>JBBPBQ010020322.1:39516182-39543105 GCA_037974755.1 Cicer yamashitae | reverse complement strand
AAAAAAATATAAAAGTAAAATTCTTAAATAATTCTATCTCATAGTTACGGGAAGGAGTTTTATTTTATGATACATCATTAAGGAGTTTTTAATTCGAATTATTACAAAAATAGAAAGAAAATAAATTTATAGATATTATAATATATAGTATCCAAGAGTTATTGAGTGGATATAGTCACATAATATCTTTAGTAATTAATTTAATCTTATGCGTTAATTAAATCCAATGGTTATTAATAATAATTCTCGTTTCTCATAATAATTATCAGTTCTCACCGGATATACTCCATATATATATATATATATATATATATATAAATTTAGAGGTTATTTTGGTCATATTAATAAAAAAATATTACAACTTTTAAAAAGTATTTATTATTTAAAATTTAAATAACTTCTTTTTAACTTCATTTAATATATTTGTTTTTATATATAATATAAGTGTATTTAACATCTCACATTTCAAAGGTATATTTGTAAAAACGTTCACTAAAAAACGTGTCTCACATTTCAAAAACATTAATCGTGTGTTTGTGAGGAGTAAAACACCATGAAAAGGTTTTTTATTGACCGTTACATACCTTGGGAACACGTGCATAATCTCTAAAGAGCAATCTTTGTGTTTGCAAAGGGTAAAGCTCCTATGAAAGGGGTTGTTGTCTGTTAACGTGTCTGAGTCATATATATGAATATGTGTTGGTATATATTAGTACAAAAATGTATGAATAAATAAAATTAATATTAATATGAGTATGAGTTTTGTTATCAATTCAGTATTAATAATATAATTACAAAAAGAGTATGTGTTAGTATATTTTTATGAATATGTGTTATTTGATTTTAGACCAAACCCGTTGAAATCCCTTTTTTTTTTAGTTTTTTTATAGAGGTCACGCCGCCGCTCACATTCTTTTTTTTTTTTTTTTTTTTTTTTTTTTTTTTTTTTTTTTTTTTTAATTATATATATTTTTTTTATTTAGATAAAATGATACATAAATTTACGGCGTATTCAAATATGAAACATAATATTTAGATTAATCAATAACTCTCATAGATTTTACAGACATTTCATCATAGTATTTAATATCAATCGATTAATATTTCTAAAAATTTATATTAAATATGATGAATCTAGTTTAAATTTGTTTACACTTAAATCTATTAAACACTTTTTTAGTATTTTATTTGAAAATAGTAAGTACTCTAAAAATAAACAAATAAAATACTACTGTTAAAAAATTGTGGTAGCTTAATAAACTAAAATGTGGTGAATGATGTGATTGAAATTTTATAATTTTTGAGACATTAAATATATTTTCATTCAATTAAATTGTTATTATTGTTACTTATGTCTCACCTGTAAAATAAAAAATACGTTATTATTTATGTATAATCCGTCAATCTAATTCAACCAAAGTCGTTCTTGATCTGGTCACATTTAAAATTCAACCCTAACCCAAAAATAATTAATTGATTCAAATATCGAATTTTGTCAAAATTAACCTTACTCAACACTCGTACACCTCTATTGTTAGATATTCAGGAGGAGAACAATGAGAGGGAGTTTTTGAAAATCATCAAGAACAAATGGAGCAATTAGGTCGTGAATAAGAAATGATTGAGCAAACTTAGCAACAAATGATGGAGCAAGTACAACGTGACACGAGCATTTTTATTGCAAGATGAACAGCACAAATGTTGTACAACACCTTTTGATTGGTTAACGAGAATATCCTTAGTATGATTCTAAGATGACGACTATAAGGCTAATCAGGAGCAGAATTTTTATATTGTTAATTAATTATAACCGTCATATTAATAAAATATTTTAATTTTTATTATAATTACTTTTAAAATCACACTTATGGATGATTGTGATGTACTGATAGTGTAAAATTTTTTATATTGACAAAATATAACAATTAAACTATAAAATTTTAATATTTCTAAAAGAAAACAAGATTTTTAGAAACTAATTTTTAATTATTAAAATTGTCAACTAAAATTTAATTTATTAACTCTATCTTATAAGCATTAAGAGTTTGATCGTCTATATATTTTTATAAATTTACAACTTAAAATTTTTATATACAATACTATACTATACATTTTTATTTAACCATTAAAATTTTAAGAATTTGGTAACTCCAACGTTTCCATTCATGCTCTGCCATTGAGGCTAGTAATGATGACATCTCAATGTTTGCAGGTTTGCAATAAATATAATATGGATAATTCTATTTTATTGTGATGGATTTGGATAATTTTATTTATACGATTTTGTTTTAAAATTTTATGGCATTCTTATTATATTTTTTATTTATTTAAATTAAGTTCAAATTTTTATTTAATTTATCAAAATATTATAACTTTTGGATAAATTTTTAATTTATTGATTAAATTTTGAAACAATAATAAATAAAAAATAATATTTTAAATATCCTTTTTACAAAAAATAAAATTGTACTTAGAGATGGCAATTGGACCTATGCTCTTTTGTTAGCTATCAAAAATGTGTACCACCAAATCACCGGACAACATGTCTGATCAAATAAAAATATTTTTTAGGGGTGTGCTCCTAGCAAATTTTCACAGGGATGTTTTTTCTCTATAATTGTTTTTTGTTTTTATAGTTCCTAAAAATTTTATGTTTTCATTATTTGTTCATGTTCACTTGTGTATACTCATTAAATTAGATTTTTTTTTAATAAAAGATTAATTAAATATAAATTTTTAATGTTTTAAAATGATATAATTTTTTCAGTGTCAAAAGTTTAAAAATTCATATTTATTATAAATTTCATTTAAAAGTTCAAAATATTTGTCCGAGATATTTTTATGATGTCCTAAACATGTCTATAGAAAATCATTCAATAATTTGTAGGATACACATGAGTTTCCTTAAAAGTAAGTTCTAAAAATGAAAACCAAAAAATATTTTGGGATTGAAAAGTTAAGAAATTTTTATAGAGACTTAAAACAAAATGGTAAATTTTACAAGGACTAAAAACTCATTTAATTATATTTAAATATTTTAACAACTTTAAATTTTTTATAGTTTTTGCTTGTGGAACTAATGATAAAGCTATGTTTGGACTATCATCCAAAGAATCATGAAAAAGTTTTCAATTTTTTTAGCTCAAACAAGACTTCTAGTAGCCCTTTTGCTAAACTTTTTATTTTAGACGAGAAGATCATAAATCCTCTATTTGTAATGTAAGAAAGAACAAAGGTATGGATGACAAAAGGAAGTGGATTCCAAAACCTACAATGCCCAAAACTAACACAAAAGGAGCCATAATGATTTTGGTACCAAAATTTAAAACTTGATCTTGTAGGTGTATTTGAAGGTCAATAACTCAAATTGGTATCTTGATAGTAGCAGTTCAAAACACATGACAGACACAATGTGAAAAATAATAAAACCCAACATTTCATACTTTCATCAATGTGGTTGCATATGCTATATTTTGAATATCATAGAAAATCTTTGCAAATTTGATTAACGATCTAAAAAATGCACATTTTTAGGATACTCTGAAAGCTTTAAAGCCTATAAAGTATACAACAAAGAAACACTAATTGTTGAGGAATCAATTCATGTCAAGTTTGATGACAAAAAAATTGACCATAAAAAGTCAAAGCTAGATGTAAACTTTGCAGATCTACAAATATAAGGGGAACCAGAATATTAGAGGAACCAACAAAGTCAACCTACAATGAATCAGAAGATATGCCCAATAACTCAAGAACAAACAATAATGAACCTCCAACAAATCAAGATCACCATGAATCCAAACCTGTATGGAAATACAAATCTTCTCATCTAGACTATCTGATAATAAGAAGTGCAAATGGTCATCTGAAAATCAGATTTGCTTTTAAAGAAACATCTACCTTTGGACTACTATTCGAAATTGAACCTACAACTATAAACGAAGCTCTATCAAATGATGGATGGATAATGACTTTGCAAGAAAAGTTAAATCTATTCAAAAGAAATTACGTATGAGATCTCATCCCCAAGCCTAAAGAAAAGAAGTCAATTGGAACTAAGTGTGTTTTCATAAACAAACTGAATGAGAAAGGTGAAATATTTAGAAGCAAAGCTAGACTCGTAGTTCAAAGATACAGTTAGTAGTAAGGTATTGATTATAAAATCATTTTATATCAAAGAGGCCAGGTTGACACTACTTGTTTAGAAAATCATCTAAGAATGACCTTCTCATTATCCAAATATATGTTGATGATATCATTTTTGGTTCTACAAATAACAAGCTCTACCAAGAGTTCTCTGCATTAATGCATAATAAATTTGAGAGAAGCATGATTGGAGAGCTAAAATTATTCCTTGGAATCCAAATTCATCAAAGCCCAAATGGTGTACTCATTCATTTGGCCAAATACACAAGATAATTACTTAAGAAATTTAAAATCGATGAATGTAAGCCTATGTCTACACCTATACATCCAACATGTTCTCTTGATAAGGATGAGTCAGATGAAAAAGTATATCATAAGGTATATAGATGAATGATAGGTTCCTTTCTTTACTTAACTACCTCTAGACCTTATATTTTGTTTAGTATGTCTGTGTGCCATATTTCAGTCTGATCCTAAAGGATCCCACTTAACAGTGTTAAGAGGATTTTTATATATCTAAAAGGCACTACAAACCTTTGTATGTGTTATAATCTATCCTTTGAGCACAAGTTAGTAGGTTTTTGTGATGCTAACTATGTTGGAGATAAGCTCGAAAGGAAAAGCACCAGTGGAAACTGTACATTCCTTGCTGAAAACCTAATCTCTTGGTCCTGAAAAAGACAATGGACTATTGCTTTGTCCACAACAGAAGTAGAATACATCTCAATAGTTAGTTGTAGCACTCAACTGTTATGGATGAAATATTAACTTGAAGAATTCAAAATCAATGAGAGTAACATTCCTATCTTTTGAGATAATATTTCAGCTATATGTTTAACCAAAAACCATATTTTACATTCGAGAGCAAAACATATAGAGATTAAATATCATTTTATAGGTGATTATGTCCATTAGAGTATTTTAGACATTAAATTTGTTGACACTGATCATCGACGGACTGATTTTTCACAAAGCCCCTTGTTAAGGATAGATTCAATTTTATAAAGGAAAACCTAAATATTATGTTTATAAAAGAATGACGTTGAAGTCTTCGTATCCTTGCCTCTGGTAAAATAGAGTAAATGGTTAAATGTATATATGTTCTGCCTCTGATGAAATTGAATTTTGCTTATGCCTTTGGTCAATCTAAATTCAATTACTCTTAATATGACCAATCTTCTTATAAGTTGTGTTTAGCATGTGATACTCTGACAGGTGTTGTTCTCACTTGTTTACTCGTGGGTGTTAGTTATGGTTTTAGAAACTCAAATGTTTTCATAAAACCCACTCATCACTCACTACCCTCACGTGTTCCCACATTTTCTCTCTTTCAAACCATGAAACCTATTGGAAAATCTCTAAACTTCTCCTGCTTCAATGGCTTTAAGTTCATCCTCAAACCATACACTCGGAAACGTCTCTTATGTTCCTATTATGCAATGAAATCTTGACGAGTTAGAAGTTCTATATGAACTCCAAGTAAACTTCACAAATCTCGCTGAAAATGGCTTTCATTTTATTGAGGATTTTGTTGGTATCAATTGGTATGAGTACTTTAACCTAGAACATGAAATGGCTTTGGACATTCTGGTTAAAGAATTTTGGTGATTTGCTGACGCAAACACAAACGGAGAAATATCTAGTATGAAGGTGCGAACACGAGAAGGGGGGTTGAATTGTGTTTGCACAAAGTTGATAACTTTTTGATAATTTATAAATAATTAAAAATTAGTTTGGTTTTGGTGACTTACTTGGAGTAGAAGAAATTGAATTTAGAGGCAGCAATCAATGAAAGCATAAATAATTTGATGTGCAGAATTATCCTGGTTCACCACTAACTTGGCTACATCCAGTCCCCTCATTCAGAAGGCTTTAATCCACTAATTCAAAAACCTTGAATTACAAAGCACCTGACCCTCTAAGCCAGTCTTCCCAAACAGCCTGACAACCCCAGACTTTTGAGGAACTAACCACCTTGACCCTACAAGCCAAGTCTTCTCCTAACAACCTGACAACCTCAGATTGAAGAAGGAACTAAACCACTATCGGGTTGGATACAAGAGATTGAAACTTGAGTAGTTGCTTCTAACAAAGCTGATAATAATAATAATACTCTCACACTCTAAGAAAAGAACACTAAGAAAATATTTCACATTCGAACTAGTGTTTCTCTCTTTGAACTCTAAGATGAATTTGGAATCTTGAGCTTGAGTTCTTATACTCTTTTCTACTTTTTGATGCTTTTCTCCTTCAGCCTTGAGTGTCTATTTATAGTGAAAATTTGGGCTTCAATATAGTCCTTATTTAATTCTGAATTGTATCTTAGATTGAGTTCGTAAATTTTTCAAATTGATTTTGTTCCTATTTTGTGTAGATTGACTTTGTAAATTCTTTAGAATGATTCTGTTCCAATTTTGTGTAGATTGACTTTGTAAATTGTTCATATCAAATATTGTTCAAATCTTCATTAAATGTTGATCAAATATTCTTCAAATCTTCTTCAAATCTTCATTAAATGTTGATCAAATATTGTTCAAATCTTCATTAAATATTCTTCAAATCTTAATCAAATCTTCTTCAAATATTCTTCAAATCTTCTTCAAATATTCATCAAATCTTGACCATATTTTTTTCAACTTGGTCAAAGATTTTCTCCAATTATAAATTTGAATCAAATCTTATTTTAGATTTTCATCAATTATAATTTTGAATCAAATCTTATTTAAGATTTTCTTAAATTATAAATTTGAATCAAATCTTATTTTAGATTTTCTTCAAAAACATGAATCTTCTTTCATACTCTTTGAAGTCAAATATATTATTCTCATAAAATAGTTTTGTTGACATCAAAACGCTAAATGTAAAACCAACTTGGTTCCAACAATCTCCCCCTTTTTGATGATGACAAAACTTGTATTTTTGATAACAACTTTTCTTTATATTTCTTTGACTTCCTCTAACTTAGGGCTCCCACTAAGTCTTAGTATCATTTTCTCTCCACTTTATCAAATATCATTCTCCCCCTTTTGTCATCAGACAAAAAGACTTGAATATGAAACTTCGCTTCTTTTCTTTCTTTCTTTTTTTTTTTCGTTTTTCCCTTTTTTTTTTCTTTCTTTATTTTTTCTCTTTTTTTTCTCTTTTTTTATCTTTTTTTTTTTCGTTTTTTTTGTTTCCTTTTTTTTAATAAAATAAATATAACATAATATAAGAAAAATATAATAACTAGTGTAAAACTAAACTATTTTGAAGTGATCACAACATCAATCAGGTATGAAGGTCAGGTTTAGGTTTTTCTTAATGAAGTCAAACCTATCTTTAGGTAGTGGTTTGGTGAATATGTCAGCTCATTGGTGTTCAGTGTCTATAAATTGAATGTTTAGTACCCCTTTTTGAACAAAGTCCCTAATGAAGTGGTGTTTGATCTCTATCTGTTTAGCTCTAGAATATAAGATAGGGTTTTTGACTAGACAAATGGCAGAAGTGTTATCACAATAGATGAGAATGTTAGATTCTAGGATGTTGTAGTCTTCAAGTTGATGTTTTATCCAAAGTAGTTGAGAACTGCAGCCAGCTGCTGAAATGTACTCAGCCTCTGTTGTTGACATTGCAATGGTGTTTCGTCTCTTACTTGACCAAGATATTAAGTTGTCACCTAAAAATGTGCAGTTGCCACTGGTGCTCTTTCTTTCAAGTTTATCTCCAGCATAATCAGAATCACGGTATCCACTAAGTTTGTACTTAGGATATTTCTTGTTGAACAAGGTATGGTTGGTAGTGCCTTTTTGGTATCTAAGGATTCTCTTAACAACAGTTAAATGTGATTCCCTAGGGTCAGCTAGAAATTTTGCACAAACACATACACTAAACATGATGTCAGGTCTGGAAGCGGTAAGGTAAAGTAGGGATCCTATCATTCCTCTATAGATTTTTTTGGTCAACTTTTTCGCCTGAATCATCTTTTTCAAGTGAACAAGTAGGGTGCATTGGTGTAGCCATAGGTTTGCAATCACTCATTTTAAACTTCCTAAGAAGCTCTTTTGTATATTTGGTTTGATGAATATATATACCTTTTTGACTTTGCTGAATTTGTATCCCTAAGAGGAATTTAGGTTCTCTCATCATACTCATTTGAAATTCAAGCTGCATCAATTTAGAAAATTCTTGACAAAGAGTACCATTAGTAGATCCAAAAATAATGTCATCAACATAAATTTGAATAATAAGAATGTTATCTCCTATTGATTTTCTAAAAAGTGTATTATCTACTTGTCCTCTTTCAAAGTTATTTTTAAGCAAGAAGTTACTAAGTCTATCATACCACGCCCTAGGTGCTTGTTTTAGAACATACAAGGATTTCCTAAGTTTAAAAACATGATTTGGAAATTTAGAACTTTCAAAACTTGGGGGTTGTTTAACATACACTTCTTCACTTATATAACCATTTAGAAAAGCACTTTTAACATCCATTTGAAATAATATAATGTTATTATTTGCAGCAAAAGAAAGTAGGATACGAATAGCTTCTAACCTGACCACTAGAGCAAATGTCTCAGTGTAATCAATGCCCTCTTGCTGACTGTAGCCTTGTGTGACAAGTCTTGCCTTGTTTCTGACCACTTCACTGGTTTTTGAAAATCCACTTGGTTCCAATAATGTTCTTCTTTGGTCTAGGTACTAGATCCCAAACATCATTCCTCTTAAATTCTTGAGAACCTGCAAAATACTTATCTAGCTTTGATTTTTATAATCAAGCTTCTTGTTATCACAATAAACATAATATCAGACAATAATTAAATTAAAAAAAGATATCACCAATATGTTAACAATTTCAGTTTCAATATGAAAACCCTCTTAGTTCTTATTTTCTGGTTTTCAGATTCTGAGTTTGCATATTCTCTGATTAGAGAGTCTGGATGAAGGGATTTGAATTCCCATCTAGGTTTGTTGTCTTCATGAATTTGATTGGAGTGTTCAAAGAAGTCTCCTGATTCTGACTTTTAATCTGCCACTTCTGTTTCTGCTGATGTATCGGGTTTCTCTGATGGTAATTCTGATTCTTATGGTAGTTCCAGTTCTGTTGATATGTGTGATTTCTCTGCCAGTTTTGAGTCTGTTGATACTCCAGATATTTTTGATATTTTTGGTTCATCATATGGTTCTGGTTCTGATAAGTATTGTGTTGACCAGTCCTTCTTCCAACAGAATCAGTTGGCTTCTGTTTGGTAGAGCTTGGAACATAGACCTTTTTGCCTTCATATATTGCAAGCATCCATTGACCAAGAACCATGACTGGTGTTTCAATTTGATTGCTTAGAACATCTGCAACATAAACAATTTTATCTTTTGGTACCCAAATTTGGTTGGGTCCTGGTTTGTTAGATTTGAAAGGTTTCTTGTCTTTCCCTGTATTTAACATGGGACAAGATAATTTGGAGTGACCTTTCTTAGAGCAAACAATACACAAGATATCAGAGGGAATAGATTTAAGTTCAGTTACAGTTTCTTCAAATCCTATACCTATTTTACCATTTCTACTAACTCCATAAATCATAGAAGCATATTTGCTTCTTTCCATACCATTAGCAAGAAAATCTTGAAATACTTCTTCATGCTTATCAGAGTTACATGTGGTATTTTCAATTAATGTTGAACTATAATTACTTTTTAGAGTTAGATTTTCAGCCTTATGTTCATCAATATCAGTTTTCAGATTTGCATTTTCTGTTTTAAGTTCAATAATATTAGTTTTCAGAGTTGCATTATCTGTCTTAAGTTCAGTAATATTAGTTTTCAGATTTGCATTCTCTATTTTAAGTTCAGTAATATCAGTTTTCAGATTTGTATTTTCTGTTTTAAATTCAGTACTTTCATTCTTTAAAACATTAACATTTTCAATTAGATTTGTATTTTCTTTCCTAAGTGTTTTTAGTTTTAAAGACAATTTGTGATTAATATTTAAAAAATCATTTATAGCAGTAATTAAATCAGATCGAGTAAATTCAGAAAATACCTCACTTTCTTACTCTGTTGATTCACCTTCAGAGTCAGAATCTATGTTGGATCCAAATCTACTTGTTCATCGTCAGAGGATTCCTCAGATATATCCCATGTAGCTATCATACTCTTCTTCTTGGGTCCGAAATCTTTCCTTTGGTGTTTCTCTTTCTCCATATTTGGACATTCTGACTTGATATGTCCAGGTTCATTGTATCCATAGCAGATGATGCTTTTCTTGTCATATTTATCATCATTTCCTCTGTTAGATTGCTTGGAATATCTTTGGGGAAATTTCTTCTTTCTGTTGTGCCACATTTTCTGAACTTTTCTACATATATACGCCAGTTCCTCTTCCTCTAAGTCTTCATTCTGATCATCTGAATCATCATCCTCTGATTCTGCTGTTGCATTTAGAACCTTCTTCTGCTTAGATTTCAAGGCCAGAGTCTTGTTCTTCTTCTTGGGCTCATCTTCTTCAAACTCAACTTCATGTGATCTGAGAGAGCTGATTAATTCTTCCAGCTTTAGAGTATTCAGATCTTTTGCTTCCTGAATGGCAGTGATCTTAGGTCTCCACTTACTTGTTAGACTCCTAAGAATTTTCTTCACATGATCAGCAGTAGTATAACTCTTCTCAAGTACGTTTAATCCTGAGACCAGGGTCTGGAATCTGGAAAACATTGTTTCAATGTCTTCATATTCTTCCATCTTGAACAACTCATACTTTTTGACTAAGAGGTTGGCCTTTGCTTCTTGAACTTGCTTGCTTCCTTCATAGGTTAGAATCAGACTATCATAAATACTCTTTGCTGTCTCATTGTTGGTGCACTTGTCAAACTCCTTGAAGGTGATTGCATTTATCATGAATGTTCTGGACTTATGATGCATCTTGTACATCTTCTTCTGATCAGCATTCATCTCCTTTCTTGGAATTTCAATACCATCTTTATTCTTCGGAGCAATATAACTATCTTCCACCAAATCCCAAAGTTCAGGATCTTGTGAAATATAGAAACTTCTCAGCCTGTCTTTCCAATACTCAAAACGTTCTCCATCAAACAGAGGTGGTCTGTTGATATTTCCTCCAGCAGCTTCTTCACTGAATCCAGACATGTTGAACCCTTGGATATTTTCTCAAACACTGTAAAGTGCTCAGCCTTGAGACCGAGCTCTGATGCCAATTGAAGGTGCGAACACGAGAAGGGGGGTTAAATTGTGTTTGCACAAAGTTGATAACTTTTTGATAATTTATAAATAATTAAAAATTAGTTTGGTTTTGGTGACTTACTTGGAGTAGAAGAAATCGAATTTAGAGGCAGCAATCAATGAAAGCATAAATAATTTGATGCGTAGAATTATCCTGGTTCACCACTAACTTGGCTACATCCAGTCCCCTCATTCAGAAGGCTTTAATCCACTAATTCAAAAACCTTGAATTACAAAGCACCTGACCCTCCAAGCCAGTCTTCCCAAACAGCCTGACAACCACAGACTTTTGAGGAACTAACCACCTTGACCCTACAAGCCAAGTCTTCTCCTAACAACCTGAAAACCTCTGGTTGAAGAAGGAACTAAACCACTATCGGGTTGGATACAAGAGATTGAAACTTGAATAGTTGCTTCTAACAAAGCTGATAATAATAATAATACTCTCACACTCTAAGAAAAGAACACTAAGAAAATATTTCACATTCGAACAAGTGTTTCTCTCTTTGAACTCTAAGATGAATTTGGAATCTTGAGCTTGAGTTCTTATACTCTTTTCTACTTTTTGATGCTTTTCTCCTTCAGCCTTGAGTGTCTATTTATAGTGAAAATTTGGGCATCAATATAGTCCTTATTTAATTCTGAATTGTATCTTAGATTGAGTTTGTAAATTCTTCAAATTGATTCTGTTCCCATTTTGTGTAGATTGACTTTGTAATTCTTCAGAATGATTCTGTTCCAATTTTGTGTAGATTGACTTTGTAAATTGTTCATATCAAATATTCTTCAAATCTTCATTAAATGTTGATCAAATATTCTTCAAATCTTCTTCAAATCTTCATTAAATGTTGATCAAATATTCTTCAAATCTTCATTAAATGTTGATAAATATTCTTCAAATCTTCATTAAATATTCTTCAAATCTTAATCAAATTTTCTTCAAATCTTGACCATATTTTTTTCAACTTGGTCAAAGATTTTCTCCAATTATAAATTTGAATCAAATTTTATTTTAGATTTTCATCAATTATAATTTTGAATCAAATCTTATTTAAGATTTTCTTCAATTATAAATTTGAATCAAATCTTATTTTAGATTTTCTTCAAAAACATGAATCTTCTTTCATACTCTTTGAAGTCAAAAATATTGTTCTCATAAAATACTTTTGTTGACATCAAAACTCTAAATGTAAAACCAACTTGGTTCCAACATAGTACTGTGTTAGAACTTCCTATTAAGATTACTCAACAATCCCTAGCGGCTCTCACCAGATATTCTAATGAAGGTATGATGCTTGAGAATGGTTATGACTCAAGGGTTGGTTCATTCAAGATCAATAAGGAATTGTTCGAAGATCCTAAGATCAACTCTAAGTCAGTTCACTTGAAACCTAGATACATAGTACTATTCAAGATCTTGATTAGGTGTGTGGTACCTAGAGGTGGATCAGTGGACCATGTTAGCAAAGACCATAAGGGTTTAATGTGCAATATCTCCCAAAGAATCAAGACCAATCTTCCAAACCTGATTTTGGAACACATGAGCTCACATGTCATCAACACTAGGTTAGGAAAGATAAGGACAATTATGTACCCTAGACTCATCACATCAGTACTGATGAGAACTCCCCTTATTCAAGCCCTAGAGGAAGTAGGAGACACTACCCAAGAAGAGCACATGGTTAGTTCATTTACACCTTTGTTCAATATATCCAATGTCATCAAGATGAGACTGATCTCACCTAAACAGTGCATTCAACCCAATGGTGATACTAGAAGGACATTTGGTCAAACTAGTGGATCTCAGACCTTTCCCTCATAGATTAGGACTCTTATGACCCTTTATTTGAGGAAGACAACAAAGAAGTAGTTATGGAATACCTAAGGATGTGCCAGTCCAATAAAGATATGGCTCATGCTTGCCTTCCTCTGCCCAAAGTTGCTCAAATTTTTGAGAAGAAGCGAAAAAGGTTGCCAAGACATTCCGCGTAGAAGAGGATGAGGAAGAAACAACAAACGCAACTGAGGAGGAAGCAAACCTTATTCTAAGGAAGAAACAAAAAGTAACATCCAATTCTAAGAAAACTACTCCTTTTGCTATTTTTGGTAATATGTGTAGTAATGAAAAACCTGAACCGTAACCTCTCATTCCCCCTACTCAAATTATAAACTTAGTTGTCCATCTGACATAGAACCCATCCCTTGTTGGAACCAAGTTAGTTTTATATTTAGAGTTTTCATGTTAACAAAAGTATTTTATGAGAACAATATATTTGACTTCACAGAGAATAAAAGAATATTCATATCTTTAAAGACAATCTAAAATAAGATTTGATTCAGATTTATAATTGAAGAAAATCTTTGACCAGGTTGAAAATAAGATATGGTAAAGTTTTGAAGAAGATATGATCAAAATCTTATCAGCCATAAAATATGAATTATTTACAAGAAGATTTGATCAAGATTTAACACAAGAAGATATGAATTATTTACAAGAAGATCTGATCAAGATTTATCTACAAGAAGACATGAATTATTTACAAGAAGATATGAATCATTTACAAGAAGATATGATCAAGAATTGTTTTCAAGAAGAAACACTCACAAGAAGATACATTTATTATTTGCAAAAATATGATTCAAGAATCGGTCCAACACTGTGTTCCTACTTATGACAAAGGACAAAATACTGAACTGGACTTTGTTATATTCCTACTTATGAAAGTTCAAGAACCGGTCCAACACTATGTTCCTGCCCAGATCAAAGCAAGCAATAGGAAGGAAGTTTCATCTGAAAAATTTGCGAAAGAAATCTGAACAAAATACGAACAATATCAATTTGAAGAATTTACAAACTCAATCTTAACAAAATACGAACAATATCAATCTGAAGAATTTACAAACTCAATCTTCACAAAATACGTATAGAATCAATGTAGAAGAACTGCTCATATTAAATTCAGAAATAAAGAATTGGCTAAAAAACATATTATCAAAAAGTATCTTGTTCAGAATTATTTTTGACCAAGCTAGGAATGAAGATACAATTGAAAATTTAACAAGGACTAAATTGAAGTCCTAATTTTATCTATAAATAGATACTCAAGACTGAATAAGAAGATCATCGAAAAATCAGAGAAGAAGAACTCAAGGTCAAAATTCCAAATTATCCTTAGAGTTTATAGAGAGAAGCACATGTTTGAATGAGAAATATTTTCTAAGTGTTTTTCTTAGAGTGTGATAGTCATTATTATAATCATCTTGTTAGAAGCATTTACTCAAGTTCCAAACCTTTGTATTCAAACTCGATAGTGGTGTTAGTGTGCCTTCAACAATATGGGGTTGTTAGATTGTGTGGAGAAGACTTGGCTGGCAGAATCAAGGTATGTGTGTTTTTCAAAAGTCTGGGATTGTCAAGTTGTTTGATAAGACTGGTTTGGAGGTTCGGGTGCTTTGTAATTCAAGTTGTTGAATTAGTAGATTAAACCTTCTGAGTGATGGGATTGGATGTAGCCAAGTTAATGGTGAACTGAGATAAATTACTTGTCTCACTTTATTCTTGCACTGCTTAGTTTTGTTATTGCTTATACTCCAAGTAAATCATCAAGTCTGAACCAGTTTAATCAAATAATAAAAAAGTTATCAACTTAGTCAAACACAATTCAAACCCTTCTCGTATTTGTACCTTCATCCCCTCCCTCTCAAGACCACCACTCAAAACCCAACACCATGAGACAATAATAGCGTTTCAGCAAGTGTACTGAATCGTTGCAAGTAATAATAAAATGGTAGTACCGAGGGTCGAACTCAAGGATTGCGTTTTACCATCGAATTGTATTTAGTTACTAAGATTGAACAAAAGTTTCCGAATTGATTGAAATAATATTTGAAATTAACAACAATAATAAAATTGATCCTTTATTATAAGAAAAATGTCAGGGATGAGTTTCACTTCGCATCTAACCTTGCTTTCTAATTTGATCCTCGTTACTAAATTCCTTTATTGTATTATTACTGAATTTTCTTTATTATTCTTGCCCTAATGTCTTAGTGACATAACCTTTAATTCCAAAGTAACCCCTAATTCCTTAGTGGATTTAAGATTAGAATTAAGCTTTACGGTACAAAAATTATATTTTTAAACTATTGTCTTTGCAACAAATTTAATTGGTTTCATGACCTGCATCTATTCCTAGACTACAATATCATGAATTTCTCATCTCAAGCATTCTTAAAGTCCACTTCCGTTTCAAAATACAAATCATATAACATTTTAAAGTTGATCAAGCAATAAAAAACATTATGCACAGAGATGAGAAAAATAATTCAATAAACTCATTCATATAACTAAAAATCAAACCAAAAAAATAAGGGTTTCATCTTGTTACACTCATCCCTAACAAATAGGGTTTTGTTACTCATGACAGAGATAGAAAAGATATAGATTAGAGAAGAATTACAAGAAAGATTCATGAATGATTCTTGATAAAACTGCTCCAATGGTGTTAGAAACTGCCGTCTCTGAGTTTCTCTGCTAGGGCACAAGTCTCCAAACTTCCCAATAGCCAAAAAGATACATAAAAAAGTGATAAAAACGCGTTTTAATGAGTTTTGATTTGCGTCACGCGTCCCAGGTGCAGCTGTTGCGCTTCAAGCGCGAATTGGAAAATTCATCAGTGCGGAAATGCACCCCAGGTGCAGCTGTTGCGCTTCAGACGTAAATTGACATTTTCACCGGTGCAGAAATGTGCCCTAGGCGCAGCTATTGCGCTTCAAGCGCACAACTTCTTCGGTTTGATGTTTTCGGCCTTTGTCTCCTCTTTGGAGTCTAAATTGGGTTCCGGTGTCTGCGTGAAAGTTGTAGCTATGGATCTTAGCTTTCATTTGCACTTAGTTTGACTCCAATTGGACATCTACAACTCCATATATGGCTGAAATACTCCACATAGATCATGTAGATTTCTCACCAAAATTCAGCACTACACCTAAACAAAGTAACTACACAAAACTACGAAAAATCTCTATTTAATCAAAGATATAAGAACATAAACATTTCATTAATGAGACTAATAGTGAATTAATTATTGAATATAATGATGCTCAAAATGCAATTAAAGAACTACTTATGGAATGTAAAAATCTGTTCAAAATAGTGTCAACTCAAAAGAGACAAATTTCATCTCTTCAAGAGAAAATTGACACTATGGAAAAAGATTCTAAAAAATTAAAACAAAATTTTACATGCAATAAGTGTGATTCTGTTTCTTTCAAAATTGTCCAATTAAATAGAGTAATTGAAGATATGAAAAAGGACAAGTTGGATTGGAAAATGTTTTAAATATGCAAAGATATTCATATGACAAGAGTGGTCTTGGTTACTCAAAATTTGATAAATAAAACCATCTTTGTTAAAGCAAGTGACCAATCCAAAGAGAAAGTTATAATTATACAAAAAGATCATCATTATAAGGAGAAAATTATTCAAAAGAAATCTCATATACATACATATAGAAGTAAATATACTCCTACATGCTTTTATTGTGGTCTAAATGGCCACACACCCAATGCTTGTCATTTTAGAAACTTTGGTGTTTCAAATGGGCATTATGTGTGGGTCAAGAAAGGTACTAATCCTCAAGGACCCGAAGCACTTTGGGTACATAACAAATCATGATCTTATTTTGTAGGTATGCAAACAAAGTACTTCTAATATGTGATACTTGGATAGTGGATGCTCAAAACACCTGACCGGTGACATAAAAAAAAATTCAGCTCTAACTCTTAAATCAAAAGGTTATGTGATCTATGGAGATAACAACAAGGGAAAAATTTTAGGTATGGGAAAAGTTAGTGTAGCCCTATTTCCTTCAATTGAAGATGTTCTATATGTTGAGGGATTAAAGCACAATCTTATTAGCGTTAGCTAGCTTTGCGACAAAGGTTACAAAATAGCTTTCAACAAGGATGAATGCATTATTCGAAACAAAGTATCAAATAAAATTCAGTTTGTTGGTAAGCGTTTTAAAAACATTTTTATACTTAATCTTGATGATTTATCCTTAAAAATAAAATGTCTTTTGGTGAGTGACAACAATGATGCATGGCTATGGCATAAAAGATTTACACATATCCATATGGATCATTTAAACAAGTTAGTCAAGCATGACCTTGTTGTAGGCTTACCAAAGATGAAATTTATAAAGGATAAATTATGTGATGCTTGTCAAAAGGATAAGAAAACTAAGGTTTCCTTTAAACCCAAGAATATTATATCAACCTCAAGACCACTTCAATTGATACATTTGGACTTATTTGGTCCATCAAGAACTAAAAGTCTTGGTGGAAATTCATATGGACTAGTAATTGTTGATGATTATTCAAGGTTCACTTGCACCTTATTTTTGGCAAATAAAAATGAAGCTTTTAAAGCATTTAAAAATTATGCCAAACTAGTCCAAAATAAACAAGCAACCAAAATAGTATCAATAAGAAGTGATCATGGAGGAGAATTTCAAAATGCCTCTTTTGTAGAATTTTGTGAAGAAAATGGAATCTTCCATAACTTTCTTGCACCAAGAACACATCAACAAAGTGGAGTTATTGAGAGAAAGAATAGATCATTGGTAGAACTTGCAAGGATCATGCAAAGCGACTCAAGTTTACTAAAATATTTTTGGGCAGATGCTGTAAGTACAACTTGTTATTTATCCAACCGAATTATAATTCGACCAATATTAAAGAAGACTCCATATGAACTCTACAAAGGTAGAAAACCCAATATCTCTCACTTTCACATATTTGGATGTAAGTGTTTTGTGCTGAATAATGGTAAGGATAACCTTGGAAAATTCGATGAGAAAGCCGGTGAAGGTATCTTTATTGGTTACTCATTATATAGTAAAGCTTTTAGAATTTTCAATAAGAGAACTTTGTTAGTGGAAGAATCTATGCATGGATCATTTGATGAAAATTATCTCTTATGATGATGATGATTTTATAAGTGATGATACAAGCATAGACAATCAAGATGATCAACTAACTCAAGAGAATTAAGTCAACATTGAGCCGTAAGAACAAAATGATAATCTTCCTAAGGAATGGAGAACCCATAGAGATTACCTTATTGACAACATTATAGGTGATATCAATAAAGGAGTTACAACAAGGCTCAAACTCCAAGATCCTCGCTTAAATATGGCATTTGTTTCTCAAATAGAACCCTCCAAGTTGGTGAAACAGTTAAAGATGATCAATGGATACTTGCCATGCAAGAAGAACTAAACCAATTTGAAAGAAGCAAAGTATGGGAACTTGTCCCTAATCCTGGAAATAAACACATCATTGGTACCAAATGGGTGTTTAAAAATAAAGTAGACGAAAATGGTATAGTTGTTCGAAACAAGGCAAGGCTGGTTGCTCAAGGATACAATCAAGCAGAAGGGATTGACTTTGATGAAACATTTACTCCGGTATCAAGTTTAGAAGCAATTCAATTATTACTTGCTTATGCTTGTTCTATGAATTTTGAATTATTTCAGATGGATGTCAAGACCGTTTTTCTCAATGGCTACATTAATGAAGAAATATATGTCAAACAGCCACCCGACTTTGAAGACTTCAAGAATCCCTCACATGTTTTCAAATTAAAGAAAGCTCTTTACAGTTTGAAACAAGCTCCAAGAGCTTGGTATGATAGGCTAAGTAACTTCTTATGTGAACGGGGGTTTAAAAAGGATAAATTTAATATGACATTATTTATTAAGAGAATTAATGATCACACTTTACTAGTTCAAATCTAAGTTGATGATATCATATTTGGATAAACCAATAATGAAATATGTGAATAACTCTCATTAATGATGCAAGGAGAATTCGAAATGTCTATGATGGGAAAGTTAAATTATTTTATTGGACTACACATCAAGCAACTCAATAATGGCATCTTCATAAATCATGCAAACTATTGCCAGGAATTGTTAAAAAGGTTTGAGATGGAAAACAACAAAGAAAGTGCAACTCCTATGGGCTCCGGAACCTATGTAGATAAAGATGAATCTGGTATTTCAATAGACATATCAAAGTATCGAGGTATGATTGGGTCTTTTTTATATCTAACGGCCAGTCAACCAATATTTGAAAGGAATTATGAAATATTTGAAAGGAACCACCAATGTTGGCTTATGGTATCCAAAAGGTAGCATATGCAGTTTAGTTGGTTATTCTGATTCTGACAATGCAGGATGTAAAACCGATCGGAAAAGCACAAGCGGCACTTTCCATATCTTAGGTAATGCATTAGTATCACGGTCCTGTATAAAGCAAGCTTGAGTGGCCCTAAGCACTGCTGAAGCAGAGTACATAGCAACATGAAGTTGTTGTGCACAGATTCTATGGCTCAAGCAGCAATTATATGACTATGGACTTGATCTCGGATGCATCCTGCTAATATGTGACAATACTAGTGCAATCAATATCTTGAAGAACCCAATCATGCACTCTCGAACTAAACACATTGGTATACGTCATCACTTTCTGCGAGATCATGTGCTCAAAGGCAATGTTGAAGTAACATTTGTGCATACGCACAATTAGCTAGCAGACATCTTCACAAAGCCACTACCTAAAGACTCATTCTACAAGATACGAAGAGAACTTTCATTTTAAATGAAAATGATCTCTAATGTAAGGTATTTATACTTTGTAAGTCATTTCTCTTCAAAATCTAAAATCTTCACTTGATATATTGATAAAATTGATTATTTGATGTTTATGTGTTTTGCAAATGTGAATATGTGCTTTAAATGTTGTCTTTTTAGTGAAAAATTTGTTTTAAAAACAAAATTTTGATATCATAGCCGAATACACATTATACGTATTCGAATACATGTTTCCAAAAAATCCTGTATTCGAAAACAACTCGTGTGTAGTCGAATACATGTTCCCTGAACAACCTGTATTCGAATACGACCTTTGTGTAGTCAAATACAGATTCGCGTTTTCCCCAATATATAAGATTTTTCACTTTTTTAGGTTACTTTCTGCATTTCTATAATCGAATACAGCCGTCTCCGTTTTTTCTTTTCTTCAAAAATTTCATTCTCTCTTACTTGCAACAAGTTACCCAACTACTATACCAAACTACATTACATCTAAGATCACTCTAAACTCACAACTATCATTTCAAAATCAAATTTCTAAAACCCAAAAACCCCATTTTTCCACAAATTCGAAAACCTTCACTATCACCATGGATGCTCGCAAAAGAGGCTCAAGAACCAAGCATGCTTTAGTGGGTCCTTCCAAAAGGAGGGCTAGAACCGATAATGTGGCCGATTTGTCTCACTTGCTTCACTCACCGGAAGAAATCGACCGGTTCTGCACATACTACTCCTACAAAAGGCTCATCACTCCTAAGTATGGTACTCTTGATTCCTTTTCTGCTTTTAAGTTTACTGAGTTACTTAGGGCACAACATTTAGAAGAATTTATTGGTTATAACGGCCCTATTTATCCTGACTTAGTTAGGGTATTTTACTGTAATCTCAAGAAAGAAGGGTCTAAGTTAATTTCTCAGGTTAAAGGTAGAATCATTGAGTTAGATACCCCAACTATTGGTGAAATATTTCAGCTTCCATTTGAGGGTCAGAAATTTAGGCTAGGCAATTTATGTGAATGGGAAAAAATCACAAAATATAATGCTTATGTCTCATTGTGTCGGTTTGACAAGGACACCATGGAACGAAAAAGGACACAAGCTGGTTCAGAATTTGCTAGGCAACGGTATAGAGTTGGAAATCTAACCGTTGACTACAAGCTCTTGCATTACTTTATGAGTTATATTTTGGTTCCTAAGGATGGAAATTACTCTCAGATATTTGAATTTGAACTTCAGATTATGTATTTCATGTTTGAAGGATGTCCACTCAACTGGTCGTATTTTGTCTGCTCTGTCATATTTGCTTCCAAAGATGCTATTGGTTTATCTTATGCTAAGGAAGTCACTAAAATCTTGGATTACTTTAAAGTAGATTTTTTCGGCGAAGTTATGTATAAACCATCCAAGGACAATCAAGTCGATCTGAGTGTGCTTCCAAGTATGAAGATCATGTGGAATGAACAACTTCAAGCCTATGTTCATAAAGGTGATATTGGCCGATCTTCTATTGCTGCCCAAGAGGAAGACGACGCAGAAGAAACAACATCTAACGATGATCGTGTGTTAAACCACATGGTCATGTACAAACTAAACTCCTTACAAACATTTATCATTACCTAATTTCAGCACATGGACACTTCCATCAACACTCGCTTTCAAACCATGGAAACCACTATTGCCCTCAACCATGAAACCTTGTTGCATGAAATTAATGGCTTATCCGACAAAATCGACCACCTTCACCTCACACCAGATGATGACATGTAGTTCGATATTGGAAATGTATTTGATGTAGTTTGTTTGTCTTTCTAATGTTCTATGTTGTTTTAGTTGAAACTCCTTGACTATGTTTTTCTATTTGATATAATATTTGAACATGATTCTGTTATAATTATGTGATGTTTTTTTGTTTGTTTACCTTGTGTGATGGTTTCCCTATTTAAATCTTTGTATGCTTATATTGTATTTTCTATTTTTTCCTTCTTTTTGATCATGCCAAAAGGGGGAGAAAAATTGGTATGTTGTTGTTCACACCTTTTGTAGGACTTCAAAATTTTTACAATATGATGGCATGCACTCAAGTTCAACGGGGGAGTACAAATGAATTACGGGGGAGAAATTTTAAAACTTTCAAACCTGTTGAAGTCTCACCACACAACAAGTTTTTGTCATAATCAAAAAGGGGGAGAATGTAAAAACACTTATGTTTGTTATGAAGACAAAGACCAAGGAATATGATCAAAGTTGCAAGCTCAAAAAGAAGTCAAATAATTGAAGTCAACTATGGTCAAACATATTAGAAGATATATAATGTAAAGGTACATGATACAATCTAATATTCTTATATTTCAAATGCACATGAGAGCCTTTCATTTTAGCATATGCATCAAAAACATTTTTAAAATGTCAAAAATGCATAAACAATGTTTCAAAATAAAGTTTTTGGAAAAATACAATGTTGTATTCGAATACAACATGTTGTAGCCGAATACAGGTGATAAGTCAGTAGCTAAAACTCAACATCTATATTCGAATACGAGATGGTGTAGCCGAATACAAGTGTTAAGTCAGTAGCTAAAACTGAACATTTGTATTCAACTACGAGATGGTGTATATACAATATACTGACCGACTTATAAAATATTTTGTGGCTGAAAAAAGCCATCACAAATTACTGACCGAAAAAGCCCTCACAAATTCTAAAATTCAAATTTGTTGTTATTTGTGGCGGAAAAAGCCCTCACAAAGGATTTGAATTTCAGTAGAATTTTGTGAGGGCAAAAGCCCTCACAAAATTACACCGTTAGGCCTTTGTGAGGGCTTAAGCCGCCACAAAATCATACTTTTGTGAGGGCAAAGGCCGCCACAAAGTCACTCGTTTGTGACTGCATAGGCCGCCACAAAGCACTCGTTTGTGACTGCAAAAGCCACCACAAAGGGCGTAACGTACCGTTGGCATTTATGGCTGCATAGGCCGCCACAAAAGTCCATTTTTCTGACTGCAAAGGCCGCCACAAAAGCCCACATTACCATTGGCATTTGTGGCCGCTTTGGCCGCCACAAAGGCCCAATTTTGTGGCTGCTTTGGCCGCCACAAAGTGTCATTGTTCTTCTATAAATATAACTCTTCCTCTCACTTTTCATTTCTACCTTCTCTCTAAATTTTCTCTCCACCTTCTCTCTACAAATATTTTTTCTCCAACATTTCTTTTAGTTGTTAAATTTTGGTAAGTTGTTAGTTTATATTTTATTTTTTAATGTTATTTTTTATTTGAAGTTAATTTTTTAATGAATATTATATAATTTTTTTGACAGTGGTGCTATTGTGGTGATTGCGAATAGCTGTTATTTGTTTGTAAGCGTCAAATCAGACACTACTCGGCATCAAGTATGTAATGCATTTTAAATATAGATTATTAATTATATAATTATTATTGTTATATGGTTCTTAAAAATATTTTTAGACTTAATATTTTATTTTAGAATGTAGATTAATATATTATTTTTAAAATTGAGTATAATATTATTTTTAAACTTTAATATTAGTAAGATAAGTTAAACAAATTACTGGTAAAATATTTAAATTGTAAAATTTATACTCAAATTAAAATGTAGTAATTTTTTAATTGTTGATAAAGTGCTATTTTTTTATAATAGTTATTATTGGTATTATGATTTATTATGTTAGTAAAATATAATTATATTAAGAAATTGTAATTTTTTTAGCAACAAAATAATACTTATGAAAAACAAGATTTATAATAATGATCTAATCATAAAATATGTAATATCATAAATATAAATTATTTTTAAATTATTTTTAAAATACATAAAAAGTTCATCATTCGAAATGTTGGTATATTTGGACCCAAAAAAATTAGAAATTATGTTGCTTACATAATATATCATAAATAAAAATTTGAAACATAATAAAAACATTATCAAAATTAATGATATTAATATTTGTTGTTAGTAATTACAAAGAGTTGTAGCTGAGTACGTTCGTACAAAAAATTTTATATACTTTTACGGTCTCTATTTTTGTTTATAAATACTTATTTTATGAAAAAATTCATTAAATATAATTTAAAATTTTATTTTAATTTATATATATATAGTCTCTATTACGATTTATTATATTATTTGTAAATGCTCACTTAATTGATATATAAAGTATGTCATAATTTATTATTTAGTAATTTGTAGTTGTTAATAACAATATATATAATGCTTTTGAAAAATAAAGCAATTTATATACAAAACATCGACCTTATTAATGATCGTGTAAAATTTATTTAATTTTCAGAATAACTATGCCAAGCAGCTCCAGCTCCATACCGACCAATTATTCCAACAGTTGGCTTGATCAGACCAGATTTAAATCAACCTCAACCAGCTATGACTCCGTCGACTAGTGGTGGTGAACTTGAAGATGAATTGCAATTTCAAACCATGTTGTCTGCAACACCAATTAATAATACTTTTGAGGGACTTTTGTCGTCATCAAATAATGATGGAGGGAGTGGAGCTAATGATCATAGCAGTTACTATGATGATTGATGTATTTGAATAATATTTGCTATTTTTATTTTTGGTTTGTATGAATTTATGGTTTGTATGAATTTGCTATACATTATAATTTAATTATGGTATGTTTAATTTTTGGTTTGTATGACATATATAATTTATTAATTTTGGAATGTTTTATTTTGTTTGTTATATATAATTTAAATTTATAATTTTATATAATTTATTAATATAAAATATTTATTTTAAATTGAATATAATTTCAAATGTAATTTATTTTGTTTGATATATATAATTTATTAATATATAAAATTTATTTTAAATTTAAATTTTTAATTTTTAAATTATATTAATATTAATTTTTTATATATAATATCATTTTTTTAATATTAATTTCGAATTTTATAAAATTATTTTTTTTAATAAAGTCATACATTTGTGGCGGCCTAAGCTCTCACAAATGATAGCTTTTGTGGCGGCCAAAGCCCTCACAAATGAATTACTTTATGTCATGTCATCCTTTGTGGCGGCCTAAGCCCTCACAAACGCTAACTGTTTTAAATTCGTAGTCCTTTGTGGCGGCCTAAGCCCTCACAAATTTGTGGCGGACTTTTCCGTCACAATTTTGTGAGGGCTTAAGCCCTCACAAATGGTAACCAAAAAAACTGAATTTTGTGGCCGCTATGGCCGCCACAAACCTTTGTGACTGGCTTATTTGTGGCTGCCAAAGGCAGCCACAAATTCTCCTGTTGTGGCTGCTTTTCCCCCTTTGTGAGGGTATTTGACCCCCACAAATCCTTGTTTTTCTTGTAGTAGTTGAATACAAGTGCTAAATCAATAGCTAAGACTGCACATTTGTATTCGATTACAACCTGGTGTAGCCGAATACAACAAGAAGTCAGTGGCAAAATTCACTTAGTTGTATTCGAATACAAGGTTTCGTATTCGAATACGATGTTGAAATTTTAAATAAAAATTGAACGATACAGAGGTGTATTCGACTACACACAAGCTGTAGCCGAGTACAACTGCGAAACAATGCAATTTTTTAATTCTGAAATGGTTCTGGATCATTGCATTTGTTCATCAAACCTCTAGGAACGATGACCACTGATCTGAAGTGGTGTCTATGGAGTATAAATACCCCATAACTTTAGTTTAAACGAAATCAATTTTTTTGAAATATTCTCAAACTTGTTTTTCATATTTCAAGTACTTGCAATTCATTTTTATATCATTGAGAAAGGTTCTCTAGTATACTTGAAATAATATTGGATTGATATCATTGTACAACTGTTATAATCAGATTATTAGTCAAGAACATTTTGCTAAAAAATCATTGAAGTGATTATATTATTTGTAAAGAAAGTGGTGTACTTTCTTCAAGTAGTCTAATCTAAGATAGTGGTGTGCTATCTTATGAAGTGTGTTAGAAGTTTGTAGCAGAGATTCTAGGGTGGGATTTGTACATATTCTAACAATATTGTAAAAATCTCTTGTGGTGTGCAAGAGGGCTGGATGTACCCTTGGTTATAAGGGGAACCAGGATAAACTGTTGTGTTCTTTATTTTTCTGCCATTTACATTTTTACATACATCAATTCTAAACAAAAAAATAATCCACTGAGTCTCTAAAAACCATAAAATTTATATACACCTAATTCACCCCTCTTAGGTGCGCCTCTGTTCTTACAGTCTATACGATATATTATGATCACAATATTTGTGCTCCTTCGGTCTCCATATCAATATTTGCAGAATCAATTTCAATGATATTTTTTAATAAGTTTTAATGGCGAATCAATCTCATAAGATTCGAGACGAAACTTTATGATACATATTGATTTCTTGCAATTTGAACAACAGTCAGAAATCCTTAGTGAACTAAATCATTCTAGTTGAATGGACTAGACGTAGCTACCATGTTGGTGGTGAACTAGAATAAATCAGTTGTGTAGCTCTGTTTTTATTTGATTTCTGTTTTTCAATGTTTTCTAATAAAACCGTTTTTAAAAAATAAAACAAAATTCAAATTCTCCATTTATTGTGTTTCTTGTTCTATAATATTTACTATCTCTTCTAAGACAAAAAAATAAAAAATTTATTTGAAAATTAATGAGAAAATATAGCAATATATTGAAAAGAATAAAACGAGTTTAAAGAATAATTTTAAATTTGAAGATATGCTATTTTGGTATAGTTGGAGGAAAAGTTGATTTGACAATTGATGAGAAAATCTAATATTGTAGTAATAAGAAAGTAGAGAATAAGTTAATGGACAATTTTAACTCCAAAATTATTGATGTGTCAAAATATTAAGAGAGAGTATATATGATATTTTTGTAGAAGGCTATAATATATATATATATATATATATATATATATATAT
>JBBPBQ010020322.1:39486032-39515904 GCA_037974755.1 Cicer yamashitae | reverse complement strand
ATAGTATATTTGTAAAGATTAACAAGACAAAATATAAAAATAATGTATTTGTTGGGACACAAAATATATTTAAATCTTACTTTTAAGTTAAAACACAATTAGTAAATATCTATAAAATATTTTAATAATATATATTATCAATATAAAATTATTTTTATATAAAAAAATAAAGGATGATAGTGTAAAAGGGTCTTGGTGTATATTCATTAAACTAAAAAAACTAAAAACAGCAATTAGAAAACATTTTCTTGTTTTTTTATTTAAATATTTTAATCAAGAAATTGAGTACAAATAGTTAATTGGTTTGTGTTGGATAATTCGACTTCAAATCATGGCTAAAATAATTTTTTATTAGACTTTACTTCCTTTTGTCAAAATCAGAATTACTAAGACATATTATCGTAAAAATCAAATGGTTAAAAAAAAATAAATATTTTTGTTGTGTTTGATGGAAAAAATGCATATGAATAATCCAAAAAAACCAATTTGAAGCAGACCCACTCCATTATTTCTTAAAAATATTCTCAAATACACAAAAATATATATTTAAATTAGTTAATCTAAACGTGTAAAATACATCTTTAAACTAGTCAATCGAGCTTTAGATATGTTTCACATGTTATAGACAAATGCAAAAAAATGATAAAGATAACTTAAAATTATCCAAAGACAATTTTGTAATTGTTTTGATGTTAGTTCTTTCAGAAACTGCTAAATATTTCCCAACATCCAAACTTATTGGATCCTTCTTAATCAAAATTGTTTCTTTGGTCCCCTACTTAAAATCCAGCAAAATTTCTTCCATCCACCAATTTAGCCAATGCTTTTATCTGCTTATCCTTATTTTTGGAGCAAAGGATAAATGATAGCGTTTGATAAATTTAAATTATTTTCCAACAAAACAAAAGGGACTTCTCATGGAGTTGACTTAAATTATGTCTTGAGTTTTTTGGGCAAACCAATAAAATAGGTGCTCTTGTTACTATTTATTTAAATCAATCCTCGTAATTATTCAAATATCATTTGATTTACATTTTGTTTTTGTTATTATTTTACAATTAATATTTTTAAAATAATTAATTTCAAAGAAATTAAAGAGAGACTATTTATTTTATTTTGTAATAAAGTAGATCATAAATAAAATTTTAACAATTTTAATTTTAAAAAATGTCTTTATGTAGAGGCCATTAATATTATTTTCTACTTGTGCATATATTAAGAAAATAAATTATGAATATTAAAATAAAAATTTGGTGTCCTGAAAATATGGACTTTGTAAAATCGTCCTTTTAGCTAATGCTCAAGATACACTAATTAAGGTCATACTAACAAGTACTCCGGTCACTTGTTAAAAAAAAAAACAATAGAAATTTAATTTTAAAGAATACTTTCTTAAAAGAAAAAAAACATGTCTATATTTATAGTTGTTTAATAAATGGCCCAACTAACTTAATCGTATATAAGTTAGTCAAAAAAACAATTCATATTTGATACACTCGTATATAAGAAAATTTCAACTAACTTAATCGTATTAAATATTATAATATCAAAAATATCATTGATTTAATATTCTCAAAAATTAAATTTTTACACAAAATTAAATGAAAAGAAATGATAGTTTAGATAATACATTTATGTTGTTATGTATATCAAAAAAAGTTAAGCAATATTAAACAATATTAACAATACAATTATGATTGTTTATATATTTTGTCTTGTGTTAACAATTAGGTAGTTAAAACGAGAACATTGATAGTTTTAAGTTTGACTGAAAAATAAGTAAAGTTTAAAATAATTTATTCTGCACTAGATTTGAATTTGAGTACTTTCGATTAATTTGACCTAGGAGAGAGATCAGGTTGGGCATGATTGACCAAATCCAGTCGAATCTATGATTTTTTTTTTACCATAATGGACAGGTTTGCACAAAAGAGTACGAACAGATGATGGAAGACGGTTCTACGTGGATTGTTATGGTCAGTTGTGGGTTAGAAAAATGTGACTCACGAATAACTAAACTTGAGCGATTAGAAGGTAAAGTTTGAAAATCCTATATATAAAAGAGGTAGTTTCACTACTTAGTACCTTTTCTTTTCATGTTTGTTTTTTTAACGATAAATTCAATTATTCAGTGGCATTTAGTTCACTCGCTCGCACTATGAACCATTATGAAAAAACTTCCAAGAAACTAGAAAAAAAGTATATGGCAATTGTTTTTACTTAAAAAAATTAATTGAAATTAGGAAGAAAAAAAAAACTCTATGAAAGACGGCCAAATCAAGAGTATATAATCGAAAGTGTGATCCATTAAACCGCTTTACTTACAACCCACTCAAACTGATGACATAATCGATTGAAATTAAGCCTGAATATGCTACAATTGGTTTTGGCTAAATTGACAAATTTAGACCCGAAACTATCTATATTCGACCATATTCATATCCAATTTTATTTTAATTGAAATTTATTAATCACTTTAAGTTTTTAGATGTGACCTGAACAAGAAATAAATTAATTGACATGGCAAAATAAGATGTCACTTTGAGATTTTATCCAATCCTGATATTATATATATATATATATATATATATATATATATATATATATATATATATATATATATATATATATATATCTATCTGACTCTTGATGGACTATTATTAGATGTGACCTGAACAAGAAATAAATTAATTGACATGGCAAAATAAGATGTCACTTTGAGATTTTATCCGGTCCTGATATTTTTAATCTCTATAAAAAGTCATCGTAAAATAAAAAATAAGACTAGAATTGAATAAAAAAATTAGAGACTAAACTTTAAATGTTGTAATTTTATAACGATTAAAAATATATTTAACAAAAGAAATTCACTCTCATTTTATTATATTATAAAAAATTAAAAATCTTGGAGCTCTCACCGATTCATGGCTCTATGCTATTGGATCGCTCGGTTCTGTGTTATACTAATGTTACACCGTTCAATAATATTTTGACTAATATAAAATTTTACAAAATCTACAGTTGAATTGAAAGTTTATATCATATAAATTATTTATAAAATTTTACATACATTTAAAATTATTCGATTAATAATTGTCATTCATCAAAATTAACTCTACTTAATAAAAATATACAACAGCTCAATTTTATTGGTTCTAAGTAACATATCATATAAGGAGGAATCAAATAATAATACACCATAGTGAGCGGTGTAACATTGGTTTATTATTTGATTATATACTAGTATATATTATTATATGAAAATAACGTGAAAGTTTAGCAAAGAGAAACCACAATTCACTTTAAAAAAAAGAGAGATACCACAAAGAAATTGGGTAGGCCCCAAAAAAGGCTCAAGCCCATCAACAAGAAATATTATGGGCCCGATAATAACAAGCAAGACCCAAGTTAGAAAAATATATTTCCTACCCTTCAAATTGTACTCCTACTCCCTACAAAGCATATAACATCTTCATTTTGCAAGTAATAAATTTTAGGCTTGAATATAAAAAAGGTCACGATAAATATGAGTTGTTTTGATTTTAATTCATATAAAAAGAATTTCTTTTAATAGAATCTTGTAATTTCAATTTATTTTTAATTTAGTTTCTCTTCACAGTTTTTTATGAAGTAGAGAAAATTTGATGATATAACATATGTAATTAGGATTATTTTTTGTTGATTCACTATTAAATATTTATTAATCATTTATTAAAAATAAAAATCATAATCCTTATCTCATCCAAACCCAGAACAACCTAGAACCTTCAAACAACCACTTCAATATCATGAACTACTAAAAATTTGTGTCTACTAAAAATAAATATGAAAAACTCAATTTTTGACTTGTCGAGATAATAATTTTATTGAAAAAATAAAAAAAATTTAGTCACAATCAAATGCCACAGTCAAATATTTTGATTAAATTCTTTTTCTTTAAACTAAAGAATTGCAAAGAATATGTGGTTAATAAGAAGATGAAAGACAAGACACCTAGTTTGACTAACAAATCCATTCAATAGGTGAAATAGATTCTCCATCTTATTACTTAAGTCCAATATCAATAGCATAAGAAGATTTCTTCACCCAAAGTGATGAAGACATTACAAAAAGCCTTTGTTACCAAGCATGAAGGAGTTGAAGCACATGATGAGAATATGAAAATATTTGAATCACATAATAAGAATGTGTGAGGACTTAAAACACTTGAAAGAGATATCTAAACAAGATTATGTAAAAATGCACAAGATTTAATGTCTACCAACATGAAGATGGCTAGCTTCATGGGAGTTGCCTCCAATTGTTTATTGTGTCATATTGGGCAGAGATTGGATCCATGCCAGTGAATGTGTACCATTACCATTTCACCCAAAACTAATGTTCTAAGTAGGATACAAAATTGAAACTATGAAGGCTAATAGGAATCCTTTCTCAACCAAGGTGAAAATGTTTGAGGTTTTGAGAAAAAATTTCGAAAACAAAAATCTTGAACAAAATATTTGTTGTAAAACTAGTTATGGATATAACCGATTTTATAACTAGTTTTGTAAAATCAAATCCAATTATATGTATTGGTTATAAAAATCAGATATGATAAATGATTTTTATATGGATGTGGATTGGTTATATGGAGATGGTAGAGCAACTCTATTGGTGATGGAATTGAGAGAGCAAATGTCGAGGATGAGATAAAAAAAATTAGAGTTATGTAACACCTAAATCTCACAACAAATTTTGACGATAATTTGTATCATTCACACTTTTTGAATATAAGATCAATTATGTTTAACGGATGAATAATGAATATAAAACGATATTACTGTTAGTGCAAAAGTGGTTTTAGCTACAATCATCTGGTTGATGTTTTGATGATTACAAAAACAAACAAATAAAGAATAATTATTCTCTAACTGTATTTGCTAAATGTGCAAATTAAGTTAAAAGATAAAGAGTGATATTAATGACTATCTATCTTAAGGTAGCATAAATTACAAGTAAATTAGAGAGAATAATCTAAGTATTTTTTTAAACACAAAGAATATGATCTCCTAATATACAAGTAATTGAGGCTACTAATGGAGCAAGTCATAATATTGCAAGTATTACATTATGTAGTTCAAAGTCAAGTGTTACTAAGTATGCGTTTTGATATAAGCTATATCATATGGTGATTGGACGAAGACAAAGGAACGACAAGACTCTGCTTCACTCAATTTGTTTGATTCTTATGCAAATGCTCTGACACGCGCCTTTAGTGATGCTCTGTGTTGACTGGCTTCAATAATGCAAACAATGATCTGGTTCTGCTAACAATGGAAATACATGATATGTTATGTTTCAGTTGCCTCTGCTGAACGTAGCTATGCTTTTATTGTTTGCCTTTGACAAAACAAGTGTATGTCTGCCTCTGATAAGCCTAACAAGCAAGTGATCACTTGCTTCTGATATTCACATCATCACTTCAAGCATCTGATTGTTTGACTCTAATTTATGTTATATGTGTTGAGGCAAAAACCTTTTTGATGTATGTTTTAATGACAACAAACCTTATGAAATAAAAATTGAAGTAAAAATATAGTGAGCAATAGCATGAGTATACTTCACATAGAAATTATGTGGTTGATCAATGCATTCATATATCAAACTTGCAACTTTGCATTTAACATCAAGGAACATAGAATGTATGATGATCAAAAGCAATATGACATCACATATGCAATCAAGATATGGATAATGATAACAAAAGCAATATGACATAACATATGCAAGCATTTTAAGTTTAACACACTTGAAAACCTTTAATGAATATATATTTTTCTCATTTAAAAAAAAATGAGTTTACTTCAGTTTTAAGAAAAATAATATTTTCTAAAAACTCTCCTTGAATATTATGAAATTAATATTCTTCAATATTAAAGGTTCCATAACACAAGTAATATGTCTCTTTGCTCTTTATCCTCTTTCACAAAAGGCAACATTTTGATTTGAACATGATCATATCTACTGTTATAAATAGATTCATTTTTTCATTTTTTAAAATTAAAGAGAATGAGCACATACATGGAAGCGAAATAAGATGAATGTGATATTATGTTAAATATAATTTCTCTCTTTATAAAACATTCTTATGATAATCATGTTTGTATTTTTCAAAAACAATTTTTTTTTAAATGGATAAAAAAATATACCAAGAGATTTGCTCACATAAAAAATGATTTTTCATTAAGTTTTTGAAAACACACAAATTAACAATAAGACAAACGTTCAAGGTTACTTTCATTAGTAAGTGTGTATGAGACTTTTTGATATTTGCTATTTCTATCTATTATGCTTAAAATATATTTAAACATTTGAGATCAATTTTCACAAAATAAATAAGCAACAAATAAGACTCATTTGCAATGATATACACTAATATGCCTCAAAAGGCTCAAGTATCAATTTTTGACTTCATGCCATAATTTTTTTGGATTAGTTTTGAGTTTTAAAGCAACAAGAGACACAAATCATTTTCATGAAGACCAAACATATATTCTCTTGAAATCCTTCAAAAATAAATCATAAACAATGATATATATTTAAAATATGTTGAAGAAAGATCTTTTTCAAAAGCCACATTAAAAGCCATATTCAAAAAATTATACTCAATCATCAAGCAATGTATAGACTACTCAATATATGCAAAAACAATTTGAGATCATGATAGAGAATACTTTTAAGGACATAAAGAGGCGAATTTGTAGGAAATGATGTTAATTCATTTAACGTGATAATTTGAATTTTTTATAAGGATTGATGATAAGGATTTGAGTTCCATGAATGAATTAAATAGTAATCAAGATTAGGATATACCTTGATAAGATCCAAAAAAAAGCACTTGAATTAGACAAGTGGACAATATGAATATGTGCTTCTTCAAAATGACCACCATTGTATTGCTGCCTTCTCCCAATTAGTTCTTCCAATAATTTGATCATGATAAGATGTTTTGAAGGAAAGGTCAACCGTGAGATAGGTGTAGGAGTGTCAAAAGCAAATGGTTCCAACTCATTTTAGAACTTGTTGATGTTCTTCAATCATATCATCATAATAGGAAACATTAGTTTTGATTGGATGAAACATATTCACTGTCAAGAACATTATGCTCTTGTGGAGAACGTTCTGCTCTAAATTTGCCCATACTTTCTTTATTATGCCAATCATAGTGATGACATTTTAAAAATGTTAAAGTATGATCTGTTTTGCTTTCTATTTTTCAAAAATTCATACGAAAGTATGTTAAAGATATTTTCTAACAGAGTCATGATTAAAAACATGGCAAACAATTTTTATGGCTTCTCCACAAAATTATTTTTCAACACTTGATTCATTTAAAATTGTTCTAGCCACTTCTTGTAATTAAATTTTTGACTTGTTACTTGAACAAGTGTTGATAGATTTATAAATTGAACTCTTGCCTTCATCTTGCAATTGATCTTCAATTTATAGATGTTAAAAGGCTTTGATTATTCACTTTAAAATGAATATAGTCGTTGGGCACACTTCCCAAGTGTTAGATATATTTTAAAGTAATTAAACATGTGTTTATTTGTTGTCCAGATCGTTCTTGACAATCGGTGAACGTTCTTGCTTTTGGGCTTGATGGGAAACGTGAGTGAGTGAGCTGTCAAATGTCAGTTCTGATACTGTTTTCATGTCAGAATTATGCAGAGCTTTCTGCAGAATATTGTTAGTACAATGTACTTGTGTCCTTGCTCACAACTCATCAATTTGGAGATCAATCTTGAAGTTGTTTTCTTCATTTGGACATTCAACTCGAGTTCTGGGTTTCACCATTAATTTGAGCAGTCTTAATATTTTTTAATATGTGGTTAACTATATATTTGGGTTGTCTTTACTATTCATATATTAGTGAAAATTATTTTCAAATTTGTGTTTCGAAATTTTATTTCTCCTTTTCTAAATAAAGAAAAGAGCAAGCAGTGTACAGTTTTAAATTTGAAGATATTTTGCCAAACAACTCTTTTTTCCATTCATATTAAGGCATATAAGGTTGAAAGCTCCTATCTTCTTTTTTATTGAATTTGAAGTTGATATCATGTCATCTATATATGAGTCTCTACTCTACACATGTTACTATTAGGAATATATCACTTTCGTATATATAATTGTAATTCTTTTCAATACCATTGGAGTTAGGTTCCTTTGCTTTTTTAATCATTTTTCTGTGATTATTTTATGATTTGAAATTATTTTATGATCATTTTTTATTTTAAATTATTTCTTCAAACTGTTTTTTTTCCAGTTAATCTAAATAAGTTTTTTTTTTCAGTTAATCTAAATATGTAGTTTTTCATATATATTTGTTTTTATTTTTTTTTCTGTGATTTTTTTGTGAGTGCGATATTATTTAGGTTGTCGTTTTGGTGAACACTTTTTTGTTTTTGTGTCTTGTTGTGGTGTTTGTTCACTTGTTGAGATTGATAGAATAATTTTGATCAATTATAAATTTCAATCTATAATTTTATTGTCGTCAATGTATCAAATCCGGAGGCATAAGTATTGTTGGCACATGAATTTTATCATGTTTGTATTTTTAAGCATGTTAACGTTTTATGCTATTAATATAGATGTTCGATCAGGAAAGACATTGAGAGGATAATATTGTTGGCACTTGAATTTTTATCATGTTTGTAATTTGGTCTTGTGGTACAATGACTTGTATTAGATTTGATAAATTGCATGTTGAATCTCTGCTAGTGTCATTAGAGGAAATTAAATGACAATCCCTTTGTAAGTGCATGAAGAGCTACAAAATCTTATTTATCTTGGACTCAAATATCATCCTATTATCTCAAATTTTATTAAAAAAATTAAAAAGCAAATAATGTTGTTTTGTATTCTTTTACGTAAGTAGCAACTATAAAATATCTGTCTCCCTTTGTTCCTAGAATGAGGGAAAAGATAAAGTAGCACTGTGAACCAAAGATATTAAAGATGGTATGTGTGGTAGAGACTTAGTAGGAGTGTCTCATCTATCCTCAGCCATGGAATAGGAAGGTACATCTTATCTAACAAATATCATCTGCACAATAAAATATTTGAGGTCTTAGCCAATACAAAATGTTGAATTGTTCATTAATTCAATATTTAATAAACTAGTAATTATTAAAATTATAAGGATGGAAAGAAAATAGAGAGGGAGGAAAACTGCTCCCCTTGTTTGAGGAAAAAAATTTCAGGAAATTGAGAGAAAAATACTTGTGATTAATATTTTTATTTTGTTTTGTTTTGAGAGATTATAAAAAATTGGAATAATTTGCCAAAGTTCTCCAAAGTCATTTTAATACATATGAGGTATCATCACCCTTCTATTTCCTTTTTTTTTTTTTGTCAACGCCCTCAATTTTCTTTTTCTCTTAACTCTCAGACAAATCTTTAATTTATTTTTAATTTTCTCCTACTTAAAAAAGTCTTGCCACAACTTTTTCGTTTTGCAATAAATGTTACAATAAACTCACACGTACACAACTTGTTGGAATCAATTTGGTTTTACATATAGAGTTTTGATGTTAACAAAAATATTTTATGAGAACAATATATTTGACTTCAAAGACTATGAAAGAAGATTCATGTTTTTGAATAAAATCTAAAATAAGATTTGATTCAAAATTATAATTGATGAAAATCTAAAATAAGATTTGATTCAAATTTATAATTGAAGAAAATCTTTGACCAAGTTGAAAAGAAAATATGGTCAAGATTTGAAGAAGATTTGAAGAATATTTGATCAACATTTAATTGAAGATTTGAAGAATATTTGATCAACATTTAATGAAGATTCGAAGAATATTTGATCTACATTTAATGAAGATTTGAAGAATATTTGATCAACATTTAATGAAGATTTGAAGAATATTTGATTTGAAGAATTTACAAAGACAATCTACACAAAATAGGAACATAATTATTCTGAAGAATTTACAAAGTCAATCTACATAAAATAGGAACAAAATCAATATGAAGAATTTACAAACTCAATCTAAACAAGATACAATTCAGAATTAAATAAGGATTAAATTGAAGCCCAAATTTTCACTGTAAATAGACACTCAAGGCTTAAGGAGAAAAGCATCAAAAAGTAGAAAAGAGTATAAGAACTCAAGCTCAAGATTCCAAATTCATCTTAGAGTTCAAAGAGAGAAACACTTGTTCGAATGAGAAATATTTTCTGAGTGTTCTTTTCTTAGAGTGTGAGAGTTATTATTATTATCAGCTTTGTTAGAAGCAACTACTCAAGTTTCAATCTCTTGTATCCAACTCGATAGTGGTTTAGTTCCTTCTTCAATCTAGGGTCGTCAGGTTGTTAGGAGAAGACTTGGCTTGTAGGGTCAAGGTGGTTAGTTCCTCAAAAGTCTGGGGTTGTCAGGCTGTTTGGGAAGACTGGCTTGGAGGGTCAGGTGCTTTGTAATTCAAGGTATTTGAATTAGTGGATTAAAGCCTTCTGAATGAGGGGACTGGATGTAGCCAAGTTAATGGTGAACCAGGATAAAGCTATGTGTCAAATCATTTATGCTTTTGTTGTTTGCTACTTCTGAATTCGATTGCTTTTACTCCAAGTAAGTCACCAAAATCAAACTAATTTTTTAATTATATATAAATTATCATAAAGTTATCAACTTTGTGCAAACACAATTCAACCCCCCTTCTCGTGTTCGCACCTTCAATTGGCATCAGAGCTCGGTCTCAAGGCTGAGCACTTTATAGTGTTTGAGAAAAGATCCAAGGGTTTAATATGTCTGGATTCAATGAAGAGGCTGCTGGAGGAAATATCAACAGACCAACTATGTTTGATGGAGAACGTTTTGAGTATTGGAAAGACAGGCTGAGAAGTTTCTATATTTCACAAGATCCTGAACTTTGGGACTTGGTGGAAGATGGTTATATTGCTCCGAAGAAAACTGATGGTATTGAAATTTCAAGAAATGAGATGAATGCTGATCAGAAGAAGATGTACAAGATGCATCATAAGTCAAGAACATTCATGATAAATGCAATCACCTTCAAGGAGTTTGACAAGTGCACCAACAAAGAGACAGCAAAGAGTATTTATGATAGTCTGATTCTAACCTATGAAGGAAGCAAGCAAGTTCAAGAAGCAACGGCCAACCTCCTAGTCAAAAAGTATGAGTTGTTCAAGATGGAAGAAGATGAAGACATTGAAACAATGTTTTCCAGATTCCAGACCCTGGTTTCAGGATTAAAGGTACTTGAGAAGAGTTATACTACTGCTGATCATGTGAAGAAAATTCTTAGGAGTCTGACAAGTAAGTGGAGACCTAAGATCACTGCCATTCAGGAAGAAAAAGATCTGAATACTCTAAAGTTGGAAGAATTAATCAGCTCTCTCAGATCACATGAAATTGAGCTTGAAGAAGATGAGCCCAAGAAGAAGAACAAGACTCTAGCCTTGAAATCTAAGCAGAAGAAGGTTCTAAAGGCAACATCATATTCAGAGGATAGTGATTCAGATAATCAGAATCTGAACTCAGAGGAAGAGGAGATTGCTTTCATAACCAGAAAAGTTCGAAAGCTGTGGCACAACAGAAAGAAGAAATTTCCCCAAAGATATTCCAAGCAATCCAACAAAGGAAATGATGACAAAAGCATCATCTGTTATGGATGCAATGAACCTGGACATATCAAGTCAGAATGTCCAAATATGGAGAAAGGAAAAAGGAAAGATTCCAGACCCAAGAAGAAGAGTTTGATGGCTACATGGGATGATTCTGAGGAATCCTCTAACGATGAACAAACAGATTTAACTATGAGGGCTCATACCAACTCTACCTCTGGATCCAACACAGATTCTGACTCTGGAAGTGAATCAACAGATGAAGAAAGTGAGGTATTTTCTGAATTTACTTGATCTGATTTAATTACTGCTATAAATGATTTTTTAAATATTAATCACAAATTGTCTTTAAAACTAAAATCACTTAGGAAAGAAAATACAAATCTAATTGATAATGTTAATGTTTTAACGAATGAAAGTACTGAATTTAAAACAGAAAATACAAATCTGAAAACTGATATTACTGAACTTAAAATAGAGAATGCAAATCTGAAAACTGATATTACTGAACTTAAGACAGATAATGCAACTCTGAAAACTGATATTATTGAACTTAAAACAGAAAATGCAAATCTGAAAACTGCTATTGCTGAACATAAGGCTGAAAATCTAACTCTAAAAAGTAATTATAGTTCAACATCAACTGAAAATACCACATGTAACTCTGATAAGCATGAAGAAGTATTTCAAGATTTTATTGATAATGGTATGGAAATAAGCAAGTATGCATCTATGATTTATGGGGTTAGTAGGAATGGTAAAAGAGGAATAGGATTTCAAGAAAAAGTAATTGAATCTAAGTTTATTCCCTCTTATGATTTATGTATTATTTGCTATAAGAAAGGTCACACTAAAACATCTCGTCCTATGTTAACCACATGGAAAGACAAGAAACCTTTAAGAACTAACAAACCAGGACCCAACCAAATTTGGGTACCAAAAGATAAAATTGTTTATGTTGCAGATGTTCTAAGCAATCAAATGGAAACACCAGTCATGGTGCCTGGTCAATGGATGCTTGCAATATATGAAGGCAAAAAGGTCTATGTTCCAAGATCTACCAAACAAAAGCCAACTGACTCTGTTGGAAGAAGGACTGGTCAACACAATACTTATCAGAACCAGAACCATATGATGAATCAGAAATATCATAAATATCCGGAGTATCAACAGACTCAAAACTGGCAGAGAAATCACACATATCAACAGAACTAGAACTATCATAAGAATCAGAATTACCATCAGAGAAACCCGATGCATCAGCAGAAACAGAAGTGGCAGATTAAAAGTCAGAATCAGGAGACTTCTTTGAACACTCCAATCAAATTCATAAAGACTACAAACCTGGATGGGAATTCAAATTCCTTCATCCAGACTCTCTAATCAGAGAATATGCAAACTCAGAATCTGAAAACCAGAAAAGAAGAACTAAGAGGATTTTCAGAGTGAAACTGAAACTGTTAACATATAGGTGATATCTTTCCTTAAATGTAATTATTACTGTGATAACAAGAAGCTTGATCTTAACAATCAAAGCTAGGTAAGTATTTTGCAGGTTCTCAAGAATTTAAGAGGAATGATGTTTGGGATCTAGTACCTAGACCAAAGAAGAACATTATTGGAACCAAGTGGGTTTTCAGAAACCAGTGAAGTGGTCAGAAACAAGGCAAGACTTGTCACAAAAAAGGCTACAGTTAGCAAAAAGGCATTGATTACACTAAGACATTTGTTCTAGTGGCCAGGTTAGAAGCTATTCGTATCCTACTTTCTTTTGCTGCAAATAATAACATTACATTATTTCAAATGGATGTTAAAAGTGTTTTTCTAAATGGTTATATAAGTGAAGAAGTGTATGTTAAACAACTCCTAGGTTTTGAAAGTTCTGAATTTCCAAATCATGTTTTTAAACTTAGGAAATCCTTGTATGGTCTAAAACAAGCACCTAGGGTGTGGTATGATAAACTTAGTAACTTCTTGCTTAAAAATAACTTTGAAAGAGGACAAGTAGATAATACACTTTTTAGAAAATCAATAGGAGATAATATTCTTATTATTCAAATTTATGTTGATGACATTATTTTTGGATCTACTAATGACACTCTTTGTCAAGAGTTTTTTAAACTGATGCAGCTTGAATTTCAAATGAGTATGATGGGAGAACTTAAGTTCTTCTTAGGGATACAAATTCAGCAAAGTCAAAAAGGTATATACATTCATCAAACTAAATATACAAAAGAGCTTCTTAGGAAGTTTAAGATCAGTGATTGCAAACCTATGGCTACACCAATGCACCCTACTTGTTCACTTGAAAAAGATGATTCAGGCGAAAAAGTTGACAAAAAAAAACAAACAAACAAACAAAAAACAAAAACCAATAGAGGAATGATAGGATCCCTACTTTACCTTACCGCTTCCAGACCTGACATCATATTTAATTTGCAAGATTTCAAGTTAACCCTAGTGAATCACATTTAACTGTTGATACCTAAAAGGCACTACCAACCTTACCTTGTTCTACAAGAAATCTCATAAGTACAAACTTAGTGGATACTATGAGTCTGATTATGCTGGAGATAAACTTGAAAGAAATAGCACCAGTGGCAACTGCACATTTTTAGGTGACAACTTAATATCTTGGTCAAGTAAGAGACAAAACACCATTGCAATGTCAACAGCAGAGACTGAGTACATTTCAGCAGCTCGCTGCAGTTCTCAACTACTTTGGATGAAACATAAACGTGAAGACTACAACATCCTAGAATCTAACATTCCCATCTATTGCGATAACACTTCTGCCATTTGTGTAGCCAAAAACCCTATCTTACATTCTAGAGCTAAACACATAGAGATCAAACACCACTTCATTAGGGACTTTGTTCAAAAAGGGGTACTAAACATTCAACTTATAGACACTGAACACCAATGGGCTGACATACTCACCAAACCACTACCTGAAGATAGGTTTGACTTCATCAAGAAAAACCTAAACCTTACCTTCATATCTGACTGATGTTTGTGATCACTTCAAAGTAGTTTAGTTTTACAATAGTTATTATATTTTCTTATATTATGTTATATTTATTTTATTCAAAAAAAAAAAGAGAGAAAAAAAAAAAAAAAAAAAAAAAAAAAAAAAAAAGGAAAGAGGCAAAGTTTCACATTCAAGTCTTTTTGTCTGATGACAAAAGGGGGAGAAAGATATTTGATAAAGTGGAGAGAAAATGATACTAAGACTTAGGGGGAGCCCTAAGTTAGGGGGAATTAAAGAAATATAAAGAAAAGTTGTTATAAAAAATACAAGTTTTGTCATCATCAAAAAGGGGGAGATTGTTGGAACCAAGTTGGTTTTACATATAGAGTTTTGATGTTAACAAAAGTATTTTATGAGAACAATATATTTGACTTCAAAGAGTATGAAAGAAGATTAATGTTTTTGAAGAAAATCTAAAATAAGATTTGATTCAAATTTATAATTGAAGAAAATCTTAAATAAGATTTGATTCAAAATTATAATTGATGAAAATCTAAAATAAGATTTGATTCAAATTTATAATTGAAGAAAATCTTTGACCAAGTTGAAAAGAAAATATGGTCAAGATTTGAAGAAGATTTGAAGAATATTTGAAGAAGATTTGAAGAATATTTGAAGAATATTTGATCAACATTTAATTGAAGATTTGAAGAATATTTGATCAACATTTAATGAAGATTTAAAGAATATTTGATCTACATTTAATGAAGATTTGAAGAAGATTTGAATAATATTTGATCAACAATTTAATGAAGATTTGAAAAATATTTGATCAACATTTAATGAAGATTTGAAGAATATTTGATTTGAAGAATTTACAAAGTCAATCTACACAAAATAAGAACAGAATCATTCTGAAGAATTTACAAAGTCGATCTACACAAAATAGGAACAAAATCAAAGAGTATAAGAACTCAAGCTCAAGATTCCAAATTCATCTTAGAGTTCAAAGAGAGAAACACTTGTTCGAATGAGAAATATTTTCTGAGTGTTCTTTTCTTAGAGTGTGAGAGTTATTATTATTATTATTATTATTATCAGCTTTGTTAGAAGCAACTACTCAAGTTTCAATCTCTTGTATCCAACTCGATAGTGGTTTAGTTCCTTCTTCAATCTAGGGTCGTCAGGTTGTTAGGAGAAGACTTGGCTTGTAGGGTCAAGGTGGTTAGTTCCTCAAAAGTCTGGGGTTGTCAGGCTGTTTGGGAAGACTGGCTTGGAGGGTCAGGTGCTTTGTAATTCAAGGTATTTGAATTAGTGAATTAAAGCCTTCTGAATGAGGGGACTGGATGTAGCCAAGTTAATGGTGAACTAGGATAAAATTATGTGTCAAATCATTTATGTTTTCGTTGTTTGCTGCTTCTGAATTCGATTGCTTTTACTCCAAGTAAGTCACCGAAACCAAACTAATTTTTCAATTATATATAAATTATCATAAAGTTATCAACTTTGTGCAAACACAATTCAACCCCCCTTCTCGTGTTTACACCTTCATAAATGTTACAATAAACTCACACGTACACAACTATAAGGTATTGGGTTACAACTCAGGACAAAACGTTCAATTTAACAATATCGTTATTTGATAATTGAACTAAATTAAAAGAAAAAATTTACTTTAAGCTTGCAATTATGTTGGACCAAACGTGTGTTTGTTTACTCTTCAAATACCTATAACTATAATAGGATATGTTGTTTCAAAAAGAACAATCAATGGCCCATAAATCACAAGACAAACTGTTTTATAGCTTAATTAAGTCATATTTTGAAAAAATGGATTAGCATTACTAAATTTGAGGGAAATACACACTATCAACAACCATGATCATACCTCACTTAGTGGACTTCTTGCTATCATGAAAGTGGTTGGGGGTAAATCATTGGCCCAACAAGTTTCATTTAAAATTGAGAAATCGAATTAATGTAAATGAAGTGTTTGTTCCTTGCCATCATTTATTTAGATAAGATATAAAATGTCATACTCAATTATCCAAAAAAAACTATAATACAATGTTGGAGAGACACTTATGAAGATGTTTGTAGATATTGATGGGTTGTTTTTAGTAGTAAAGTAGAGGAACCAAAATTGTGAGTCATGCGGATATGTCGGTTTGTGTGAAGTCACAAGCCGGTGCAATAACACAGTCGGCAAATATGAGGTCGTCCGATTAAAATAGGATAATTCGTATTTCAATCTCGGTATTTTATATTAAATGAAAATAAAAAATTGTCTTAAATTTAAACCTATTGATTTTAATTAGACGATCCAAAAGTGTTGACTGCCTGACTACAACTAGTCTGACAGCGCTTAATACAAATTCAGAAAAATCTTAGCCAAATTTCGAATGGACCTAAATCAAATTATTCATTCTATAAAATGTGTTTTCCAAAATCATATTAGTTCACAATCTCTCATAAACTAAATTTCTAACTCTCTTCTAATAAATGTATATAATCTTGTAATTCATTACTGCACACCATCATTCATTCATGGAAAATAATAAAAACTAATTTGTAAAAAGCATGCCTTTTTTATCATACACGTTGGAGCCATCAATATGTAACTAAGTAATTTCAACTTCAAATCTTAAAATATGAATAAACTTTCAACAAATGGAGTCCTACTGTCTTTGTTGCATATCACAGACATCTGTTAAATCTGATATATATACAGTAATGCAATAGGCTAGGAATAACTAACAAATTTGATATTGTGAATAACAATCTCTATGTAAAATCAGCCAATAGCTGTAAAATCAACCTCCTAGAATTAAAGAGACTAATCTCTCTCAACCAAACCAACAAAAAATTACTGAATGAGAATTTGTTTTCCCTCGAGCCTTATTCTATTTAAAGATACAAACACAAAGGAAGTATCCACGTAGAAAAGGTGGTTAAATTGTTTGTTTGGATTAACATACATTGAACTCAAAATTCAAAATGACTTACAAGCACAAAACTTTTGAAACTTGCACCTAGAAGGAATTCCATTTTGAACCAACTAGACCACGAAAGAACAGGATGCTACTTCAGCAATACTGTTTGACAAGGCCATATTTCTTGTAATCCAAACCAATGCAATACATTTTCTCCAATCATTTTCTCTAGATTTTTCTACGAAATCACAGTTCATTCAACTCTAATGATATCCCGAAATTGTTTTTTTCTTGAAAAATAAAGAAACCCATAAATTTAAGGGATAAGATAGTATGTAGTAGGTAGCACTGACACTTCATATTAATAACGTGTCTGGTATCAGAGACACATGTCAGTGTCAGATACCGACACAGCATCGACATATATTGTTGTGTTCAATCACTTTTTCATTTTCTCAAAATATAATCGATGTCAATGTGCTAGTGTCGTGCTTCATAAGTATCCCTCATTCTTTGATAATGCCTTACTATTTGAATGGGTAGAGAAGGACTTTTCTATTGTACCACATAACTTACCTCCACTGTTAGTTCATTATTTCACAACAAGCTCAGACAATACTCACTGGTCCTGACAATTTGGTATCCCAAACTTGGTGCTCTGACTTGGGAGCAACACATCATGTGACTGTTGATGCTAATAATCCGATGTAATGTAACGGTTACCAATATAATTTGATGAAAAAGTATCAATTAATGGATAATGAAGTCATATTGATGAAATAAGATGAAATACAGTTAGGGAGTACTAAGGATAGTAACATAACCCTTTAACAGCTTTGCTAAAAAATAGCCAAATATGACATGTAATAGCTCAGAGGCACTTGCTCCTACATATGCTAATGGAAAGTTAAGAATCAAGTTGAAAAGGAATCTAAGAAGAGAAACATTCAGCAGGAGGGACAGAATGAATCAGAAAGAAGAGTAAAACATTCTGGAACAGGATAAGCTTATAATCAAAGCTAATAAACAGAACTGAAACAATTTAAACAGCAAGTAACACAATTGCTGAAAAACAGAAAAAGCAGAATTAAAATTAAAAGTAACATATAGAAACAAAACAGTATTAGGAGCATTCCCATAATTAAGACCCATCAAGGAATTATTGCCAACACATAAGTCCCATGTATAGGGATTAAATGCTCAATTGAATAATAAGGGGACTTGATGGGATAACAGAAATCATCAAATTAAAGAAAAACCAAGTCATTTAACTTGTAGAAATTTCACATTTATATAATTAAATAATAGGTATTACATTCATATTCAGTTTAAATTACTAAATAAGTACGCACGTAAGATTACAATGCTACCACCATCTAACCAATAAATTTTTCCCCATTTTGGTGTATGCCATCAAGAATATGAAATATATAAATAATATAAAGAATTGAATTTCATGATGTACTTATTACTCAATTCACTTAACTTCACAGAGGCAGACGCACCATTGTCCGTAAAATTAACAAGAGTGATTATAAGTCGAAAAAAACAATGTATAACTAGAAAGTATCTTATCAAGTTTTACTCTTATAGTAGACCTTTAACAATCATTTCACAAGGTTCTCTGCCTTATCTCTCTTACCTTTTTGTAAATGATAATAGAGAATTGTTTCATAACTTACCACATCAGGAACACAACCATTGTCTTTCATTCTTGATAACAAGGCAAGTGCTTCATCAAACAAACCCTCCTTACAAAGCCCATTTATCATAGCATTATAAGTCCAAACAGATAGATGATAGCCTTTAGACAAAAGCTCCTGAAAAATCACTTGTGCGTTCTTAAGCCTTCCCACCTTTGCATAGTCCATCAATCAATATAGTGTATGTGAAAATATTTGGCTGAATACCTTGGTCTTTCATTTTCTTAACCAATGCAATTGCTTGGTCAAGATGATTCATTTTGCACAAAGCGTATAATAGTGAACTATAAGTGATTACATCAACCTGCAGACCTATACGATGCATCTCATCAAAAAGTTCCCAAGCATAAGAGATTTTCCCTGATTTACACAAACCATCAATGAGGGTACTATAAGTTACCACATCAGGAACAATCATCTTGTTCTGCATTTCTTTAAAGAAGTTCATGGCTTCGTCCACCATTTTATTCTTGCACAATCCATTAATAATGATACTGTAGCACCAAACATTCGGCACCACTCCCTTGTGCACCATAGTGTTGAATATTTTTATGGCCTTGTTCACTTGATTAACTTAGCAATACCCATTCATCAAAGCACCATAAGTTACCACACCTGGTTTTACACCGTCTTTTATCATCATAGCCAACACATTCATAGCTTCTTTCACCTTTCCTTCTTTGGATAAGGCATCAACCAATATACTAAAAGTATAAACATTTGGGTGGATTTTTTTCATTGTCATTTCATAGAACAAATTAAATGCTTCTTTCAATTGACCAACCATGCAAAATCCATAGATTAGAGCACTGAAAGTGATAACATCAGGATAAATTCTCTTTGCAATCATTTCAGAATATAACTGGTAGGCATCGTTTATAGATTTTATAGATTTATCTTTACATAAACTGTCAATGATTATGCTATACGTTACCACATCAGCATTGGCCGAATTCGCTTCAATCTGTCTCAGCAATTGCAAGGCGGCTCTTGTTTTCCCCATTTTACACAACCCATTGATCAAGATCCCATAACTAACTTGATTCAACTGAAACCCCTTTGCCACCACATGGTCATGAAAGTGAAGAGCTTCTTGGACTTTATTGTTAAGACATAGACCTTTCATAAGAATAGTCAAGGTTATGGTACCTTCCTGAAATCCCATCTTGAGAATCTTTACCAGTATAGAAAATGAAAAATTCATTTGACCTAAGTGGCAGTAACAATTAATCAAGATGTTAAAAGTAAAAATATTAGGCTTAATTCCGTTGGATTCCAATTGGTGAGAAAGAGAAATAGCAGTGGGATAATGCTTCATCTTAACAAAAGAAGTTAAAATTCTGTTGAATTCAACAATGGATGGTGTGGGATTCATACAGAACATGCTATGGAATGAGGAAACAGCATCATTAACATCAAATTCGTTGGAATTGAAACGAGAATGAGAAGAGAATGAAAGAAGGAAAGTGTTTGAGGAAGAAATTGGAAGAAAATTGGGAATGGAAGAAAGAGAGAACGCATACCTTTTTAGGGTTAATAATCATCGTCGCTGAAACTGAACTGTTACTGTCAGTACTGGCCGCAAGTTAACCTTATTTTATTTTTACTTTTTTGGTTAATTATAATTTGATCCTCCTATTTTAACTTTAAGGGTCAGTTAAGTTAATGTACCTGATAACGAGACAGGATACGAGCTGTTCCTCCCTAATGATTTGTTTGATGATATGATACGTTAATCAAATTTTTTAAATAATCAGATTGCAACCGCATTATCTTATGGGTTAAAATAATCTGTTCTCAACCGGATATCATTGTTCGCTCGCGTTTATCTCAGCCTCATCAATGAGTCGTGTTCGATTCTACCCTGTGGCACTTTAAATTGATTTTCTTTTTTATATATATATATATATATATATATATATATATATTATTCTGATAAAAAATAATAATTATTTTCTTTCGAGATAATGTTATAATAGTAAGGGATTGTTTGATTGTGTTTTACTTTTTAATTTTTGAAAATTATTTTATAAATAAATTTTAAAAAAATATTTTTAAACAGAAAATTTAAAAAAATTTGTTTGCTAACTTTAATTTTTTAAAACTGACTAGAGAATTAAAAAAACTGAAAAATAAAAAGTAAAACACCATTTATTTGGTTTGCTTTTTTAGTTTTAAAAAGTATAATATTAAAAATAATTTTACAAAATAATTTTTAAAAACAAGTAATCCAAACAAATTGTTTAGTTTTTAAATTTTAAAATACTAAAATAGAGTTTTTGGGATTTGAATCAAACAAACTCTAAATCATTCTTCAATTGTGATAGATAGAGAAATCACAATTTTTTCAAGTATATAAAATTACTTCATAAATTATTTACATTTTTATGATAGTGAGTCATTCTTCAACTGTGATAGATAGAGAAATCACAATTTTTATGATAGTGAGTCATTCTTCAATTGTGATGGATAGAGAAATCACAATTTTTTCAAGTATATAAAATTACTTCATAAATTATTTACATTTTTTAGCACTTTTGTTTATTTATAAAAAATTATAAGAATGTTATTTTGAAAGAAAAAAAAATTAAATAGATTATAAGGACAAATTTGTTATTTTATTAAAATATAAATCATATCATATTGTTATCTGTTGTGTATCAAACACAGAATAGGATAAACTAATTTTATCAAGTTTGTTATCATGTGCACATCAAACACAGGATATCATAACTCTTTATCCTACCCATATCATATCCTGTCTCTATCCGCTCTTTATCCTATCTTGTGTCTATCCTATCCGGTCCATCAAACTGGCCCTAAAAGTAGACATTTTTAGTCATGATTAACAACTATAAAATAGGAATAGGGATGGGAATAGATCAGGTCATGCTTTGAAAAGTCTAAGTTTGTCCTACTATTAATTTTTTAGGCTTAAGTTTGGCCGTTAATCATAGGCTTTTTTTTTTGCCTGAACTTTTTAAAAGTTTGGTCAGACTTGGAAGCCTATTTAAAAGTCTTATTCACATTAAAACATTTAAATGCTCTACTCATAGCATATGATGCTCTCCAGATACCAATATCAATATACATATCTATATATATTAAACAAAAAATAATTTTTCTAACAAAATGATTTTAAAAATGATTTTTAAAAAATCTAAAACAAACATCTTTTCAACCCTAAAAAATAATTTTTGGTTTCAAAAAATAGATTTTTTTTTTTCTGAAACAAATGTACACATTATTGCCTCTCAAACAAATATGGAACGACTACCGAGTGATTGACTAAATGAACGGCTACCATATATGGAACGACTACCAAATATGGAATCGCTATCGAATATGGAATAACTAGTGAGTGATTGCCTAATTGATAGAATTTAAAATAGGAAATAATATTATTAATATAATAATAAAAAAATAAAATTAATAAATAATAAAATATATATAGGCCGACCTGTCAGGCCTAATAGACTTTTTTTATAAGCCTGAGCAATGTATAGACTACTCAATATATGCAAAATCATTTAAGAACATGATAGAAAATGCTTTCAAGGATATAAAGAGGTGAATTTGCACAAAATGATGTTAATTCATTTAACATGATACTTTGAAAGATGTTATTGTGCAAAGTGTTTAAAATGCATTCAATGATTTAGACTTGACAAAACATCCCTTTGTCTAATTATTAAAGACAATAGTGTTGAACATTAAACTAGATTTTCACACTTGTTTAAACCATCATAAAAAGTGTAGGAACAAAAAGTAAAAACATGTTGAATTTAGGATAGGAATTAGGCATATGCATGACAAAGAGTGATGTAATCAATTAAACTTTAAAGTTATACTTGCATAAAAAATAGTATGCATTCTTAATTTTAAGAGCACCCAATCAATCACATAATATTAATATATCATTTAAAAAATATTCATTCTTATCATGATGCAACGACGAGTAATATTCGAATTAAACTTTAGTGATTTTGTTCAACGCTGAGTAATATTCGAATAGTTTGAAGCTTCTCTTCATGCTCATTCATTTATCTTGATTGATGGTTGAATGAGACAATTTATCTTTTGTTGTTGAGAGAGTTCCAAATGACTTTTAGAATCTTGTTGAATCTCAGCGTGCACGATTAAAGGTCTTCTATATTTTGTCAACACAGACAATCCCTTCTTGATATGGTCAATAGTAGTCATAGGAAAGTTATCAATTGTCAAATTACATCATTGTAGGTTGATATGGTCTTGTGTTACTATTCCTTTGACCTGATGATTGACTTTCAACAAGACTGCAAGAGCTTGGTATGGGTATAGCAATGTTATCTTCAATAACTGAGGTTTCTTTCTCACCTCCAGCAGCAACCACTATGGTACCAATAATAAATCCCTCCCAATTAGTTCTTCCAATGATTTGATTATGAGGAGATATTTTGGAGGAAAGGTCAGCCGTGAGATAGGTGTAGAAGTGACAAATGGAAAATGATTCAAACTCATTTAGAAGTTGTTGATGTTCTTCAACCATATCATCATGATAGAAAGCATTAGTTTTGATTGGATGAAACATATTCACTGTCAAGAACATTCTGCTCTTGTGGAGAATGGTTTGCTCTTTGTGGAGAATATTCTGTTCTTTATAGAGAATATTCTGGTATGAACTTTTTTGCTTAAATTGATCTTTCTCTTAAATTTTTTTTTTGTTTTGCAACTTCATGATAAGACTTTGGAGATATATTTGAACATTATCAACTTTTTAATTTATCCAAATTTAACATTTTAATTATTTTTCTTCACCGTCCTATCTTTCATCATAAAAATCAACATATTCATCAAACATAATATGCATAATTCCATATATAGTTTGGGCCTTGAGATTTTATATTCTATAATATTTATAGAATATAGAGTATTTAGAAAATATACTTTGATGGCATTTTAAAACAAACTTGCCCATACTTTCTTTATCATATAAAACATAGTAATGACATTTTAACAATGTTAAAGTATGATATGTTTTGCTTTCTATTTTTCAAAAAATCTTGTGAAGGTATATTAAAGATATTTTCTAACAGAGCCCATATTAAAAACATGGCAAACAATTTTTATGGCTTCTCCCCAAAATTATTTTTCAACACTTGATTCATTTAAAATTGTTCTAGCCATTTCTTGTAACTAATTTTTTTTTTATAAAAAAAAAATAGCTTCATATTGTTCGAAAGTTCTTTGACAAGCAAATCATATGAAATATCATTTTTATCAAAGAATTATTTGAAGAATGATGTTTCAAATTTCCCTTGATCATTTCTTATAGAAATGATAATTCTTTTTAAAACTCTTAAAAAACATGATTTTGTTGGAAATTCATCTAAGTATAAAACATAGTGATTTTTCTTTAAACTGAAACATGAATATAATTGAATAAAGAGAAATAAAATCACAACACGAAATTAACATTATAACCTGAACCTCAAGGTGTTGATGAAACTCTGAAATAGCGGATCAATCTAAGTAATTTAGCCTTCCTTAAAATAAATAAAAATCTGGTTTTCTATATCTTTCTCAATCTGAAACAGCATGGTTCAAAATAGAAGGAAACTCTGAACATATTGTATTCACTTTTTTAGGCTTTTAAAACAAAGGCCCAATACTTAAATTTTTTACAAAAGCTTGAATAATGAAATCTGTAGTTTTAGCCCAGTAAAGTTCAGCATTGGGATTTTATTCCAACATAAAAGTTATGGCTCTGATTTTTAGCTTTTCAACGTCTACTTGCGTGCATCAATCCGATATTCATAGCTCAAGTTATAGCCTACAAAGCGAGCAGGGGTCAATATGCAAATAATAAAATTAAAATTCAATTTCGACCCAAAGTTTAGAAACAAGCTAAAAATTTAATCTAAGCTATAGAGAGCTTTTAAAAGGCCACAGTAAAAAACTAGAAACATGTGCCCAAATGCTTTGATCAGTTGGCTAAAGTTCATACTGATTATAATGGTTCTGATATGATGACTAAAGCATTACCAAGAGGGAAGTTTGAAACTTGTTTGTGATATTGTCGGTTTGGTGATTATCTCCACATAGTTGAGAGTGAGAGATATGTTGGGTATTGGACTCCCTTCCTATATGGAGAAAGGCCCATGTGTCTCACTTATTTAAATGGAAAGTGGTTTAATTAGGGTTATAAGAGAAAGACTATTTTGATAGGAAAAGCAACCACGAAAAGAGAAAAGAGAAAAGAGAAAAGTAAACCTATTCCCGATTTTGTTAAATCAGTCTCATAAAAACATCAATTGCGTATTCGTTAACCGTTGGATCGGACTGATTTTTGGACAACATATTTGCAACATTCAGATCTTCGTTTTCAACGGTCGAATCAGCGAAACGACATCTGAAGGGGAAGAAATCGTACTCGTACAACAACAGATTTTTTGGATGTTTTTCTTCTTATTGTTGATATGTTAATTTTACCCTGAAAAAGGAACAACCTAGCCAGGTCCATACCTAATTGTAAATGCATGTATACCTACACCATATATCTTTTAATAAAACTCTTCTAATTTTACGACAAATTGGAAGAATAAAAATTAAAGAAAAGGGACTCAAGGGGACAAATTTTCCTTTTTTATGTGATGATAAATTTAATACTATGGTATGGATCTTAGCTTCTATGCATCGCTCAAATGCAAAATAAATACTAAGTGTCAGAAAACCTTTGGTCCATTCTGAAGTAACAATGTCAATTATAAGGAAGGGGGGTTTGAATTATAATTGCCCCTTTTAAACAAATTCCTATTTGAAACTAAAAGTTTTACTCAAGATTGATCTTGGTAATACGAAGAACGATCTTGGTTAGTGTAAAAACAGCAATATTGATTTTATCAATGAAAAACTTATTGCAATGCATGTAGTAAATAGAGATAGAGATAGAGAGATTACTCAAGCATATATCCTGGTTCACCCAAACTTGGGCTACGTCTAGTCCTCACAAATGTGAGATTTTCCACTAAGTGCTCAAGGCAAGATTGTTCTTGGTTGTTACACAACTTTTCGTAGATCAATCTTGATCTTTACACAACTTCCACCTTTCTACTTTAGAAGGGAATTCCACAGAGTTACCTTAACCTATTTCAGAAAGGATTTCACGAATTACCTTTTACAACATAAATGGATTTTCACACACTTCTCAAGCTATGATAATACACTAGCCTTGAGTTACAAAGTAATGATTATGAAGATGTTTAGAATCTGAATATTACTCAACTCTTGTTTGAGAAATAGATTCTGTAATTTAAAGCTCAGTTGTTACTGATTGCAACACAACACAAAGAAAAGGATTTGCAAGCTAAAGAATGATATTTGAGAGAGCTCAAATATGAATGTATGATTGATGATTTGCTTGGCACTTTGAGTTGTGATTTGTTCTTCATCTTGATGTTGTATTTATAAGCTTTAAGAGTGGTTATGATAGCTCATGTATCCGTTGAGATGAAGCCAGCTGTCATAGGACAATGAGTAGACTGAAGCGGGCCAAAAGCAAGAGTGAACAAGCTGAATCCAAGAGCATTCTTGCAATCCAGGATCGATCCTCAAATGAGTTAAATGTGATCTGACTTGTACTCGATCCAGTACCTTTTCTGAAGTTGCTTGCTTGCTTTGAGTCAGTGTGCAGACCTTGATTTGAAAGTACAATTGTATTGTACTTTACAGCTTGTACCATTGTACTTGCATTTGTTCCAAATGAAGAATGATCTTGCTTTTATATTTCTTCATGAAGCTTGTCTTGGTTCTTCGAATTCTGGACTGAGTCTGTTTTAGACTTTTCCTTGCTTATTCTTGATAAAGATATAAGATTGATAAAGCTTCTAGGATGCAATTTTCACACAGAACGGATCATTCTTGATTCTGATGAAAGTGAAGATCAATCTTCGTTTTACGGACGTATGGCAGGATTGATCTTCGTTTTGTTGTTTTTGCTTTCTTTGATTTTAATGAGATCTGTTTTTATTTGCTTGGTACCTATCTTGTTTAACACACTCAAATACACAAGTTAAATACCAAAACACTTAGAATCATAATTATAATTCTTAATTAACCTTTTGTTTAATTATCATCAAAACATTTAATTTAGAGATTTTGTCTTAACAATCTCCCCATTTTTGATGATGACAAAACATGTTAATTTAGATTTTTAATTTTGATTCTAAATAATAATTCAGAGAGTTTTTTAATAAAAGACTCCCCCTCAATATGTGCTACGTATTTGAACCAAATAATGATTTCATTAATATCAAAAAGGATCATTACAAAGATGGTTCAAACCAAAAAAAATACAAGCAGCATGAAATGAAAGGCTGCAAAACAAATATTAAAATCTAAAGATACTTCTCCCCCTTTGTCATATCAAAAAGGCATAGGAAAGTACAGCTAAAACAGAGAATTAAAATGATAAAGAAGGTGAAGACCCTTCTGATGAAGGAGATAATGAGGGTTGTGGAATTTCTGGAAAAACTGGAGCAGGATTTTGCGTTGGTGGATCAACTCCAAGCTTGGGGGAAAGCTGATTGGTCATCCAATCCCGTAAAATAGCTTGCTCTTTGTCGTGATGTGCTTGCCTGGCAGCAATTAATTGGAGAGCAGCAAAGATTTTAGGAATATCCCTACAAGCTTTTGAGGAATCTTTTTCTAGTTTTGTTCTGTTGGAAGGACGTTGTGGAGCATCAAAGAGAGTGCTTTGCGATGGAGCAGCAGATGTGCAAAAAGTAGACAATGAAGCAAATTGTGTGCTGATGTTTGGGACAAAGTTTGGAGCGGAATAATGTGGAATGGAAGGGCCAACACTATCTACATTAGGAAAAGTCAAAAATTGACTGATTCAAAAGATGGATGAGGTAGTGGTCTTTTAAGGTGAGACAAAAATAGGGGACATGATTGAAGTATGGTGAAAGGGAAGAGTAGGACATAAGCTACCTTGGATGGTAGGTGGAGTTGGAGAGGCTGACGAATTCATATTTTGGGGAGCATCCTGAAACGAAGATCGTTCTTGAGGATTTGCAGAAGGGGAAGATCGTTCTTGAGGGTCAGGAGAGTCTTGATCAATAGGAATTCTATCAGACTCTTTTCTTTTATGAGAGGCTGATGGAGCTGAAGCAGATTGGGATGGAAGTTGTTTCATGTGTGAAATATTTTTGGAGGTGAATCTGGAGATTTTGATTTTGGAAGTTTCACTCGAAAGAGGAATTTGAAAATGTCTGAAGATTTTGGAAAGAACCATGCCGTAGAGGACAGTGTTCCTTTTGTAATCTTTCTGAACAGCAGCAATCATGTGTTGAATGATTAAATAGGGCAGGTTGAGCTTTTTGCGATGAAGAATGTGATAAATGATAAGAGCATCATTATCAGATACGAATTCGTGACTGCCACAGTGAGGGGAATACAATTTTGAATGATGTTGTTAAAGATTTTTGGAAGGGGTTTTAACTCAGTAGAGATATTTTTTGTGGATCCAGCAATAAACAATTCTTGAAATACCTTTTCTTTTGAGAGGTAGAGGGCTGAAAACCAATCTTTTCCAAAGATGGTCAGACCTTCAGAAGGCACTTGCAAAATATCAGCCAACACAATAACATCAAGGTGGATCTCTACACTTTTTAGAGTAGAAACAATGAGGGACTTGTCTGGAAAAGCCTCAGCCTTGCAGTAAAAAGCACGAATGACATCAGGGTAGAAACAATCAGAAATCTTGAGGAACTTAGTCCAACCAAGGGCATCAGTGTGATGCTGGATGGAGACTCCTTCAAGTTGAAGATTTTCAAAATCAAACACACGGCCAATGCCGATAGGGCGTTGAGCCCATTTTTCAGAAAAGACTTTTTGTATTTTGGCAGAGACCAATGGAGGAATTAGGATTTTTGTAGATGAGGGTTTTGGTGGTTTTTGTTGGAGTTTGATGAGGGGAACGATCTTGAGGTGGTTGTCTTGGTGAAGAGCGTTTGTGAGTTTGATCCTGAGTTGAAGATCGTTCTTGAGGAAGCGAAGAGCGTTCTTGTGAGGGTTTTTGCTTTTGAGATGTTCTGGATTTGTTTCATTTTTGGTCGGCCAAAAACTCTGAAAGTGTTTCAGTTGAGGGAGATTGTGATTGTGTTGGTTTAGAAATAGTGGGTTTGGTTTTGGATTGAGGACGTTTGGATGGAGATTTTGACACGGGTTTAGAAATTTCAGGGTTTTGAGGAGTGTTTGAAGGTTTTGAAGGTTTTGAAGTTTTGGGAATTTCTGGGGATTTAGGTTTTGATGGTTGTTGAGATGGTGGAATTTCAGCATCATCATCATCAGAAACAGTGTAAACAGTGGTATCAATTTTTTTTGTTTTGGAGGTGCCAATGCCAGCCAAAATGCGCATGGATCTTCTTCGAGAGGAGGATGTGCTAGAGGTAGGTTTCTAAGTTTTTCTAAGATGTGGAGGGGCCTGACTTAAGGAAGGAATGGGGGATTGAAATAATGGAGGAAGGACGGTGGAGAGAGGAGCAAGAGTAAGTGGAAAAGGACTTGTTTCAGGGGAGGAGGACAAGTAGTCTGAGAACGTTCTCTCAGAAGAAGAAGAAGAGTGAGGGGGGGGGGGGGGGGGGGGGGG
>JBBPBQ010020322.1:39468342-39478532 GCA_037974755.1 Cicer yamashitae | reverse complement strand
TATTATAAAAAAATTATTACTCTAGTACACTTAATGCCTCTATCTTACCAAAGAAATAATGTTTCTCTAAATTTATTTAAATATTCTAAAATTTTAAGCTATTATTAACAATAAGAATTTAATTTATATATTATATCATTGTAAAATATTTTTATTCTATCAATTAATAACAACTGTTAAATTATTAATAATGTTTAAATTCTATCATAATTACTTTTAAAATAATTGATTATGATATAATGATAATATAAAACTTTTTACATTAAATACATATAAAAATGAAACTCTATTGATAATATACATGAAAATATTTTGTACATTTACTATCCACATTTAAATTACTACCATTACTCATTTATATTTTTATTTTAACCCTTTCGTTCAAAAAAATCCAACATTAAAAATGTAAAGTTTAATAGTAAATAACATATGATATTTCAACTAAAATTCAAACTCATATTTATTTAAATAATTCATGTATAACTAAAATTATTAATTACTTAAATTTAATTATTTTTTAATTATTATGATTGAATTTTTTTACAACTAAATTTTATCTAAATCTAATAATTCTTACCATTATTTGATAGTGGTCCCTTGCCACGTCGATCCTCTAAAAAAAACTTCTACTACCACGAAAAGTGCCCCAATAAAATAATATATATTTAACGTGAAAAATTCTTTTATGGATAGGGAATCGTTACTATTCTACAAGATAGCTAATTACACTTATTTGGATCTATTCATTTATGAGAAACTGATTAAAAAATTATTGAAGAGTAACGAACAAATCACACATTTCACTACAAAAATATCCCAAAAGCCTACATCATATAAAGACCTCAATTTCAAATTTGGAACCTAACTGCATTCAAATCTTATTCCTTTTCTATAGAGAAGAGAAAGGTATAAAACATTTCTTAGGTTTCTATCAACAAAAAACCGTCCTTAGTTAGCACTACTCCAAAAATACCTTTATGTGTTAGATTTAACCATTTAGTTCTTAAATAAAAATTTGGTCAAGAATTGATCAAATTAAAATTTGAGTTTGAGTTTTCTTAAACAAATCGTCTTTAACTGAAATTTATTAACCACTTAAATTTCATCACTTGATTATGTTATTTGTCCATTTAATTGGGCCTTTGGTTTTGGCTTTGGCTACGTGGTATTATTTTTTAGCATATGAAAATTAATAAATTAATTATTTATTTAATTAAATGAATGTTTGCGTTTTTATCTCTAATTGATGCGTTAATTACGTAATTATCCTCCACCGAGTCAACATTCAACATCTGATCCAGTCAATTCCATGCCCCCTATTTCGCGCTTTAGTTTTGTTGGTCAAAACCCTAATTGTTGGTCTCATGTGTCTGTTATTGCATGTTTTTGTGGTCAAACAAAATGTGGCGCACATTTCTATGGTTAAAACCTGAATGACATAGCGCACACTTAGTGGACCAGACCTAACGGATCGCACTTTTCTCTCTGATGCAGTTGCTGATTTCCTCTCTTCTCACCTTTTCTTACTCACTTCTTCTTTTTCTTTTGAGTGGTCTTAGTGTCATTTTAAGAGTGATAGTCATTTGACTGCCATATTGAGGGTTTAATTCTAGAACGGTTTTCTACGGTAGAACTCCGATACAATGATTTGGACTATTTTATCCTGGTTCGTGGTTGATAGTCTGCCTTGCACAATTTGTGAAGTGTCGCGAAACATCTTAAAGAGAACAACCTAGTTCGCGACTCAACTCAGTAATATTGTTAGTGGCATAAATTGTTTTTTCAAAGTTTTTCGAAATTTAAAAATAACATACTATTAGGATGAAGCTACATGGAAATGGAGAAACATGAGGTGAGGATCTATGCATTTCTATCAAAAATAAAAGATGTCCTTTGTTATTTCATATTAATAGTAATCTTGTATTTGCATAACCATAATTAGAGCTATTAATTTGACAAGCCCCCTAATTATTAGCCCCAACCCACATGTTGGAAGGCCAAAAAGTTTTATAATTTTAAAGGCTCCAAAAAAGAAAGCCCCCAACACTAAAAGCTCCCTAAAATTTTGTGGGCTTAGTTGGCCTATAGGCCCACTTTTTCAACAAAAAAAAATCGATTTTTTTTTGAAAAATATTTTACAATTTTTTTTAATTTTTTTTTGAGAAATAATTTTTTTTCGATTTTTTCACCGATAAAAAATGAATTACAATTTTTTTTATTCGAGAAAAAAATGGAATTTTTTCGAGAATTTTTTATTTATTTTTCTCAGTATTTTTAGAAAAAAAATAATTTAAAATTTTTCTACGAAAAAAAAATATTTTTTTTATTTTTTTCGATATTTTTTCGAAAATAATAAATTCTGAAAATTTTTCAAAAAAAAGTTTTTAAAATTAACAAAATATTGGAGGCCTATAAGCCCCCTCCCTTAAGGCCCATGAAATTTTTCGACAGCTCCAACTATAATCTATCTTGTTTGCGGCTTCAATCTCTATGTTCAAATAAAATGGAAAAATAGACATCGACTCTCTGTTATTCTAATATTCAATTAACATGAGAAGGGATTTAGTGTGGAGCCAATTCATAAATAGTATGCATGTGAGTAGGGATTTTACATGTCTTGGATTTTGTGGAAGATGAGAAGTGTTTGTAATATTATACATGCCTATGTTGTAAATCTGGATGAAGCACATGCTGTTTGTGATTTCTTGGTCTTGGACAGTGATGTGAGAAGACTATTATGCTATGCCAGTGATAGCAATTTTTTGGCTAAAAAGGTTCAGGATAATGATGGATCAAAATCTTCAAGTTCAGAGAGATCTTTAATCTTTTCATGACTTATGTGGTATTCTTTTTTTGCACTCCTTGTGTATACAAGAACCTCAGTATATTAATAAATTTAGTGGGCAGGAGAGTATTCTTGTAATAGAAACAACAGCTTCAAAATTAGCATCATTGAAAGATGTGAAACTGATGCGAAATTGGATTACTTAAATAGTAAATTGAAGAAAAACATATCATGTCTCAAATCGCCACTCCTCCTTCACGTACCGTTGTAAGTGATGTTGTGTTATCTCGTTGCATTAGATGTTTGATTATTGACATTAGGTTATTTTATTTTCATTGGAAATGACAATGTGACGCAGGGCCTTGCTGCTGGACCAAGTTCTGGTTTGCCACTAGCTTCTCCTAATGTTGATGAACTGTCAGGTATCCTGGTTATTTTAACTTCACATCCCTGATCTATAGTCTAATCATTTTAATTGAGGTGTTTACAGACAGATTGTTAGAGTATATTATCATTTTAGAAAATTTCAATCTGAATTTTCTTTCTCTCCATCTTCGTCTCAAATTTGACTGACAAAGTGTACTTTCTTTGTTTCTGGCTCTCCAAGTATGTTTGGATGGAACATTACCAGGGAACCATTTGCATCGAGGATATGGATCAGGTGCAAATAGTTGGCTTGTTAATTTAGAGGTATCAATTCATCTTTCTAATTCTTTTTTGCTTTCTTTTATTTTTACATCTGAAAATTGTGGTTAACCATGTCCAGATATTTGTGGTTAATGAATTTACATTGTTGGTTAATGAATTTTGCGTTAACAACTTAAAAAATTGTTGTGAAATTTGTCTAAATTTTGTTGTCAAATATATTTTCTTAAAAAATTATAGTATATTAAGAGAAAATAGTATGCTAGAGAGGAAGATGGTGTAACAATGTTAGAACATGCGTTTATTCATATTCATATTCTATCAATCAATTTTACTATATTTTGTTTCACATCCTGCAGATGTGCAATTTTGGTTGTAAGTCATGGAGATCCCCTCCAAATCTTGCAAACAATTCTGCTTGGAGCTAATAAACACAAGGGTCCTTCTTACTGATTACTTAACTTCAATTGTTATTTTTGAATTTAGAAAAAATTTTGAAAAAATAATTTATACCACCGAAAATATTAATGGGTTGAGTCGCGAATTAGGTCGCTCTCTTTAAGACGTTTCGAGGCACTACCCAAATTGTGCAAGGCAGACTATCAACCACGAAGTCCCCAAGATAAAACAGCCCAGATCACTGTATCGGAGTTCTACTGCACCGTAGAAAACCGTTCTAGAATTACACCCTCAATTTCAATTGAAGTCAAAAAATCTATTTAATCTATTTTGCGATAAGTTTTAAAATTGTAGTTTAAAATACACATTTTAGAAGATGCCACATTTACATGGATATATAGTTAATATTATTTTTTAAGTTATGCATGCATTAGAAAATACTAAAATGTTTTGAGAGAATTTAATATCATAAAATTTGACTTTCATTCAATTGTTAAAACCTCGATAACTTTTAATTCTTTAAATAGAACTTCACCTTCGAGATTATAAGAATTACCATGTTTCAACTAAATTTCAAAGTTTTTACAACATAATTTCAAGTTTTCATCGAGGAAATGACATACGTTTTCAATACTAAACAAAATTAAAAAATATCTTCTCATATATTTGATTTAAAGTATATAAAAAAATAATGAATTTTAAAAGACTTCTAAGTAGACTCAATGTTTTTGACAATTCATAGGAATTTTCCACTAAAAGTAACAAATTTTTCTTTTTATGATAGTGATTTGACGCTTTTGTTTTTTCTTAGGTTTTTTGTAGAATGTTTGAAATTTGGGTTAGAACTTTATAGTGGATAAAAAAAAAACTAAAAATCAATTTAAATTGAAACAAGAAAGAATATTAAGTTATATGATAGTTAAATAATTTTTTATTTAAAATTATTTTTATACGACAACATAATTTTAATTAAATATCTTAACTTAAAAAATAAGTGTGTTATGTATATATACGAAGTAAAAGAAAAAAATTGTTTTGCCCTTAAGTATTTAGGACCTTGTGCGGCCGCACTTCTCGTACACTGAGAACTCCCTTTGATCATAGCATGAATGAGCAGAAACAGTTGAAATAGAGCCCATGTGTCATTCAAGTCAAATTGTTATTTGCAAGGGTGGAAGAGGAGGAAATAGTTGAGCCCTAAATTACATGTAGGCTTGAGTTACCAATTTGTGTTGAAAAATGACAAAAAGAACCAATATAATGAAAAATAATTAAGAGACCAAAGTGAAACTAGAAAATAATTTAAGAGACAAAAAAATAATTCAGTCAACTTTTGTTTTTCTTTTGCTAAGCGGTGTCATAAGCACATTGGTTAAAGAGTTCATAAAAGAAACTTTTGTCTTGAAAATGTAAGTCAAACATTAATCACCATTATAACAAGAGCAAAAAGGATTCGAACCGTCTCTTTAAAATAAATTTAGTTTTACACTAACATCTAATGAAATTCATGTATTATGCCTCATCAATTCATTTGCCCCAACTTTTATGGTATGACATGAGAAAATAAATAACTTTCATTAGATGGTGTAAAATTATTTTAAGAAACAATTTGATGTTTTATGTTTTACAATATTAACAATGTTATCATTTTTTTACAAAAATTCATCAAAATTTTCAAACAAAACTCATAAAATTAATTATCATCTTCAATATAATGCACATTTCATCAAATTCATAACCCAAATATTCAAATAAACTCATATTTTCATTCTTTATATTTTCAAATTTTTGTAATAAAATTAAATAAAAGATCAAATCAGAAAAAATATAAAATAAAAGACTGAAAATGATATCTAAAATTAAGTTAAGGGACCGCAAGAGTAACTATGTATAATTTTTAATATAATAGTTCTACTTTAGCAAGAGTTCGGCAAGAGCATTTGCTATCATTTTTCAAAAACTATTATAAAAAAATTATTACTCTAGTACACTTAATGCCTCTATCTTACCAAAGAAATAATGTTTCTCTAAATTTATTTAAATATTCTAAAATTTTAAGCTATTATTAACAATAAGAATTTAATTTATATATTATATCATTGTAAAATATTTTTATTCTATCAATTAATAACAACTGTTAAATTATTAATAATGTTTAAATTTTATCATAATTACTTTTAAAATAATTAATTATGATATAACGACAATATAAAACTTTTTACATTAAATACATATAAAAATGAAACTCTATTGGTAATATACATGAAAATATTTAGTACATTTACTATCCACATTTAAATTACTACCATTAGTCATTTATATTTTTATTTTAACCCTTTCGTTTAAAAAAATTCAACATTAAAAATCTAAAGTTTAATAGTAAATAACATATGACATTTCAACTAAAATTCGAACTCATATTTATTTAAATAATTCATCTATAACTAAAATTATTAATTACTTAAACTTTATTATTTTTTAACTATTATGATTGAATTTTTTTACAACTAAATTTTATCTAAATCTAATAATTCTTACCATTATTTGATAGTGGTCCCTTGCCATGTCGATCCTCTAAAAAAAAAACTTCTACTACCACGAAAAGTGCCCCAATAAAATAATATATATTTAACGTGAAAAATTCTTTTATGGAAAGGGAATCATTACTATTCTACTAGATAGCCAAATACACTTATATGGATCTATTCATTTATGAGAAATTGATTAAAAAATTATTGAAGAGTAACGAACAAATCACACACTTCACTACAAAAGTATCCCAAAAGCCTACATCATATAAAGACCTCAATTTCAAATTTGGAATCTAACTACATTCAAATATTATTCCTTTTCTATAGAGAAGAGAAAGGTATAAAACATTTCTTAGGTTTCTATCAACAAAAAACCGTCCTTAGTTAGCACTACTCCAAAAATACCACTCTGTGTTAGATTTAACCATTTAGTTCTAAAGAGAATGAGATTTTAAGTAAAAATTTAGTCAAGAATTGATCAAATTAAAATTCGAGTTTGAGTATTCTTAAACAAATCGTCTTTAACTGAAATTTATTAAGCAGTTAAATTTCATCATTTGATTATGTTATTTGTACATTTAATTGGGTCTTGGCCTTGGCTTTGGCTACGTGGTGTATTATTTTTTAGCATATGAAAATTAATAAATTAATTATTTATTTAATTAAGTGAATGTTTGCATTTTTATCTCTAATTGATGCGTTAATTACGTAATTGTCCTCCACCAAGTCAACATTCAACATATGGTCTAGTCAATTCCTTGCCCCCTATTTCGCGCTTCAGTTTTGTTGGTCAAAACCCTAATTTCTGGTCTCGAGTGTCTGTTATTGCACGTTTCTGTGGTCAAAACCTGAATGACGTAGCGCACACTTAGTGGATCAGACCTAATGAATCGCACTTTTCTCTCTGATGCAGTTGTTGATTTCCTCTATAAATAGAGGGTTCTCCTCAGTTGGAAAAGCACACCAAGCTCTCCGTATCTGAGGCTTTTCTCTCTTCTCACCTTTTCTTATTCACTTCTTCTTTTTCTTTTGAGTGGTCTTAGTGTCATATTACGAGCGATAGTCATTTGACTGTCATATTGAGGGTGTAATTCTAGAACGATTTTCTACGGTGCAGTAGAACTCCAATATGGGTTGTTTTATCCTGGGGACTTCGTGGTTGATATTCTGTCTTGCACAATTTAGGCAGTGTCTCGAAACGTCTTAAAGAGAACAACTTAGTTCGCGACTCAACTCATTAATATTGTTAGTGACATAAATTGTTTTTTCAAAGTTTTTCGAAATTCAAAAAAAACGTACTATTAGGATGAAGCTACATGGAAATGGAGAAACATGAGGTGAGGATCTATGCATTTCTATCAAAAATAAAAGATGTCCTTTGTTATTTCATATTAATAGTAATCTTGTATTTGCATAACCATAATTAGAGCTGTTAATTTTTACAAGCCTCCTAATTATTGGCCCCGACCCACATGTTGGAGAGGCCAAAAAATTTTATAATTTTAAAGGCCCCAAAAAAGAAAGCCTCCAACACTAAAAGCCCCCTAAATTTGTAAGGGCTTAGTGCCCACTTTTTCAACAAAAAAAATCGATTTTTTTTAATTTTATTTCGATTTTTTCACCGATAAAAAATTTTCGATTTTTTTTTCGATAAAAAGTGAATTACAATTTTTTTTAATTCAAGAAAAAAATTGAATTTTTTCGAGAATTTTGGTTTTATTTTTCTCACAATTTTTTGAGAAAAAAAATAATTTAAAATTTTGCTACCAAAAAAAATATATTTTTTTTATTTTTTTCGAAAAACATAAATTTTGAAAATTTTGAAAATTTTTCAAAAAATAAAAATCTTAAAATTAACAAAATATTGGGGGCCTATAAGCCCCCTCCCTTAATGCCCGTGAAATAATTGATCGGGATTTTAAAAAAATTATTTTGATAGGGGGCATAATATTAGGGGATTAATTAAAAAAAAATTAAAGCGAGCCTTGGAGTTGGGGACTTTTTTGACAGCTCGAACTATAATCTATCTTGTTTGTGACTTCAATCTCTATGTTCAAATAAAATGAAAAAATAGACATCGACTTTCTGTTATTCTAATATTCAATTAACCTGAATTAAAATGAAACCTCCACTACCACCTATTTCAGAGTTGTTTAGTGTTAGAATTGTTTTTGTGTGGTGTGACACTTTAGGTGAACATTTGAATGTTGTGTTAAATTTTTCTGGTTTGCAACATTCGGATTCTTCGGCTCTGTTGCACTGTCCTGTTTTCAACTTTTTAACTCTTATTTTTCCACTTGGTTTGCATGTTGAAGCTTCTATGCTTAGGGCTGGCCCAACACGTTATGAGGTCTAAAACGAAACTATTAGACGAAGCCTTTTTAAAAATTAATAAATAAATTATTAATATTTTATTTAATAACTATGGAAAACTTCTTAGCTGAATTAATGACATTTTCAAATATATTTTCTCTATATTGTTCAAAAAATGAAAAAATACATTTCAATTGTTCTACATGAACATTAAGAACTCATGTAAAATTTTCCATCTTTTAGTTGAAGAAGAAAATAGTGTGTATACGTTGCACCACTCCAATAACTCATGTTAGCAATATGTTAACTACTTGTCTCATGATTTCTCAATTTATAACTAATATTTCTCATATGAACAATGTGCTCACTTTTTGTCTTATGATTTCTCAATTTATAACTAATATTTCTCCCATCTCTACTACCTTCATTAGTCAATTTACTCGTAATAAAAAGAGTATTAAATAATTCACAACAAAAACAAAATGTTTTATTTAATTTATATAAAATTTTATCGATTTTAATTTTAAGAATTTTAGAATTATTATTAAATAAAAAAAAGATTTGAAGCCTTCTTAGTAACTAAAAAAATATGTGCCGGGAACATACTGCCGAATATATGCCTTGTTGTCGAATATATCTATGTCCTTGTTCACTTCATTGTACACCATGTTTAATCATTATAGTCAATACATTTCACCTTTGCTTTTTTCCTTCTTTATATAAGGCATCCACCAATATTCTTTTAATTTATCAACCAAATCCATATATAACACTGGGAGAAATTCTCTTTGAAATCATTTCAACGTACAATTCATAGACATGTTTACATAATTATATTCAAATAAACCATATATAACCGTAGGAGAAATTCTCTTTGAAATCATTTCAACATACAATTCATAGGTATGTTTACATAATTATATTCAAATTTACCGTCAATTAGTCTCAGCCATGCCAAAGTTATAGGCATGTTTACAATTCATAGGCATGTTTACATAATTTAGCGAATAAAGAAAAGGAAAAATTATTGAAGAGTTTAAGAATAGTCAAAGTTATAATATCTTCTTAAAATCTATCTTGAGAATTTTAGCGAACAAAGAAAAGAAAAAATGATTGTAGAATCTATCTTGAGAATTTTAGCGAACAAAGAAAAAAAAAAATGATTGTAGAGCTTAAGAATAGTTAAAGTTATAATATCTTCTTGAAATCTCATCTTGAGAATAAAAAAAGAAAAAATTCATTTGACTTAAGTGACAGTAACAATAACAATATCATAGAAGAAAGAATTCATATTCAACAACTAAATTATCTTTAACATACTGATTAAAAATATTTTAGTGATTAGGTGTGAGTGGTTTATTTTAATACTACGAACTTAAATATGTTTAACATACTAATTATATACAAAGAAAATTTAAATTACAATTTAAATTATTTAATTTAATGAATTAAATCTGATAAATTATAGGTTGAATTTTTATAGGAAAATAAATATAAATTAATTTTTATGTGTTTAA
>JBBPBQ010020322.1:39450748-39467657 GCA_037974755.1 Cicer yamashitae | reverse complement strand
TAAATGGAAATTAACTATTTCAAGAGAAAAAAAAAACAATGAAAAAATAATAACGTGAAATATTTTAAATAATGTGACATATCATATAATAATCTAAAATAATTAACACCATGCAAATTAGAATAAAATCCAGTAAAAATTTAACTTTCAACTTCATAAACTTTTCATATTTTTAATTTAATTGACATATGAATAATTAATACATCTAAATAGTTATATATCATAGAATTGTATATCACGTCATTAAAAATATGTTAATTTTACATTTTTTAGTTTAAAAATTTAAGAGAAAAATTAAAACGGTTAATTTTTAAAATAAAAAGATCATTTTCATGAATTAATTATAATAGAATAATTAAAACTGCAATTAAACTAATGATTAAAAATATTTACATTTAATGTTTACATGTTTATATATATATATATATATAAATCAGAATAAGAAAAGCTTAGCCAAGCCAACAAGGCAAGCTACCTGATCATGTGATGAATTGAACGGCTGAGATTGTCTCCTTCTCTTTATTCTCGTTGTTCGATCCACCAAATCTGCCATAAGGAAAAGCCCAAAACAAAAATAAATAAAAATAATAAAACACGTTGGTCAATAAAGTGAACCTTCTCAAAAAATGACAAGACACTCCAGATATTTTTTTCCCTTTAAAATATCTCAGATAAAAAACATTAAAAAAAGGATGAGATATTTTCAAAGTGCTATTTTTTATTTATAAAATAAAAAAGCCACCCTCTTTCCTCATAAGTCAGTCATTTACGTCCCCACTTAAGACTCTCTTCATAAATTCGTTTCACCTTAATTTTATTATTTTTCTTAAAAAACTTAATAGCAAAACACACCAACTAAATATATAAAAATAATAATAAAATATTGTCTATTCAAACTTGAAGCATATCAAATATATCTGTATTCTAACCCTAACTTTTATATACACGACAAAAATCTGCACAATGATTTACCCATAAATCATAATATAAATATTTGTTGTAATATTTTTGAAGTAATAAAATTAAGTTACAGTAATGAGATATGATTTGATAATTAAATAAAATTCTTCTATACTCTATTAGTGTATAACAAAGAAAAAAACATTATTATTATTGTCAAAAAAAACATTATTATTATATATAAATATCTTCTTTTTGTCAAGAATATAAATTTAAATTCTTTCTTGTTTAAATTTAATTAATAGATTTTATATTGATGACTCACCAATAAAATTAATTAGATTTTACTATTTAAAAAATATATATAATGAGATGTAATAATTTTGAAGAGATAATATATATTTCACGTGAAATTTAAATACAACTACGGAATTTCAAATTCACTATTTTATCTGTTGAACTACAATTTAAGTACAAGATGTAATAAATTTTAATAATGAGATTACTAAGTTAAATTTTAAAAGTTTTCAGATCTCCTAGTTTTCAGATTTTAGTGATTTTTTTAAAACAGAAAATAAAAATTAATTTAATAATAATAAATAAATAAATAAACACAGAAAATTAATAAATTTTAAATTATTGAATTGAAAATATTTTAAACATTACTTGGCATAAGTTTATTATTAATAAAGATCAATTTGTATGTTATTTTATATTTAAGGAGATTTTTTAATATTGCAGGGATGAAATTCAAAAAAATATTTTTCAGGGACTAAAACTGAAAAGTATTATATTTACATGACCAAAAACTGTTTCCCTTTATCAATTAACGTTTTTGTAACGTCCACTTAACGTTAAATATCAAAAATAGTTTTTTTTTTTTATATTACAAGGATGTAAACAAAACAAAAAATTACAAGGATCAAAATCAAAAAAGATTATATTTACGGGAAACAAAAACATATTTAAACCTACAATAATTTATTTTAGACCAATAAATTGAAAGGTTGTAAACCATACCAAATTCTTACACTAATGTCCTATTCCATGATTTTCTTTCATAGGCGTGAATCCAAATTCTTTTTTGGTCGTCCTATTTTTAGATAGTAGCTAAGGTGTTCATGATTCAAAAATTGCATTGGATTGAACAATATTAATTATTTGGTTCAGTTTTTGAAGACCACTTTCGAATCAAGTTAAATACAGTTCTGAACCGGTTTGAAATTGGTTTATAAATATAAACCAGTTTAAAATTTTGAACAAGTTTTAAGTTAAAATCAGTTTCAAACAAGTTCTTCGGAAAAATTCTTTTGACAAAAAAATTTTGATTCTTTTCGAGAAAAAAGTTTTTAATTTTTTTAAAAAAACAAAATTTCGAGAAAAATAGATATAAAAAGTTTTTCGAGATAAAAAGTTTCGACTATTTTCTGAAAGCTAATTTTAAAATTCTTTTGACAAAAATTTTTTAATTTTTTTTAGAAAAATAGATATAAAAATTTCTAATGTTTTCGATTTCTTCTCAAAAAAATTTCAAAAAAAATAAAAGTGATTTATTTTTTTTTTAAAAATAACATTTCTATATTGTTTTCGAATAAAATAAATTTTGAAAAGTTTCTAAGAAAAAGATCTTAATTGAGTTTAAAATTATTAAATTGATTTGTATTAAATATGTAATGTAATTTATGAATCATTTAATTAGTTTGATTTTTTTGTTGCAATGCAATCCAGTTTTTCAATATAATCCAATTAACTATATATTTTGCATTCAATTGCATAACTCATATTCATATCCTATACAACCTCAAACATCAAGTTACTATCTTATAACCTCCATAACATTCTAATATTCCATTGAAATCACCTCACGATTCGCACGCCAAACGTTCCAATAACAGGAAAATAAAACCACGTGTTTTAGTCCTCAACCAATTTCAAGATAGTAATTTGATTTTTTTCCACAATTGATTTTTCTTAAAGTTTTTTATTTTGAAAAATCGCCTTATTTCTTCCCTTCTAAAGAATCCGTATACTTGCAAATCAAACGGTTAGAACTTTTTCTTGCAACACTCTATTAGTAGATATTACCTATGGACTTTAAAAGGGGATTAAATAGAGTTATCTTTTTGGTTTAATTTCATATTTGACCTCTTAAGTTTATTTTAGGTTTCATTTTATTCTAATACAATTTAAAAGTTTCAAGTTGGTCCCTTACGTTATTAACATTAGGTTCAGTTAGTCTCTTCTGTTAAATTTTGACTTCACGTCGTGAAAACTTAATGTCTAACGGAAATGTGATGTGATAATTAATACCTTGACTTAATTTTATATTTGATTTCTTACATTTATTTTAAGTCTTCTTTTGATCTCTTGTGTTTTAAATGCTTCAAGTTAATCACTTATATTAGTATAACATATTATTGACAAAGTAGCGTTGTGTGTGTTTAAAAGTATGTTGAGACATATCTAATGTTCTATAATTTGATTAAACGTAAAGAGATGAACCCTAATCTTTTATGAGTCTTAATAAACTAATTTTAGTTCATCTTCTAATGATTACTACTACCACCAAGATTTCTTCTTCCTTTATAATAAATTTATTATTAAATATTTAGTTATTTGATTCTTTGATTAATTTAATAGAAGTGTAACAATGCATATTTAATAATTATTAATTCAAATGAGACTACATAATTTTCGATTATAAAGCTATTATTATTATTATTATTATTATTATTATTATTATTATTATTATTATTATTATTATTATTATTATTATAATAATAAGCAACATTAATAGATAAGAAGGCATCTCCGATTTCATGCAGAAAAGTTAAACACAAGTTTTAGATCATGATGAGCTAAAATTTATAGTCTATATTTAGAAATAAAAGTTTAATAAGGATATAAAGTAATAATTACTTCAAACAATAGGTAGTAGTAGCATTGAGAAATGGAAAAATATTTTTACCTAAACAAAATCCATATTTTCTTTTTTTTTTTTTATTGCAAATTTTTGTTTGATTATGTCCTCCATCGTTTTGTTTTTCATACAAACTATTTATTTTGCAAAATCTTTTTTCTTCCTTCTAAATTTTACTGACAAATATATTTTCTTAACAAGTATGCTTACGAGATTATACATATTTTGTTCTATTTACTTAGTACTAAGAATCTAGTTTAAGAATACATATAATTTTGTAAAATAAATAAATATAATACTATATATTATTATTTATTAGAGAAAGAGTTACATTCACCGGTGACATAGATGTTGCAAAATATGAAATTCTAGAACCCTAATAGATGGGAACAACAAATACTAATGTTATACTAACATAAAAGACCAACTTAAAACTTTTTAAATATAGGGGACTAAAATAAAACATAAAACAAACTTAATTGCCACATCATATTACCCTTAAATATTTCATAAGTTTTCACGGCGTTAACTCAAAACTTAACACAAGGGACAAACTTTACCTAACGTAATTTTTAAAACGCAAGGGACCATAATGAAACTTAAAATAAAAGTAAGGAAATCTTTAGGTCGTTATATAGACTCACCTATGTGTTCATATGGAAAAATAATTTTAAAAGCTTTATGGTATTGCAATAAATTAATCCAAATCAAATATGACAACTTATCACAAGAAAAATGAACTTGATTCAATCAAATTGTGAAGATTGCTAGAATCACTTAATGATGCAATGTTGATAAAATAACAAAGATAGTAAAAAGTTTAATAATGAACCGAATTCACAATTGTTAACATTGATTACAAATAGATTTCTTGAACAACAATTCAAAACATGAAAGTGATTCAAAATTGATTCCAAACATGAAATTCATTGTTACAATTCTTTCTATCATTTACAAACAAAAGACAAATATTTACGCTATCAAACTCCAAAAATCAAATCAATAAAGAATATAAAACCAAAAATTAAATGAGATAAGAGAAAGAGAAAAGCGCGGTGATTTATAATGGTTCATTTACTTCATCCTCATATGTGAAGTACATCTAGTCTCCATTCATAGAATTGAGAGTTTCTTCATTTATTTTCGATTAGAACTTTTACAAGATCAATTGTCAATTGTTACAAACTTGTACGTCAATCCCTTCTTCTCTAAACGCTTTGAAGCATATTTCTTGAAACACCCTCCAAGACAATCTCAACCACTTTGTTCAGGAAGAAGACATTCATTTAATTCTTGCAAGATAGCACCTAGAGAAAATCTCTCTAGAACCCAATGATATCTCTTCTTCGAAACCTCAACACAATGTTAATTGATATTCCTTCGATTGCTTGTGTCTAAAATAACCATCCGAACAAAAGATATCATCTCTTTTGATGTTTCTCACTCAAAGTTTCAACTGTAAACCCGACTTGAATCATAAAAGTGTTTAATCTATATTATGGTCTTGAATGCATGAAAATTTGGGAATCAATCAGAGTATTTTAAATGAAGATGAAATTTTAAATTAGTTAATATAAGGGATATGAGTTTGTTGGCCAAAATACAATGCATCATAACTGAAATACTCACTTTGAAGCTGTTAAAAGTTGTCAAAAAATTAACACTGCAGGTCGTGTGAATCGATTCATAATGGCTTCGAGTGGATTCACATGACTCTTGAAATCAAAGATTTCATCATGAAACAATTTGAATCAATTCACAAAACCTCATGGAAGATGGTGAGTCGATTTACACATGTATGAGTTGATTCACAAGGTCTAGAACATAAAAAATGAGGTCATGACCTCTGTAAATCAATTTACAAACTTGTGAGTTGATTTACAAAGTTAAAATTCACTTAATTAGGAATGGTTTTTAATGTATTACAAAGTGTGCTAACATGACCCTATTATTCAACTAAGTTTATGCATGATAAACTATGGTTTTCAAGTAAATTTTTCTAATTCAAATACATTTGTGAATGATTGAGAAATGAGAATCAACAAAGGTATACACTCACCATTTAAAATAGTCAAACCTAGTTTTGACATGTATCAAACCTAGTTTGTGAGTACAGTTCCGATCAGAGGGGTCGGTTTGTTACAGATGGAAAGAAAAACTACAAACGAGAATGCTTCCCTTGTATTTGTGTCGTTAGTGTGAATGCATGATTTTAAAATTTGAATCTTTGATACAAATTTTGCACTTATTCCTCCTTTCACATTATAAACAAAAAACATAACCACAAAATTAGAAGTATCGAATTTGTCGCATGCAATACAAATAGCCAAAACCTAGATTATGCAACCATGTTATCCTTGACTATACGCAAGAAAATGAATCGCAACACATAAAGCATAGAAAGAAATTTATGAAATCAACAAAATCATAAGGCATCCACATGGCAATATTGTTCATAAAACAAAACACCAACATTAAAAGCAAAAATCCAAATTGTGACATTACAAGCCATAGGGCTAAAAGCATAAAACAAAGTCCAAAAGAATTATAAATATAACAGACACGTGATAGCATACCTGAAGAAAAAAAAAACTCTTGTAACAACTAGAACACATATTAAAGCCAAACATTTAAAAACATAAATTGAAGATTGCAAAAGTAGATCAAGTTTAAGCTTGAACCACTGCAATAGTTAGAAACTCATATTATACAAACATTGCATGACATATCCAATGTATGTGACATTAAGAATGCCTAATACATTTATTATTTTTAGATAACTCTCGTTAATCAGTAGTTTTGTAAAATAATCGGCCAACTTGTTTGAAGAATCAACATGTTCAAAAATGCAATCTCCTTTTCCAACATGATCTTTAAGAAAGTGATATCGAATTTCAATATGTTTGGTTCTAAGGTGTAAAATCGGTTTCTTAGTTAGATTGATGGCACTAGGGTTATCGCATGGTCCAATTTCTATCCCTAGTCAAGTAATTATTGCTTAACTGGTAGAAATTGGGCGCATCACTTATTTTTTTTCCTTAATATGCCATGAAATAAGTGCATTTCCAAATAGGTGTCAAGTCCCACCAGTACTATTTCTATCTAATTTGCATCCTACGAAATTAAAATCGGAATACCTACTATGACACCATCACCTCCCTCGGGTTGCCAAATGCCCAATTGAGGTGTTCCAATTAAATAAAGAAAAATGATCTTAATAACCTTAAGATGAAACTCTTTAGGTTGTGCCTAATAACAGGCACACATGTAGACATTAGACATTATATATAACCTACTTGACATAAGAAAAAGAAAGGAACTGATCATACCTATGTATTTGGTAACATCTACATTTATATCTATTTTATCTTTATCTAAATTAAAATAAGTACACATTGGTGTAGTAATTGATTTTGACTAATCAATGCAAATTTTTTTAAGAATCTCTTAGCAATATTTAGCTTGATTAATGAAAGTGCCACTATCATTTACTTTATTTGTAATCCAAGAAAGTGTTCAACTCTCCCATCATTGACATCTCAAACTCCCCCTGCATTAACATGAAAAACTCTTGGCACAACGTTTCATTAGTGGAACCAAATAGGATATCAGCGACATATACTTGTATCAAAATGATATGTTGATCTTTAGTTTTTATCAAAAAGACTGTCATTTTCTTTACCGTGCTTAAAATCTTTTTCGAACAAACATTTACTTAAATGCTTTACCAAGCTCTAAGAGCTTAATTGAAACAAGAAAAAACGCATTTTAATTTGAAAACATGTTACAAAAAATCAAATTTCTCAAAACTCTGGGGTTTAGAAACATAGAGCTCATCTTGGTTAAGGTGAAAATCCTTTTTTATATATGTTTTAAGGACAACAAACTTTATGAAGTAAAAGTTAAGATTTATGAATAGTGATCTACTAATGATTGCACTTGAGTTTTGTTTAAGGACACAAGAACCATATAAGTGGACAAGCTAGAAGCTATCCACATCAATAAGTACATATTATCTACTAATTAATGAAACAATCAAAGTAGCATCAGAAGATTATAACAATAGTTTCACAAGATTCATGAATATATTAAAAGACTATTGTTTGAGTCATATAAGGATTGATTGAAGGTTCAAGCAAGAAAATGAGGTTTATACTTGAAGAATCATATTAATGTGAAATATAATCAAAAATAGAACTTCATAACGTTTGTAAATCCCATAAGTTCATACTTCTACAACGTCACAATTATTATAAAAAAATAAAATAAAATTAACGAAAACATCCAAAACATCGTCGGCCTCTAATAGTCACCTACGTCCTGGGGGAAAGTCTTTTCTATCACATCACTAAACACAAACAAAACATAAGGTGAGTATATTGAAATCATTTAAAAGTACAAACGAATATAATGAACATATGAATTCACATATAGTATCACATACAACACATGGTCATATAAAACACAATCAATTCACAGGTCACGTATGGATGTATCAATGCAATGTAATGCCCACTGGATGCAACACTTCAATGTCATGTGGTACCAAAACTACTCTGAAGTACCTTTTGAGGAGACATAGTACGATCTGTCACCATGCAAGTGGACGAAGACGATCACATATATATGACCATGTCCTCATAAACTCACTCGAGTTATCACAATACACATATAAGTGGTTGTCAAAATTATATCAGGGTTACACGGTAGCTCCCAACTAAGAGGAATTACCCCAAGTCATCCAGGAATTTCGTGTAGAATACCCCAAGGTATGATCTCACATGCAAGCTCGATTGTGACCCTCATTGTCAAATTCATTCAGTTTTACTTCCAAACACTAAGATCATCACATCTTTAATATCATGTATGTACATTTAGTACAACCGTCACAATTACATTCATCACCTAGTCATTCTAAGACTCTTTTTATACAAAAGGCGACTATCACCAACATGGTCAGATACATCATATGTTCACAATTCGTATAAAAAATCATAAGATCATAATCTCATTTATCAAATATAATTTAGGACAACAACCATGACATTTTTCGCACGAAGAGAATGTTAATTCAAACGACCAAATGATGTTTAGAACAAAGAATTTACAAGTTTCTTGCTCAGCAAACCAATCTCACATAGCGACACGAGTTTTACTCCAATTAACTTAGGATCCTTGCTGCGCATGCAAAACTAATCTTTCGTCCAACGAGCCATTAAATTAAAAAGATTTATGATTGTCAAAATTGATTAACTCAACTTCCTTCAAAATAAATTACAATTTTAATTATTCAACTCATAACACATCACACACACAAACATAACAAAGAATTTATAACATAGAAAGTAGGGTGTTACAATAGCTAAAGTGTGAATCGATATATGGGTATGTGAATTTATTCACGAAATCTCATGGAAGTTGGTGAGTCGATTTACAACATGTGAGTTATTTACAAAGTTAAAAATTACTTATGAATGGTTTTTAATGTATTTCAAAGATTGCCAACAAGATCTTATCATGCAATTAAGTTTATGCATGATCAAATATGGTTTTCACCTAACTTTTTCTAATTCAAATGCATTTGCAAAGAATTGAGAAATGAGAATCAACAAAAGTATACACTCACCAACTAAGTTAGACAAACCTAGTTTTGACATGTATCATAATACTAAGTCTATCCTAAGAGAACCTTACAATTACACACTCCTCAACACAAGTCTTTTATTTGAATTTGATAATTCCTCTCTTGATAAGCTTATCTCTTAATAAAATTATATTATGCATAATATGTCAAACAAACACTACAACCATCAACGGAATTAATTTGTTCCAAATCACATTGTTCACCTCCTCTTGAAAAGAATTTTAGTCTACTATCTATAATTTGTATGTTGATTTGATCATATCTCTCAGATCCTTCCAAACTATTCTACGGTACATATGTCAACGTTATTTTGTAAACCAATAATTAAATCAGTTTTTCATTTTTTAAGAAAATAACTAAATAAGTTATTATTTGATAAAAATTGTTTATAATAACTAAATAACATTCACTAAACGTGTTGACGAAATAATATTCAACATTAATTAATTGTTATTATTAATGAAACATTCTTAAAATTTAGTTTTTGCTTAATTCTTAATAATATTATTTGCTGATACTAACTATTATAATCTCACTGAATGAAAATTTCTTAATTAGTTATTGATAATTTCTTAATATTATTGATTACATTTTAAATTTTTTGAATAGTTACTTGATAATTAATATTTGATTTACTAAATTATAATCTCACTAATTAGTTATTTACTAAATTACTTTCTCACTATAGTATTTGATTTACATGTTTATAGTCTCACTAAATGACAAATTATTAATTAGTTATCGATAAAATCTTAATATTATTAATCACAATTTATAAATTCCTAATAGCTATTTGATAATTAGTATTTTATTTACTAAATTATAATCTCAATAAATTTAAGAATTTAGTTATTGATAAATTCTTAATAATATAATCTCGCTAGTAACTAAATTGATTAGCAAAACAATATTATTAGTGTTGAATATGTCGCTGAAATAATGTTATTATTAGTGATAAAAAATTATTAAAATTTCATATATATTATTATCTTATATTCAAATGTTATCTTGAACTTGGTCATCATTTTAAATGTAGTTTCACATCCAGTTTATTTTATGCCGCATTGAACCATAAAATTAATTAAAAGAAATACTTTTGTGAATATGTATTGATTTTTTTGAATATGGTGTGTTATAAAATGTGATGTGATGTGTTGGATTAAGTGACTCAGCATCATCTAGCATCATCGGGTGTCTTAATCGAATTCGAAAGCCATTAAGAGTTAGAAAAATAGGAGAGCAAACTAAGAATTTTTGTACTAGCTCACACGGCGAAAACGGATCCCTCGTCGTGCGATGTAGTGTATTTTTATATCAGATTTCCTATTTTTGTTTCATTGTGTGAAAGGCACCTTCGTTGTGCGAGACATGTTGACTAAGAACATCAAGTCTAGCGATGGCATGTGTTCCATACTTTTATAAATAGGGATATTGTACATATTTTCAAACCATTTTCACCAAACCCTAGTGCGGTAACAACGACCCCAATCACCAAAAATCTCTTTTTCTCCTAAACGTATAGATTATTGAACCCCTACTCATTTTAATTCATTCCTACCGATTGATTTCCAAAAAATCTAACCAAAGAAATTATCATTCGAACGACTTTCACCAATCTGTAAGTCATTTAATTTTTCTATTTCAATTTCTACCGATTATTATTGATTTCTTTTGATTAAATTTTGTGGTTCACCCTTTAAATCATCCATATTACTGGTTATATATTATAAAGGGTTAAATCGTAGAGTTGAACCGTTCATACCGTGAAAAATCAAGTAGGAAGGAGTTTGATCTTGCTTGTGGGTATATTTTCGGCCAAAATTAAGGTAAGAGTGAGACTTTAATTCATTTGATTCATGAGTATGAAATCATGTAGGATGAACGGAAATGATACATTTTCTAACCGTTTAGCCGAAGCTATAACACTAATGAGTGATTTAAATGAATTAATTCGTGTGATTGTGATGGAGATTAAAATGTGTTAGATACAAAATAAGTTTGGTTGTGATTATTATATTACAATGTGAATATTGTTGTTGACATGTGTAGCCGCGATTACGTTATTATGTATGATGTGTTTTTTTATGAATGTAAGTGTTTAGTTGTCCATGAATTGAGTTATGAGATGTGAAATATGTTAACTATCATAAGGTAAATATATGTGAGATATGTCAATATCATGTGAGTTTACGAATTGTGAAAATGTGATAAACTTGCCTCATGACAAGGGAATTCTTATGTGCTTTGAGATAATTCTCTAATGTCAAGAACTATTGTGCAATCCTAATTTAATTATGACTAGTCATTTACATGAGTCTCAGATTGATTCAAGTGAGTTTATGAGGACATGAATGTTCATCCACCATTGGTGGCATATTAGTGCATCTCATGACCACATACTTCGGAGTAGTTGGTACCACATGTGTTATGAATATATGTTGTTATCTATGAATTTGTGTAGTTATATGAAATCTTAAATTTGTGAAACATGTGATAAAATGTATTTTTTTACGTGTTCATTCTATTTTGTTGACATGATATCAAATTGATCACCCATTTGTTGTTTATGTTAATATCTTGAGATGGTGTGCATACGTTCTATAGGTCTCATGTGCAATGTCTTTATTTTATGAGTCTCTTGTTCTATTTAGAAACATCGAAATTAGACTCTGCGTTAGACTTCAAGTCCTTTCAATTTATAAAGTTGATTGGAGATAGTTTTGTGAGTGTCATTATGTGATTTTGTGGTATCGTTTACTCAAATGATTTTAACAGAGATAGGGACGAAGATCATACCCCTTGTCCAACAGAGATCTCGTTTCCGAATAATTCATCAAAATATTCTATACAGATTCATAGATACAAATATTTTATATGTTATATTTATTTATTTATCTATCTTTTCCATAATATGTATATAAATATCTTTACATGTGATGTTCATTGTTTTCACAAGTCTAACAATAATGTCTTAACATTTTTTATTTTATGGTTAATATTTTTATTTCTTAATTGATTGAAAAAGATAGAAATTTCGTTATTTTGTATACTTATAGGGTATGTGGAAGTACCATGGAGATCCACAAGGGCAAAAATAGAGAAAAAATCTTCAAATGCAAAAAACTAGGACAGGGTAAAGGGCATTTTGAGTGACAGAGGTATAAGCTAGTACTCTTCACCCCCACCCTTTGAAATTCCTATATACCTATTTTAGTCACACACAAAAACTTATATATGTATCAAATGAAATTCGTAGGAAAGATTTTTTTTTAAAAATTAGATAGTTAAATACCTTTCACATACTAATTATATACAAAGAAAATTTAAATTACAACTTCAATGGTTTAACAAGTATTAGATTTGAAAATTTAACAAATTGTAGATTCAATTTTCATGAATACAATTATAAGGAGACAAATATAAATTAATTCGTACGTTTTCAATGAGTTCTAAAGTCTTTCTTCTTTGTACGGAGACAACATCTCCTCATCATAAATTTCTTTTGTTTAATAAAAAAAATTAAACGACAAAAAAATTAAAGGAAAGACCAACTATAAATGAAACAACAAACTTTGGGAAGAAGTTAAATGCAAAGGGACTATTTGATGAAGAAGAAAAAAGGTTAAATGCAAAGACAATAGAATGGTTAAAATAAACTACCCAATGAAAAAAAATTGAAAAAAAAAATATGAATCTTTTGTTGATATCTTTTTTTTTTGGTATGTTCTTTTTTTGATATCTTGATAGTAGGTAGAAGAGGTAAACTAAACATTAATTTTGTACTTCTTTGTCACCTTCACCATTATAAGCTGCACCTTTGCTTTCGTTTTCTGCTTGTGGGACCACCTATACACGAAAATCACCATTAGTCAATTTTATTTTCTATATATCTATTATCACATCTACAAGCACTAAAGTATCCTTCTCATTGTTAAGATTTGTGTGTTTATGCTTAATGTTCATAATAATTTGATGGATGCACACCACCAAAAATGTTAACATATTATGCCTTGTATTTTCATAATTACCACTACATAAATAATTTAATGCCATAAATAATCAAAAAATAAATAATTTAATCACATAATTTATATCATCATATATGCAAACAAAATTATATCATCAATCAATTACAAATTATTGTATGTATAGTTTTTAAAATATCTCTGTAAAAAAAAACAATTTTTATTAACAAAAAAAAAATTAAAATATTATAATTAAAGTCGACCATTTTAGTAGATAAAATTTATAATTAATTGACTCACATATAACATAAACTAATTAAATTGATAAATTATACTAAAGTACATCTTAAAAACATGAACCTAAATTACCGATGTTAAAAATTTGACACATCTCATATTTTATTTTATTCTATCAAACATCAATATGTTTTCGTAATTTTAATTGTTGTGAACACTTGGTTTCTATTATTCTTGGTACACTTTAGACTTTGAATAATTCAATTTTAAAATACTTTAGCTTTTTGAAAAAAAAAATTAATATTGTGTAAAACAATTAAAAATATTTACATTTAATATTAACATATATATATATATAAATAAATCAGAATAAGAAAAGCTTAGCCAAGCCAACACGTAAAGCTACCTGATCATGTGATGAATTGAACGGCTGAGATTGTCTCCTTCTCTTTATTCTCGTTGTTCGATCCATCAAATCTGTCATAACGAAAAGCCCAAAACAAAAATAAATAAAAATAATTAAACACGTTGGTCAATAAAGTGAACCTTCTCAAAAAATGACAAGACACTCCAGATATTTTTCCCTTTAAAATATCTCAGATAAAAGACATTAAAAAAAGGTTGAGATATTTTCAAAGTGCTATTTTTTTATTTATAAAATAAAAAAGCCACCCTTTTTCTCATAAGTCAGTTATTTACGTCCCCAATTAAGACTTCCTTCATCAATTCGTTTCACCTTAATTTTATTATTTTTCTTAAAAAACTTAATAAAAACACACCAACTAAATATATAAAAATAATAATAAATATTGTCTATTCAAACTTGAAGCATATCAAATATATCTGTATTCTAACCCTAATTTTTATATACACGGCATAGTAGTAACAAAAATCTGCACAATGATTTACCCATAAATCATAATATAAATATTTGTTGTAATATTTTTGAAGTAATAAAATTAAGTTACAGTAATGAGATATGATTTGATAATTAAATAAAATTCTTCTATACTCTATTAATGCATAACAAAGAAAAATACATTATTATTATTGTAAAAAAAAAATTATTATATACAAATATCTTCTTTTTGTCAAGAATATAAATTTAATTCTTTCTTGTTTAAATTTAATTAATAGATATTATATTGATGACTCACCAATAAAATTAATTGAATTCTACTATTTAAAAAATATATATAATGAGATGTAATAATTTTGAGGAGGTAATATATATTTCACATGAAATTTAAATATAAAAATTTCGAATTCAGTATTTTATCTATTGAACTACAATTTAAATTTAAGTACAAGATGTAATAAATTTTAATAATGAGATTACTAACATAACCGGTTATGTTAAATTTTAAAAATTTTCAGATCTGAATACTATATACAAATATCTAAGGTATATTCCATGTTTTCAACTGCATTTACGCGCTGTTTGGTTTTTTATAGATAGCTATAAAACCACGCCACTAGTAAACCCTTAATAAATAAATTGCACCCAAACGCTGTCTTAACAAATCCACGTCTTATAAAAAAATAAAAAATAAAAACAGGTCGTTGACGAATGATAATTGCTAAAATGCGCAGGGGTGGAGGATAAGAAGATTAAACGAAAGAAACGATCTTATACCTGCGGGTGTATGGTGTGTTCTGGTGCGGCGTCGATGTTGAGATTTCAAATCAAGAGTTGATTCAGAGCTATCAGGAAGATTACGATCGAGTCGGAGAATTTGACGGTTGTGATTGAAAGAACAATTACCTTTGTTTTCTAACATCGTACGAACAAAAGACGCTTCCATGGTGTTGAGGTAGTTCACGTGCTTTTCGTTAGTCCAAAACGACGTCGTTTTACTCGCCGGTATTTGCACCGTAGAGTTCATTGTGGTGAATGAATTGAAGGAATTGAGTTTGTGTTATAAAAAGATATATTTTTGAGGAATAAATGATAATAATAATAATAACATAAAATTAAAAATATTATGGTAGAACTTAGAAGAGGTTGGGATTATAAGGAGAGTTGGAAGAGGTTTGGTTAATGTGTGATGTGTGATGAAATAAATATCTTTTTCCTTTTAGGGAATGAAATAAAAATATCTTGAGAAGTTTGGAGGAAAGTGATGAAGCGTTGTACTTGATTTATTGTGTTGATAGTTGACACCTGTATTAGCTTATAAAGAATATCGTATCATTTCTTATTCTTATTTCTTCTTTTTCTTCATAAGTATTTTTTCTTTTTCTTTTTTTTAAATATTGATGTTAAATATCTTATATTTATATGTGTTTGTGTAATTGTGTGGATATCTTTTTATTTTTTTTCTTTTTGATATTTGTTTTATAAACTAGTTAGATTTAATCTTGATTTTTAAATAATGTAGAATTATTTTGGTGTGTTAATTTAGTCCATTTACTAGTGGGAGTTATGTGAATATGGAACACCAAGACATGTTCTCAAAGTAGAATTTATAAGTTATGATTTATTATTCACACAATTAATCTTAGAGGTCTAACAAATGAAACTTTAAGTTCATTTTGGTTTAAGAATATGTTCTTACATGATATTCAAATCTAATGCATTTACTAGTTTCCTTGATTCTTACTAGATATTTATGAAAGTTGACTTTTGGTCAAATTAGTTGACACAAAAATGTTACAAATTTTTTAGTGTGAGTTGACAACAAATATACACGATAATATTTAATTTATGATCGGTGTGTAATTCACAAATAGAACCTCATATACATTTTAGAAATATGAGAAACTTATTCCCTCACATTTTCAACTTCCTTTGGGAACTAATTACACACAAAAATTATTTGATTGAATCATTGAAGAATCTTTTGTCTCTTCAATGCATGTTGGCATAAAAATTTAACTATTGTTTCACATCGTAATAGATTCGAAATGATTCAATCGATCTTGCCAACAATAAACTTTGATATGATTTGTAAATTTCAAGTTTACAATGATATACATTCTAGTCGTTCTAATCCTTTTAAATCAATAATAAACAATCATGTCTTTTAAAATTTTGTATTTAAAAAAATAAATTTATATAGAAATTCTAAAGACTTGATTTACCTTTTGTATTATCATATGTGTATACAAAATATTATCTTTTGCATATAAATAAATGAGAATACAAAACTTACTTTAACAAATAAAACTCAATAAATCATATATATTTTTTTATTTAAATAAGTATAATTTAAATAAAAAATACACTTATATATAAACCAT
>JBBPBQ010020322.1:39428847-39441656 GCA_037974755.1 Cicer yamashitae | reverse complement strand
TTAAGTATGATTCTGTTTTTTTTGGGTATGTATAGTTACTGTTCTTTTTATGTGTATGCTTCTGTTTTTCAATTTTTTTTTTCATTTTTTATGATATGTGCTTCTGTTTTTTCTCAATGCATTCTTCTATAATAACTCCTTTAGCAATTATACATCCCCTTAAATAATAAGTCACGTCCCTTTAACTATTAATACAACTCCTTTATTAAATAATTGTCCATATAAATATTAGTTCAACCCTTTAAATACTAAATATTACTCTTTAAATATTATTACAACCATTTAAATTTTTGTAACAACCACTTAAATCTTAATACAATCTCTTAAATAATAACTTACATTCCCTTAAATATTAAACGTTAATGTGGTTGTTATTTATTAATTAAGGATCGTTCATTATTTCAGTGATAGGTCAGCCTAGTCAAAATGTACCTACTCAAAATATCAACAATAATGAAGGTGGTGTAGCAGCAACAATAACTACTACTGCTAAACCTGTATTAAATAATATCCAAGTAACAAAGAAGAGAAAACCTAATGCAAGTGGACCTAGGCAGTCATCAAACTACTGGGAATATTTCAATAGAATACCTGATTGTTACGTTGATACTGCAGCGTGTAAACACTGCTACAAGAGGTATATGTGTGACTCTAAGTCTCATGGTACCATTAACATGAACAAACACATTAATAAATGTGTCAAAAAACTACTTATTGTGTCAAACGACCCCAACCAAACAATTCTTACATTTCCATCTGTTGAGGGATTTGGTTTAGTTCCCACTAGTAGTAGATTTAACCTTCAAACTTGTCGTAAGGCAGCGTCCATTTTCGTGGTGTTAGATGAACAACCATTTAAGGCAGTAGAAGGTGAAGGATTTAAAGACTTGTGTAAAACATTGGGGCCCCAATTTACCATCCCATATAGGCATACAATAACTAAAGATTGCTTTCATTTGTATTTGGATGAAAAACATAAGTTGAAAGCTTTCTTTAAGTTTGATTGCAATAGGGTGACCCTAACTATTAACTGTTGGACATCAATTCAAAATCATAATTACTTGACTCTTACAACACACTTTGTGGATAATGAATGGAATTATAAAAAAAAAAAGGATCATTAGCTTCACATTTATCCCTAACCACAAGGGTGTAACCGTAGGTAAGAAGATAGAAGAAGTTTTAAAGAATTGGGGAATTTGAAATATGTCATCAATAACAATAGGGCTGCCAAGTTTAGAGAATGTTTAGAATCTGTTAGAATTTCTATTAAAAAGTTGGTTTCTCTTGATGTTTTCACTCGACGAAACTCAACTTACTTGATGCTTGAGGCTGCTAAGAAGTTTCACGCAGCATGTGAGAAACTTGAAGAAGAGGATTCTAGTTACAAGAAGTTTTTTGGAGAGGCTGGTCCCCCAATTAGTTCTGATTGGGATATCACTCGGGCTTTTGCAACTTTTTTGAAGTTATTTTATGAGGCAACAATGGTGTTTTCTACCTCACAACATGTGAGTATTCACACAACTTTTCACCAAATGTCTACAGTTTATTGTGGGCTAGATTTTACCTCTTTGAATTTAAACACTATTTTTGCTAATATGTGTGTGGATATGATGGCAAAATATGAAAAGTATTGGGGAAATATAGAAAAAATAAACCAGCTGTTGTATTTTGGGATAGTTTTTTATGTGCGGTATAAGTTAAAATCTGTTGAATGGTCTTTTAAAGATATGTATGCAACTAAACAAACATTTGCTAAAGAGTTGGTTGCCTCCATAAAAGACAATTTAATTAATCTGTACAATTGGTATAAGAAAGTTTATGACCTAAAAAATAGTTCATCTCAACCAAATCCAAATGCTGGTGAAAATGTTTCTAATGATGAAAAATTTGTTGTTGGCCATTTTTCTCAAATGGCAAGAGCACAAACATTTGAAGTCCATTTAAAAGAAGAAAAAAAATGCAATTGACCAGCAAAATGAGCTCGAGGGGTATCTTGCTAGTAAGTGTGTAAAAATGAGTGATTAATTTGATATCCTTGCTTGGTGGAAACATAATTCAGCCCAGTACCCAGGTCCTATCCTTAATAGCTAAAGACATTTTAGCCATACCAATGTCTACAATTGCGTCAGAAAGTGCTTTCAGCACTAGGGGTAGAGTAATAGAAACCTTCAGGAGCTATCTAAAGCCAGAAATGGCAAATGCATTAATTTATATTGAAAATTGGTTGAAACCTTCCTTCACCTATTTCAAATACTTGAATCTTATGGAAGAGGCTGAGCTTTCTGAAGAAATTATAGTAGTAAAAGTATTCATGTATATTTAATTAGCTTCAATTCATAAAAATGTATATTTCTAATAAACTGTGATGTTCTTTATTTTATAGAGTTTCAAGGTATGTCACTAGGAAATGCAACTTCAAGTGACTCATCATCACAGCCACAAGCACAACCATCTGGTTGTGCTTGATTACAATTGATGTATGCCATTTCCATCTCTTTACTTGTTTCTAATTTGAAGTTTTTGAAATCTGAACTCAATTTTTGCTTTTGTACTAATTAATTAGTTCCAACTATTTCAGATCCGGCTTTTTTGAATTTTTTGGGATCACACTTTTGACTGACGACTTTTGACTCTATGACATAATGATTGTGTTAGCGCCATATTTTGTGTAGTGTACGGATTTTTGCTTTAGTTTATTCTCTATTTACTATGTATTCTTTATGTTTATTTGATTTCACAAAATGCCTTATTTTTTTCTTTCAGTTTATTAATGACGTTGTTGTTTTAGTCTTTATTAAAGATGTTTTTGTTTTACCCTGGTGGTGTTAATTTTGTATATGCTGGTAAATCCAAATATATTTCAATTTAGTGTCAAATTATAATGTTGGTGTTGTCTTAGTGTTTTTGTTAGATATTGAGTCATTTTATTAATTATTTGGTTGGCATGTAGACAATTAGAGACACACATACTCTCCATTCAAATTCTAGACTCATTATTGTGAGCAAAAGAATAACACCTTGTAGATCTGATTAAATACATTACAGGTATGCACACAATTATCTCTGTTATTTTAAATTTTATGTTGTTTAAAATTATGTTTTATGATGATTAGATACATTTAGTAAATACTTGTTACTTAGTAAGTATTCAATCAACCAAATACAATTGGTTTGTGGTGTTAATTTTGTGTTCGGTGTTTCAAATTCAAATTTATATTCATTGTCTTGTTGCTTGGAGTGTCATTCTTATTATTGATTTTTGTTTGATGAGGTAAGAAGAATGAAATTTTTTGTTTACTCTTCTTTGTTCTGTTTTTCCTAATTTATCTCCTCATTTGTGTTTTACTAAAGCCTTTGATTTTTGTTCATACCAGGTTCAATTCCAAGCCATTTCAACAATTGTGGTAGCAGGTTGTATAATCATTGATTAAGCATGAAGAAGAAAAGTAAGATGACTATGTTTAGCATGTTTAATGTCATTTTATATCCTCATTATTAGTAACAATTTAAATTGACTTGCATTTATTATTGATTTCTCAGGCTGTGCAACAAAGATCACAAGTTGATGATAATTATAATTTCATTTCTATAATTTGTGTTGATTTGTAATATTGTCAATTGTCATTTGAACAATCAGTGTCCTTGCATGACATAAGTCAAATTTAAACTTAAACACATATTTTTTATAACTTGATATTGTGTCTCAACATTCATATTGTTTAGTATATTTAATAGAACTTGTATGTTATTGCATTGAGTATTTTTAAGCTATTAGTAAGTTGTGTATGCTTAATTTGATATTATTATGTAACATGTAAAAATTTAAATTTGTAGCTATGATTAGCTCATATATAATGACCAAATTGGACAGGACAATCCAAATGGCTCGTCAATAGAAAAATATCAAACATGTATAAATGAACCACAAATTCAAAGTTTATAAAATGAGTCTAATAATTGCCTTCAAAACAGGTAAAATATATTGTGTAGCTCAACAATTGGCCCCAAATCGTCCATTGTGTCTCACCCGCGATTTGTACCGATTGTTGATTTTGGACCTGAACCGACTCAATGTCCAGCCCTAACCCCAACATTTAACTTACAATCTTCATACAAGGGACCAGAGAACGGCTCCTCCACCAAACGAATAACAAAAATATCTTCATTGATCATGATCTTTACTACTCGATTAATTAATTCAATCTATGAAATCTAAATTAACACTCAAACAAAATCAAAACATAGCTTATGTCTTCATCCACCTTTAGCATCCTCCCCACCAGTGTTATAACTTGTCGAAAGAATTCCATCCTCCAAGCATGCAACAGAACTCCACATAAATGTAACCAAACGCACCGCTCCCAAGCCACCATATCCGTATTCCACTCCATCAATTTTTTCGTTTGGATGTACATCAATTGACTATTTTTTATTGTTTAGTCATTAAACCATTATTTTAAATTGCAATTACGGTCGTGAATGAACTAATTGTGATTCTGGGCGTTGTGACTATTGTGATGTGTACACAACTTAAATTTGAATATCGCCCAATTTCACAAATTGAATGTGAATCAGAATCATAGTCTGCACCACAATTTCACATTGAACAAAAACTAGAAGAACCATTTCGTATGTAAATGCCTTAGAGATAACATCTCTTGAATCCGTATCAAACTTACCTCTTGCTCCTACCATAACTACAAACCTTCCCATCCCTTGACTTATTTGTACGAGAGTTAACAAATAAAGTCAAAATATAACTATACAATTTAACGATCAATATTTACTTATATTTTTTAAAGTTTTATTATATGTTCATTTGAAATTATTCAACGAAGTATTAAATAGTTTTAAAATATTATAAAAATTTATAAAATTGATCTATTCAATAATTCTTTTTTTTGATTTGACAGTTGCATTGATGTTCTATGTTAAAAACACTTAGACTATTACTTACTCATAATTTATGCTATATTATAATATATAGGCATTAATATAAACCTTAAAAAAATCTTCTAACTTAATCTGCATATTTAACAAATAATTAGAAAATAATTATTCTTATTGATTCTATTATCATCAAAACATCAATAAGAGAATTATGGCTAAAACCACCTTTGCACTAACAATAAATGCTAGATTTAATCTTCGAAACTTTGTTTCTTTAATGTAATCTCTTGGTTTGAATAAAACGATTTTTCATCTGTTTTTTACTCTTTGTTCACAATGATGTGTTTCATTTTGCACCTTTTTGTTTGACCCAAAAGGAGAATAAACAATATTGAGAATGGTAGATAAAATACAAACACAATTTCAAAGCAAATAAACTAACAAAATATTCAGATTGAGACATATTCTTGAACTTTCATAAAACATAAACAAATGAAAATGTAGATTTCACCTCTTAATTATACATATGGGGATGCAACAGCCAAAAGAGGAAATTTTCTATGAATGGTCAGCCCAGTAGTTTCAGCCATGTTCAAAGCTTGTTCCCTTTCCTCTCCATTAGGCAATGACCAATCAAATTGATGAACAAGATTAGCTAACACCAACTCACTCACAAACATAGCAAAACTTATTCCAAAAGGAATCAATTTAAAATCATGTCCTTTAAAATCTACTTCACTCTTCAAAAATCTCTCTGGCTGAAATTCAAATGGTTGGTGCCAATTTGAAGAATCTGTTGATATTGCAAATGCATTAACTATTACTTGTGTTCAAGCTGCAATGTCATAGCCCATAATTTTTGTGTCTTGCATTGATTCCCTTGGAATTAATAAGGGTGATGGAGGGTGTAATCTAAGTTTATTTGATCACTGCTTTCAAGTAATGCATGTTGTTCAGTTATGTGAGTTTTGTGGCTAACCACATTTCTCAACTCATCTTGTAGTTTCTTCATTACATTTGGGTGCCTTGAGAGTTGTCATTGTCCATTCTAAGACTGCAAGAGTTGTATCTGTATCTGCACCAAACATATCCTAAAAAGAAATATGCAAGAATTCTAATTACATTAACGGTAGAAATTTTGTATCCTATCAAAATATAGTTTAAAATTATCACACAAATAGAGTTACCGGTTTAAATATGTATTTGGTACTTACAAATATACCACTTTTTTATTTTAGTCCCTGTAAGTTTTTTTTTTTGGATTTAGTCCCTGAAAAATCAGAGACTATCGACTTTGATCCCTAACATCAAATCAACATTAAAAGAATGAAATTTTTTTCAAAAATCCCTAAATCCTTCTTTTAATTTTTATTCATATTTTCTTTATAAAATAACATTAATTATTAAATGATCAATAAATAAATTTATTAATTAATAATATAAAATATTTTAATTTTTAATATATCATAAAAAATGATGTGTTGATATGTATTTATAGGGTCATGTGTCATGACAATTTATTTTTTTATAGGGACTAAAATCGATTGTCTCTTATTTTACAGGGACTAAATCCAATTAAAAAAACTTACAGCAACTAAAATAAAAAAGTTGTATATTTACAGGGATCAAAGACATATTTAAACCTACAAATATTTACATATAGCACATATTAAGTATATGATTATAGGATTTGAATTTGGATCTCACGTATAAGGCTCAAATTGTAAATTTTTGTCATAATTGAGTATAACAAATTAATTAGGTGTCTTGCCCAACCTTATTAGGGATTCAAGAACAGAACAACTATGTTCTATAATTTTGCAAGAGTTGCTAGAAAACCGATACTATGTTCATAAAAAAAATGACACTACATTCGCCAACGATCAAAAGATAACAATGTAACATAATATGGTTCCAGGATGTATATATCCTCACTTTAATCATCCATCCTTAATAACTGATAAAAGCCACCAGCAAATTCCCCAAAATATGTCTCTTTGGTAGAGAGTATAAGAGCGAAATCAGATCATGCAAATGTTTCCATCAACAGACATAATGAAAAAGGAAAAGAAAAAAAGTAGGCATATATGATACAACAATACCAGTGAATCATTAAGTTGTTATCCAACCAGCAAAATAAATGAAATGAAAGTGAGTTTTTATTTGTTGATCACTGTCTAAGAACTATTAGCTGTAGGAGTAGAAGACTTTTTCCCCTCAATGTCCATCTCTTTTACACTTTCACTCAGTGAAGATGATTCAGATTTCTCCTCCCCCTTGTAGCTAGGTTCAGATTTATCATCCTCATCAGTTTCTTCCTCGACATGAGAACCCTTCTGTCGATGCTCTTTGACTTTAAGATATTCATCATAGTGAGCTTTTCTGTGCTTTCTAAATTTTTTGCTCCTATCTGTTTCAGAATCTTAAACAATATTACCAACCCAAGAAAATTCAGGTTAGATAAGTAGAAGAACAAGTCATTTATCAATATATAATAACAAATAAATTCAATAAAGTAATCCAGACCTATAAAGCACAGACACAAACACTAAATATGACACATACATTGGTAATAACTAGAGAAGATGAAGATGATTGTGTGTAACATGGACATCGGAAGTAATTGAATGTAACTACAAGTGTCGATGTTGTGTTGGACACCGGACACACTTTCAATCAGAAGTGTCGATGATAAAGAGATATGTAACCATATGTGTCAGTATTGTGTCGGTATCCATGCTATATAGATCCAAACTCAATCATAGTATTATCACAAAGGAGCACCGACATAAACTGACATGACAAGTGCACAATAATACCATTTTCCCCATATCAAATGGATCCGTACTAATTATCTTAAAACAATAAAATAAATGGATGTTACAGCAGCAGCAGTCTCCAAGTTTGACAATTTGCCCAGGAGCACACATGTACTAATCAAAAGTCTGGATAACTTTCTAAGCTGTATAACTCAATTAGGTATAGGTCACCACCAATGTGAAAAGAAAAGGTTGGCCTTTCAGATCCAACAATGTGAATGATAAGTACAAGAAGAAGAAAAAAAAACACTGCTGTCATGTCCTATTTTAAATAATTGAGACATAACTAACTTTGTATGCAAGGATTTCCCAAAGTTTTCTTTTATCACTAATTGTCTTCCTAGTGTTTCCTGCTGAGACAATAACTCGATCAATGTCAATTCAAAAAAACAAATGTGTCTCTCAAAACTTAACTCGTCTCGACCCAACACCAATCAAGTTACCGTGTCAGTCGTAAAGACGAGGAAAGCCGTTAGATTATACTTCCAAAAATGTCACCGATCATCATTAGAGTTTTGGGTAACTTTTAAGCATTGGTCCACGGTACACCACTTATCAAGGTGATCCACCGTAGAATTTCCCTATACAATTAACTCATTTTTTATAACCATTATGTTTATACAAATATACTGTTTTATAAATATTTGGAAATTCCATATAGCTCCAATTAGCCACTTGCTCTCCAGATTTTATATCTTTGATTTCATTATTTTCTATGCAGAAATGTAATTATGTCAGATTATAAAAGTTAATAGCCTGAATTCTCCACATTATAATCCTTGCCTGTTAAAACCAATTGAGATAATATTATATATATTTCAATTACTTTTTTTTTAAGCCAAAAAAAGGGTGCAAAGGGTATTGCAGCGGATATTTCAATTACTTGGATCATAAATCATCCATTAAAACCAAAACTGTCATGAAGGAGAAGCACAAACAGCCATTAAGAGTATCAACTGTGATAAAACATTAAACAATGATAATCTTCGTCAAAAACAATAAATGTAGATCAAATAATAGTATCATACCATCATCATCATCTTGTTCCATTGCTTCTGGCTCATCCTCAGATGATGTCCAACCAAAAGACTGTCCAGTGCCTCTTTTGCTACTGGAGGCTACATCATTCAGTGCAGACCATATTTCTTCAGCTTGTGTTGTGCGATTTTCATCATCAATATATGCATTAAAACTTCCTCGAACAGGGGATAGAGAACCTAAAAATTTAGGTTATATCAGAAGATAAGTTTCTGATATTTTATTTCAGAAGAAAAGTTGTTGTACATACATCGTCTACTAAACTACAGCAAACAAGCAGGCCTGAAAATAAAACATAAAATGTGCAGCTCCACATAGCTCTATGAACAGAGTTAGACTAAAATATGTTCTCAGTTCTCACATTTATAAACCAAACCATCTCAAGGCCAATGTTGTCAAATAGCCGCTATAGCGATGTTATAGCGCTATAGCATAGCGGAATTTGAACAAATCGCTATTGATCCGCAATCTGCTATTTAGTACAAAGTGTTTTCAAATAGCCGCTATTGTGGCACTATAGCACTGTGGCATAGCGGAATCTGAACAAACCGCTATTTTCTGTAGTCCGCAATTGACAGCACTGGTCAAGGCCTGACTAAATTCTTGAATTTAGCTATGAAACAAAGTTTTTGAAAATTATAAGTATCCAGCACAAGAATAAAAATACTATTATAGTTAAAACTTAAAGTACAAACCCTCTTCCCTTTTAAAGTAATATCAAGCTGTAATTTGTATACATAGCCATACTCATACATTTCAGTAAATAAAAGCATATTCATACATACACATTAAATCATGGAAACATGAAGTTTACGTTATCATCTTTACTACATACAATCGTCATCAATCATAGGATGATATGGAGTCTTAGGCTCGGTAATTTTCTGCCTCACTGGTTTGTTTGCCTCAATTTCTCCAATATTAGCCTCATCCCAGCTTACACGTCCCCTACAATGTGATAGCAAATGCGAGATTCATATTAAAAACAGGAAACCAATGTGTTAAAAGCAGGACAGTATTAAAGCAAAAAGATCATGGTTATGTTTCTAAAATGCATATCCAAACAAGCATAATTACTGGACACATGAAGTTTTAGCTATCTTTTTACATACTGTCGCAGTCAATTAAAGAATGATATGGACTACGGAGTCTTAGGCTGAGCAAATTTCTGCAAATTTTTGCAGTCGATTACAAAAATGGCATCCAACATCAGGTTTTGTATTTTGGAGTGTTTAGCAATACTGTGCCATAGAAGTTGTAGAATTACTACACTGTAGTTGGCTATCTTGAGCTATATAAAAAAAAAATAGATTTTACTGACAAGCTCACTGAATGAAGTATTAGTTTAATGTAGAAATGCTTTGGAAAAAAAATGAAGGCATGGTTTAGAAGAGGTTTGCAGTGTTTGGAATATAATGGTGTACAAGTTTGGTGACAAATTTTGTGTTCTTTTTTCATCCCTGTTCCTGCTAATTTGTTTTATATGGAAATCATACAGAATGCGGATTCCCTAGTTTCTCTCAAAGTCATATACAGTATATAATGAGCTGGCCATTCAATCTCCCAATTATATAAGCAAACAAATAAACAGAAGTTTTTTCTAGCATTACTTCATTTTGTTAGCGAATAGCTCTTCAAATACCAAAAGCATGCAAAGCACTCCTCAAGTGGCTTGAACAACCTGGGAAAACATACAAAGTTTTAGCAGTGAGTTTGTAAGTTTCAAGAACACAAAGGATTAAAGGGAAAAAACAAAGGAGAAACAGAGAAATGAAAAAGAAGAATTTGATGAAAGAAGAAAAGGGAAAATACATGCAAAATAAGAATCTAAACAAAAGTGAATGTCTACTCAACGAATATTTGTACTTATTAGGGAGAAACAAAGTTGATTCGGTGCAAAAAATAAGAAAAATGTCATATATGAATGTACCACCAGCTAAGATTTTAAAAAGAATAATACAAGAAAATTAGAATGCCATATTGTTTGGTGTAAAGAAGGAAAATGAACTCTGTAGCAAGAAGTTAATGAGATGATAAGGCATCTGTTCAAAGCCCTACTATCTATTGTAATATGTAATACTGTGTTCTTGCTTACAACTTCCAATAGTTTTTATAGTCTTACACTCGCAGCCATACAAAGTCAAGGAATATGCTTCTTAGGATAATCCAACACATTTTATGACTTAAATAAAACTCTGGAATCCACATGAACTAGAAACTCAATATTATCATCAAGCCATAATACTCTGCCTCTACAGATATTCCAAATTCATACATCATTCTCTAACATATGTTTCTAAGTATATTTTTTATCCAATATCCAATGGCCAGTGCATACCAAAACTTTCAACTAATGACAAACCATTATCATAGTGTGTGGTTGTCACTAGCCAAACATTCTTTTGACACCACCGGAATCGAACCTAGGAGCACTATGTCAACCACAGACTATCCCAACAGGTTTGATTTCAAAGTACGTGGAACACGATTTTTTTTCAAATTAATCAACTCCACCCAAAAAATTAACAATGGAGCCTGGACCGTCATAACTTTAGCCAATGTCTCGGCCTACTACACCAAAGCCATATGGTCCCAATATCCAAGCATTGTGGCACATCAGAGCACTTCGATCCATAATCCGACTATTGACTAAGACCTCACCTTAAGCACATGTCTTTACTCAATCAAGAAAAAAGAGACATGTGCAGACTGAGGAAACAACGACCTCTCCATTAACAATCAAACTACTTTCTTAATAAATTCCTAAAAAAATTCCAGTAAAAAAACAATCAAACGCAAACCCTAAACCTTGAATATAGATAATACAATCCATTCTAAGCAAGCCTACATATATCACTAAATTTAACAGAGAAAAACAAATAGTATCATTAATAAATAAATATAAAGCAAATTAATTATTCATTATACAGTAAGAAATGCAAAATTCAACTATAGAAGTATATTATCCAATAACACTAATTCCAATTACAAGACACAGAACAACAAATTCAAAACCAATACTATAACAATGAATTTCACAGCAAAATCAAAAACTAAAATCCAAACACTTCATAAACAGTAAATCACCATTCACAACCGATCAAATCCTCAATCGGAAAATTTGAAGTAAAAAAAGTAATAAAAACGAATCAATGGCAACTTAAACCTAAAACGCGAGTTTGAAAACTTTATAGTGAGAAATAAAAAAGTGAGAAAATGAAAGAGAGTTGTTGTTATTATTATACCTTGAAATTGAAATTGAAAGAGAAGAAAGTGGATTGTGATTGTGGTGTTATGCTGCTGCATAAAGTCAAGTAGTTGCAAATTGCGAAACCGGGTTTTGTATAGGAACCGAAAATTCTTCTACGTTCAATCTTCTTATTTCCAATACTGCCCCTCTTGTTTATCCAAATTACGAAAGCTCACTTCTTTAGGGACAAATCTGTTATATTTTTATATAAAAATATCAACAACAAAAATATCCGACTTTTTATATAAAAAAAAAATTCTATGATATTTTTTTATTGACAAACAGAACAAATGAACTATCATGTTTCAATCATTTTGTTCGTTTAAAAGTTACGATCAACTATTTTTAATGCTAACATTATTTCAATCATTTTTAATTATAAATTTTTATAATGAATTGTGAGTTTTGTTATCATTTCATATTAAAGAATATCATAATATAAATTGAAAAAATTTTGTGTTTAATTTCAAGAAGCTGAAGTGTATTTGACTCGAATTTTTATTACTTAATTAATTTTTTAAAAAGTTGGTTGAAGTTTATATTTTTATGGTTATTACAATCAAAACCTCTTAAGAATTACATGGGTTTATTGAAATAAAATGGAAGAATTTTGAGTTTCAATTCTTGTTTGAAATTAAGAAATGGATGTAAATATTTAAAAACATAAAGGACAAATTTGATCAAAAAAAATACATAACTAATTTATTACTAAAAAATAAAAATTAATCTATTATTTTAGTGTAATTTAAGGAGATGCAAAATATATTTTGTCAATCTTTTATTATTTTATTATAATAACTATATTAACA
>JBBPBQ010020322.1:39391059-39417793 GCA_037974755.1 Cicer yamashitae | reverse complement strand
AAAAAAAAAAAAAAAATCTCATTTTACCCGTTTAATTAGTTAGAGGTGTTTTTTTATTTGGTCAAACGAAATTGTGAATAATACAGATTGAAATCATTGTTAGTCCCCACATTTACATGTTAAGTGATGTACGAAATATGGATGCTCCATTGTCGATCACAAATATTTCGTAGTTTTATCTTTTTCATTACAATTAAAATTTAATTGAATTTCAATTTTGTTAATTTGATAGTTCAGCAAAGTTAATAGTATGCCCTTAATAAAGTATTGTATGTTTCTTGAAATGTTTGTTCTAAATATTAATAGCCTTAATTTATTATGCACCTGTTAGAGTGTAAATGTGTGTATACTTCTAAACATGAGTAGCAAAATTGCAGAGACAAAATTTATTTAAATGTTCAATCTCATCAGTGACAAACTTGTCCCATGTATGATAGTGATTTTGAATTTTTATCAGTGAGAATATGTGTCTTGTATTATAGTTCAATCTCAAAAGCAGTCATTTATCATGTGTATGCTAATTACTTTGAAATTTCTATCAGCGAGAACTTGTCTCGTGTATGATAGTTATTCCTAATTATAGTTCAACTTGTCCCGTGTATGATAGTGTTTTACAAATTTTTATAAATGACAACGTGTCTCGTGTACGATCCTTCAATTGGATAAGTGACAACTTATCACGTGTATGATAGTTATTTTGAAGTTTTTAACTATGATAACTTGGGTATGATAGTTCAATCTCGTTAGCAGCAACTTGTCTCGTGTGTGATAATTATTTTGAAATTTTTATAAGTGAAAACTTTTCATGTATATGATAGTTCAATCTAATAAGTGACAATATTAATAAATTATGAAAAAGGACTGCACTATGTCGATGGAAAGTAATTTTAATAACAATAAATTTTATCATCTCACCACATGATTGTAACTTCCATCATAAAATAACTATACAATTAATGACTCTTGTTACCTGTTAGTGTAAAATTGTTTACACTGCTAATGTATACATATTAAACCCTTATAAATGAGATACTCTCAATAAAGTACACATTCCTTATTTTTTTTAATATAAGTTAAGATAATAATTTTTATTTTATTAGTTGATAAATATATATATTTTAGTAAAATAGATAAATATCCATTTAATAATGTATAATTAATTTTTACTGCGATCAACCGTTTTCGTTTTAAAAAGTACTTCTAAATGAGCCTTATATTAATTTAATTTTTAAGTTGAGAGAGTAATTTTAAAGAGACAAAATTATATTGTTAATTTTTGATTATAAGTTAAGATATTAATTTTTATGTTGTTTGTTAATAAATGGAATTTTATAGAATTAAAAATTAAATTTTATTGTAGTTAATCTTATATTATTTTTAAGCGAAATTTCTTTGAATTTAATTTATTTTTGTCGATTCTATTAAATTAATGAGTTTATATGTTATGCATTATTGTCAAATTGGTTAGTGGTACTTTAAAACATATTAAACAAAATATGTACAACCTAAAGAAAATATATAGTGTGTAGCTTAGTAATCCAAGATTTATACTAATTATCAAGATACCTAAACATATTTACAATGATAGTTCATAAAACCAAACTTCATAAATTTTAATATAAAATCTCTAACAACTCTGAAAATGTATAGTCATTAATATTTATTTTCATTAGACCACTTTTTAGTTTATTTTAATCATTACATTTTATTAAACAACAAACATACAAAGGGCAATCAATTAATTTTAATGTAAAGCATAAAGATTGTGGTACCATTTAAGGAATACAAATTTGGAGTAAATCACAAAATCAGAATACAATGTGCTTTCATCAACCATGTTTTTTAGCACCTTGTTAACAACATTTGTTTTAAGTTTCATTCATTAGTTAGTTTTATAGTTATTTGAAGAGAAAAGGAATTTGAACGTCTTGGATTATCTTTGAATGTTTTGTTACTAACGGTTATAACTAGGATGGTTTGAAGAACAATGACCATTAATTGTTTTGATGATAACATAAATTATTTTGTGGAAATAATTTATTGTGCTAATAAATTTATTTAAGTGTGCAGACCCTTGTCACGGAATTTAAAGTCATTGAGTTGCATCCTCTAATGAATAGATAAGATAAGACCACAAGTGCACGATATTATCGCGTAGTAAAAATTATCGTTCCCACAAGGACTTGTTTGTTATAAGTACCAATATCGCTTTACTATGATGATTAGCTAAAATAGTGATTGTTGATAGTGATTTTTGATTAAAATTTGCAATAAAAATAAAGTATTAGGATTGCGGTTTTTCACAATGATGGATACAATAAAACTAATATTCTCTAAGTTATGGGTGTTAAACTCTTAAAAATCATATAAACAATTATAACTAATGCCTTCTTTCAAAGAGCAAGAGTATATTTTAAACTAATACCAACCTTTTTCCATAATTGATGTATTAGCAAAATCCTTTAAGAGAATGTCTTTCATGATTTCAAGAGAACCAAAATATATTTTCATGATTTGATTCTCTTGTCAAATCTTGTGGATCGGATATCAAATTCGTCTTTCATCATATTAGTTGATATCCAAGTACAAACATGATTCTTACTAAGATTGGATTAAAAGATCAATACTCGTGACAACAAAAAAAAAAGAAATAGAAATTGTTAGAGATCCATCATTGAAAATCCTACAATTCCAAGACAAGAGAAATTTACTCACTAAGGATCATAGTAGATTCAAAGCTAAAATATAAAGACATTGGTAATATAGAAGAACAAAATAAAATTAGAAAATTAAATATTATTGAAACTAGAAATTTGTTAAGAAAATTACAAGAACAAAAACAAAAGTAACGAGATTGTGAGTAGGAATCCATGTCAAATTTGAGTATTTTCATCCCTTTTTTATAGCCCTAGATGGCTTCATGAGCTTTAATTACAAGAAACCATCAAAATTTTACAGAAGAAAAATGGTTCAGAAGCAAACGATGAGCATATGACGACTTAATGGCCATTACAGCCAGATAGTGATCCTTGTTGCCTTGGTGTAGCAAATTCTCATTTTTTTTTCTCGTCCAACCATTACGGCTATGCCGTAATTCTTGTTGGAACTTGTTTTTCTTTCATCTTCTTGATCAAGATGGACCATGATTGCATCGCTTGACTTCATAGCTCTTTGCACCAAGAATCTTCACTTATCCCTTCACTTCTCCTTGCAACCAAAACAAAATAAAAATGTAGTAAATATAGATTAAAAACATCATATTAACCTATCAAACAAAACTATAAAAATAGATAAATTTTAGCCTATCAAATTCCCCCATGCTTGAATTATTACTTGTCCTCAAGCAATTGCTTCATGAACAAGCAGACACTATGAATAGAAAACTCAACATTCAGTTCAAGTGCAGGCAATAGGAAAATTCAAAAACCAACTTCGTTTCCAAATTAGTGACTATAGGTAACCTTTTCGAACAATTGGAGCTCAATACATTCGAACAATCATTCACCAACCCAAACTTCTTTTTGCATTAGGGACATTACTTAGCTTTTCTCTATTACTCTATCTTTTCACATGACGGGATCTCACTTGTAATGAGTCCAATCTGTTACTCCGAGTAGAACACATTATTGTGTCCTTTCAAACTGGGACCTATTAATTATTTTTTTTCTAATTTTTTTTTGGAAGTTGCCCCACTATATTCAAAAAGGCACCCAAGAATGATTTTATCAATAAAACAAGAGACCGAAAAAGATAATTAATGTAAGGCTCAAAGTGAACAACTAGTGAAAAGTATAAAACAAAACAAAACAAGTCTTGAGGGTAGAAAAAAATAAATCTTATAGTGTTTTTTCTTCAAACATGATCACAAGAAAATATAGTCTTAAAATGATTGCAAGTCAAGTTCTAGAGAACACAATCAATGATCAATAATCACTCAAAATAAAAATAAAAAATGGACATAATACTTGATGATGTAACACAAACCCCTATATAAGGCCAAAACTCACATTTAGTAGCTAAATCAATGATAACTTGTTATCCAATATTAACACTCATTCATAAGTTACATATCGATTTATAATTTACACTAATTCAAATTGATTCCTTCTTAATGCATTTATAGAATACCATAAAAAAATGGACATTTAAAGAAAATTTTCAAATTAAAGAAGTTGCAAATAAATTTTTTAAAAATAATATTAAAAAAACAATGTAGACTATCGTCCAACCCACATAGAATCGAACTCAGATATTATTTTATTAGTCTGTATTAAAACTAATTCTTTTGGTCCAACCCAAAAAACTCAGAATCCGTTGGAGCCCGTCCTAAATAGACCGGAATCTATTTCACTAAGTTGAGAGTTTCTGAATCTTGATACGAGAGAAATATATTCTTTTTAAAATAAGGTAAAAAGGGTTTTTACCTTAATTTTAAACCCTTTTCTATTAAAACTAAATAATCATATAAAAATAAGATTTTTAAAAAAAACCATATAAATATGTTTCTTGTTTCTGTATTTTATTTTATCGTCTCTTACTATTCCATATAACCTTTAACCCAACACTCCTAAACCATCCTGACTCTGCCATCACCCAACACCACCGACCTTCCACCTTCCGCCGCCGTTTTCCGGCAACCACCCACTGTCCTTCCTTCTCTCTCAATCGTTTAGTTCTGGTTTGTTTCTATTCATTCTTACCAACTGTTTTTCCGCTTATTTATTCTTCTTTTATATTGTTTCAATGGTTGTTTTGATTCTTATTTTGAATATCTTAGTTTTGTTTTGATTGTTTTTTTTGGTGTATTGTTTCATTGAATTATAGTTCTTCTATTATGTTGATTTTTTTTCAAACATCGTGCCTATTTTGTGAAGGAGAAGGGATTTTTTTTCTTTCAAAAATTGTGACTTTATTTTTTTTTCTCTTATTTGAGATTGATTTTCATGTGGTTTTTACACTTTAGTCTTGAAATCGTGACTTGCAATTGATTTTTTTTAGAGAATCTTGATTATAATAATAAATTATTAATGTTTTTGCAAGAAAAAATATAATAATCATGAGGTACTTGTTTTATGTTGTTAATTGTTGAAGGTGAAACTCAAACCCTAAATTTTGATTTTTTTGTTTTTGAAATCTTATTTAGTATATTATTGTTGCAAATAAAGAAGATTTTTATCCCTACACTTTTCAAAGCTGAAATTCAAATTGGTCCCACTAAATCATGTAGGACCGACATAAATTTAGTGGGACCAATTTGAATTTCAACCAATTAAAGAGCGTCTGTTGGGAATTAGGTTATTGGCTTAATCGCAAATAAAAAACGAAAATTGGGTTTGGTTTCACTTTGATGATATATTTTTATTTAAACTTTGTAGGTTAGTTGTGGCTGAAGGAAAAAGAAGATAAGTGGAAGTTGAAGTTGCTTAAGTGAAAGATGAAGAGTAAAAGAGATAGAAAAGAGGAAAAGGATATGCTAAGTGACTTGCATGACTCTATTTTGCTTCGTATAATGAAATTTATGAACACAAAACAAGCTGTTCAGACTTGTGTATTGTCTACTCGATGGAAAAACCTTTGGAAAGGTCTCACTAGTTTTAAATTGAATTACTACGCTATCACTGACTATACTCATTTCAGTGAGTTTGTGTTTTGGGTTCTGTCTCGTCGAGACAACTTGACTTCATTGCATGATATTGATTTAAGGCAGCAATATTGCATTCAACCTGAACTTGTGAATCAGATCATGACATATGCTGTGTCACATAATGTACAGAAGTTGAAAATGGAAATCGATATTATAAAATGTGGTTACAAAATCAACCCTTGCATATTTTCGTGCAAATCTTTGACACATCTTAAGCTCTCAATTTTGGTTGCCCCTGGGATGATAGAACTTCCACCTTCCATGCAGTGTCCGGTTTTAAAATGTTTGCATCTTGAGAATGTCACTTTTATTGCAAATGACAATGGCATTGTTGATCCCTTTTCAAACTGTCACATGTTAAGCACTTTGGTCCTTGAACATTGTTATCTACATTGCAATGTAGAATGCCTTTGCATATCTAATTCTAATCTTTCCAGTTTGACCATAGGCAGTACCATTCAAGCAGTAGGTTACAAAATCGTGCTTTCTACTCCGAACCTTAATTATATCAATCTCACAGGTTATTTCATTCACCAGGTCTCTATATGCTATCTTTCATTTCTTGAACAAGTAAATGTTGATGTTAAGGGCTCTGAACCTTATTTTCCTACATATTTGGAGATGACATATTCAACCTTAATTAGTTGGTTGCAAGGGCTCGCAAATTATGTTAAGATATTGACACTCTCTTCAAGTACCCTCGCGGTAAGATTTTTTTATTTCCATTTTTCTGATAAGATTTTCCTTGTGTCTACTTTCTTGCCAATACACAATCTCTCCATTTAGATTAGTATTTTCATTCGCAGAGTGCGTAAAATAGCAGTTTGTTCAAATTTTGCTATGTTATAGTGCTATAGCACTTTTGTAGTCACTATTTGACAATTTGTAGTTTGTACTAAATAGTGTATCGTAGAACAACAGTGACTTGTTCAAATTCTGTTTCGGAATAGTGTTATAGATACAGTATAGCGCTATAGCTACGATATTGTGATATAGCTGCTAGTTGACAATACTTTTTAGATTACTCTTCAAAATATGTCTAATACACTCTATTTGTGCAGGTTCTACTTCACCGAACTTCTGGTTCAATCAATAGTCAACTTCCTTGTTTTGTTAGATTGAAGTCGTTGAAATTGAAAGTGAAACCGTCAACTATATCAGATGAGGAAGTAAGAACACTAAAGAATTTCTTTCTTAAAAACTCACCACAAGCCGAAGTGTTTATAGATTGCCTTGATATCTAAGCATCATTCTTCAGGTAGAAATTCTTATGAGTGCTTGTCTACAACTCTTAAAAGATTTTTTCCCTGTTTATTTTACTTTCATATTTAGAGGGAATATATTTCAATAGGGAACAAAATGTGAAACAAACAAATCAATTTACTTCTTTGATGTCTTATCAGTGTTTTCAAATAGCCGCTATAGTAGCGCAATAGTGCTATGGCATAGCGGAATTTGAGCAATCACTATTGCCTTGCGATACGCTATTTAGTTCGAAGTGTTGTCAAATTGCCGTTATTGCAGTACTATAGCACTATAAAATAACGGAATTTGAACAAACCGCTATTTTCTGCAATCCGCATTGACAATGCTGAGTCTTATATAGTGACAATCAATTTAAACTGTTTTTGAAATTTGAATCGAATAGGTTTTTATTATTATTTAGGCCAAGAATGATTTATAGGCCTTTGTATGTTCAATTTCATATCTAAATCTTTTAGGTTTATCTTCATTGCTGATCTAGATACAGTCTTTTTGGAAAGCATTCTTGGAAGATCTTGGGAATTTTTATAATATTAGAGCTGCAATGAGATAATGAAATCCTTGAGTTTCATTGATTTTATTAATTGTGATTTATTATTTGGAAGTTGGTAATCTATAAGAATCAAATATGTTTGATAAGCTTGGACTTTACTTAGGTTGGTAATTCAGTAAGATTGGATTATGACCAATAGATTGTTGTTTAATTTTATTTTGTACTTTACATATTTGCTGAAAAAGTGAACTTTGTTGTTTCCAACCTTGGAAGAGGATTTTTCTAAGTTGCTCTTGCTTTATGTTCATATTAAATTCAAATTTTAATTCATGTTTTCTGCATTTTGGCTGTGATTTTGATTGCTAGAAATTTTGATTATCTCTACAAACATGCCTTGATTCTATTTTCTGTTACTTTGCATAATGAATTGGTTTTGATACCATTGTGTGGTGTATGTCTTAGGTTCATTGAAAAGCATTGCGTCAAATATTTGTTTTTATTAAAGTTGTCGTTCTCAAATTGTTGTTTTTATTAAAGTTGTCGTTCTCAAATTGTTGAGGTCACTATTTGTTTATTCAAAATAAGAAACTTGTTGTGTTTTCATTACAGGGATATTGCAGTTTGTAGCTGACTTAATTGAAGATGATTACAACCTGAATACAAAGTTTCTTACATACATGTTTTGTTTTCCTTAAGGTTTATTGGATAGATGTCCAAGACATGATCTCAAATCTAAATAGATGTTTGATTAACGTTAGTACTAATTAACTTTGTATTAAGGAGGGGTTGCATGGTCTACTAGACATTTTGAATGTCAAAGATGTTTTTAAACTGTTTAATTAATTTTGACTATATCAAATGTGTCAAGGAAATTTTGAAATTAAAAAGAAATTTTCGAAATTCCTTGCCATTTTGTGATTTAGGTTTGGAGTTTCATTAATATCATGATATTAACGTGATTTTGTCAAACTCACCATTATTTCCTTCCTTACGGAAAAAGCACTTCCTTTCTAATTGTATATAACTATATATAAGAAGGGAAGAAAAATACTGAAATTAGATCATTTAACTTATATATAATAACTTTTGACATCCAATTATCGCAATTTTGCATTTTGTAGTTTTAGTCTCATATTTTTTGTAGGGTGATTTTTCTTTCTAATTTGGTATTCCTCTTTCTTTCTTCGGTCAATTTTGATCACTTAAGATGTCTCTCTTTTTTTAGTCAAAAAAGTTTTCTGTCTTTCTAATTTGGTATTCCCTCTCAATTTTCCTTTTAACTCTTTTGTGGTTGAAATCTTTCCTCTTTGCCACTATTGGTAATATGGAATTTGATTAGAAAATAAGTAAAATTTGATAAAAAATTGTTTCAATTAAGATTTGATCTCAGGTTTTAACCCAAGATAAGATCATTCTAAGTCTAAATAGATGTCTTATTTTTTGATAAATAATCTAAATAGATGTTGGATTGAGGGTTTATTCAATAAAAATTTATTCTACTTTGAACATCTCAGCTTTAGAAAAATGCATTCGTTGATAATTTTTGCTTAAATTAAATATAGAAAATTCCTTTTTTTTGCAACATCATGATCAACAAATAAAACGAGGAAGAACTTGATTTTTTTTAATGTGAAAAAATAAGTAATACTCACTTTATCCTTAATATAAAATAAACATTATAGGAAAAATATTCTCATACAACGTTTAAGAGAACTTATAAGACACTTATTTTGATTGACATAAAATGAGACCACAAACTTCGACAACAAATTACAATGTTAATGCAATTGAAATACATAGTTAATTATATGTTGATTGCATGTCTTCCTGCACCGACAACAAGGAAATGCAGTGTTGATGAATCGTCACAAGATAAATCGGGATGCATAAGCATTGTCGAAGTTCTTCGAAATGGTGAATGTATCATTTTGGTTAAATTTGTTTATTAGTGAAAGTATTCTACTGATGTAGCAAATTTAGCCAAAACTCATACCTTCACAATTTTGGAATATATCTTTAGAAAAGATTTAATTAGTAGATATTCTCTAATTATTGAGTCTAATTCGAAAAATGCGTTGAAGTGGATCAAAAATTGAAGAAAGTGTCTTTAGAGCCTAAGGTTTTAATATAATAAACTCCAAAATATTCTATTTTTATTAACAAAAATATCTTTTAGAGAAGCTAATACCATTGTTGACTCTCTAGCATCCAGTGAGAAAGGTGGTCTTCTCTTTCAAGGTGTGCATGATAATGAATTTTATGAAATGTATGCTAGATGTTTCATGTTAGTGAAGCAAATTCATTTTGGGTTGTAGCTATAAGGTGGTGGATGAGTTGGAATTCTTGATATGTCTCTATATGGTATGAAAGTAGTTTCATTGGTTTCTACTCCCTCTGTCTTAAAATATAAGTAATAATTGGTCAAAGAAAATTAATGTATTTGGTTAAAATTTAAACTAAATACATCAATTTTTTTAGACAAACTTTTTCTTATACTTTAAGACAGAGTAATACGAAGGTGTAAGGGTTGGATAATGGATCAACATGAGAAGAAAGTAACTAGGTGTTGCAAAGTTAAATATTTGTGGGAGGATTGTACCGTGCACCCCCCCTCCTATACCTCCCACCCCCATTTTAAAGAAAAAGTCTAAAATACCCTTTTTTACTATGTATAAAACAAAAAAATTATTTACCACTCCCCACCCCATTCGAAAATTATCAAATATTTTATAATATTCGAATATTTAATAAATTCGAAATAAAAAAGTAAGATTTTTTTAATGTTTTCGAAACTTTGCTTAAAACAAAACCTTCGAAATAGAAGCTTCGAAACTTTGGAAATTTCGAAATGAAATATTCTAGGAAATAATGTTGTGTTTCGAAACTTTTGATTAACTTGAAACCTTCGAAACACGTTTTTCCAGAAATCAATCAAAATTTCGAAACTTTTGATAAATTCAAAACATTCGAAATTCATTTTTCCCAGATTTCTTCAAAACATTCGAAAGTTTGGATGAGACTCAAATATTCGAAATGCATTAGTTGTTTCGAAAGTTTCATGAATGTTTCGAAACTTTCCTTTCTGGAAATGTTTCGAAATGTGGTTGTTTTAACGTTTTTAATGTCATTTATTGTTATTTAATGTCATTTAATGTCATTCATTGTCATTTTTAATGATGCTGAATTTTCGAAACTTTGTTTGCAATCCCAAACTTTCGAAGTGCATTTCGAAACTTTAAAGCAAACACAAACATTCGAAGCTGAGTTTCGAAACTTTCCATGAAACCCAAACTTTCGAAGTCTTCTCCTTGAAACTTTCCAGCAATATGAAACCTTCGAAACTTCATATTTAGGATTTCAGAGATTTTCTTATTTCGAAACTTTCAGATGGAATGAAAGTTTCGAATGTTACATTTCGAAGGTTTGGGCTTTCTGGAAATGTTCGAAAGCAATCTTTCGAAAATTTGTGCTTCAATGAAATCTTCGAAGGGTTTAGGGTTTGACCTTACTTTTGTATTTCGGAACTTTGAATTTCCTGTAAAATGTTCGAAGATCGCAAAAACCTAATTCGGAGAAATTAAAGTTTCGAATGAAATGGGTGAAAAAAGGGAAGGTAAATTTTTTTGGCAGATTCTATACATATATCATGGGGCATTTTGGACTTTTCCTTTAAAATGGGGGGTGGAAGGTACAGCAGGGGAGTGCACGATACAATCCTCTATTTGTGGCTTTGTAATTGGCCCTATGTTATTGTAGTAGTTGAATTTGTTTGTTTTGGTGGATGTTTTGAGGTTTAGTACTACCTCATTCCTTTTTTATAAACACTCATTGTCCATGAAACCTATTCAGTATCGAACACATAATCTTGGCTCCATAATCGATGGTGGAACGACAGTTGAATGAGATTAACGACATTTTTCTCCTAGCTCTTCATCGGAGGTGTACCTGCACACGTGTCGACGATCAAGTAAGAATTTTTCAGAGAATGAGAGATCTTAGGGTTAGAATTTCAATGTACTTTTATGACCTCAAGGACATTTGTTTATATACTAGATTCCTCTAGAGTTTCTAGAATGTTTCCATTATGATCATCATAGAAGAAATCATTGATTCTCAAATCACCCTTTGATGTAGAACATGTGTTCTTTTAATCATGAAATAGTAATTATCATCGGGTGGTTGTAGTTACGGTATGATTGTCATCAAACGGCTCAAAGTGCATATATATGTGAGCTATCATGTCCAACTTCACCGGATTCTCTTCTCGTCCACAAAGTGGTTGATATTGAAGGTCCATGTGAGTTACGGTGGGCAACAACTTCATATTTCTTTGTTGGCAACAACCTGTCCTAGCTTTTGCGATGTTACTTGATTCGATGAGATCAATCCAAAATTACCCATTTCTCTGTTGGGCTTGGACTAAGATCTCTTGAGTTCAGCTTTAAAAAAAACATATAAAAATAAATAGTATTAATAAGGAGTAGGTTGAAAAAATAAAATAAATGCATTCACTAATTTGAAATAGTATTTATATTTAGAGAGATATATTTTTTTAATAAATATTAACATGTGTTATGCACTTGTTAAAAAATTAAAAAAATCTAAATTTTATGTTGGAAAATACAGTTTTTAAACTTTTAAGATATTCAATACACAATTTTCAAGTGATATTCAATTTTTTTTGTTTTTGAAATTATAATCTTTAAATTTTGCAAATTATCAAATAAAAATTGTAAAATATGAATCAAAATAATCTTTCAACAAACTTTTGTTGTTAGATATTTTGATGTGATATTACGATTGAATATGTAACTTATCAATGTTGATATCACATCAATGTCATCTTTTCTGGCACAAATTTGTCAATGAAATTTTTTTATCTCAAAACAAATTTGTGAATAATTATAATTATGCATGAACTACTTAGTGATAAATTAATTCTTAAAACATTTAAATTTTATAAGAAAATTAGTTGATATTATTAAAAATTGATATCAGATCAATATAAATATTCACCCGATACAAATTTAAATATAAATTATTATAATTAATATTTTACAATATTAAAAATATTTTTATAAATTTTCAAAAATTAATTTCACTCAAAAGAACAATCCGCCAATTGACTAAAAAAAGTCATTGAGTGCAAAGTGCATTGTAAAATATTTTAAAACAATTTTATCGGTCTATTATCTTTATTCTCGAAACCATTTCTCACGGCTACAAAAAATTATATTTTCTTTTAGTAAAAAAAAAAAAGATTTTCTTCTCTAAAACCAAAGTTAATCGTCACTCTCTCTCAAGAACGATTCCTTTGAAGACGTCAGAGACTGGGTTGACTCAGAAATTTCTTCCGATGATTCAATTCATAGTCCACACAAAACCTTCAACTGCTTCTTCGTAACTAACTGGTTTAGTTAGTTTGGATCTCCAACCAACCCCACAAGGTAATTACTACTCTACCCTTCTTAGGAATTGTATCATTCTTGATATTTTGTTGCTATTATGTATTTTATTGTAAATGGAAAACTATTTACAATAATTTCTATTTCTTTTTGTTGGATCTAAAATTTATATTGTATAGATCATACATGTAAAGTTTCAATACATGTCAAATGATTTTAGATTTGTATAACAAGAAGTCGAAAAAAAATTATATAAAATTAAAAGAAATAGAGATGATTGACGGAGATTTAGAGAAATTTGGAATGAGAGGATCCAAAATCCACCTATTATAGATATTCATGTGCTTGTACACAATTGGGTTTATTACAAATGGTACGGTTCCCAGGGGAATGAGGCCTTAGTAGTCGACTGGGAGGTAAGTAAACCTTGACCAAGAATTGTTATAAGTTATAACCACGATTCGAACTTGGATTCTCTCGAACAATTCGTCTTAACTGAAGTTCGTTGACCACTTGAGCCTAATCAAGTGCTGAATCTTTAAACTATGGAATTTAGTTTAATGTAATAATTTTCATGAAATAGAGTATCATGTAATTATTATATATATTCTTTTGCCATATCCAGGTTGAGTTAGTTTGGGTTTGAGGGAAAATTTATGTGTTTTTGACCCAATCTTTACCGAGTAAATATGATTGGGTTGGATAACAGGTTTGGCCAAAAGCAACCCTACCTGATCCGTTTACACTCCTAAATGATTTAAGACGAGTGCTAGCAACGGTCTTTCAAACACTCGTCTTATTTGGTGAAATTCACGTGGGTCCCACCATTTTGGAAACAAATCCATATGAATTTTATCGAATAAGAGAGGGAATGTTGCTAGTACTACTCATGATTTAATGATCAACTAAGTATGCACAACAAATATTCAGAATAGAGGTTATATATCTAATTTATTTACAGCAAAATATTTCCTTTGGTAATGAATACTATTGGTGTGTTTAAAGTAATCAGTTGACATATTTTCTATAACAAAAGCATTTTTGATCATCATATATGTGTAATTTTGTTGGAGTCATGTAATTGCTTGAAAAGTGTTTAGTTAAATGTCATGTCATATCTTGTTTCTGAGATAAGTAACTCCTTGACTGTGATTTCTCCTTTGAATTTGGTAGAAGCCTCTATGAGGATATATCATATATCTCAAGCAAACCAGAAAAATTATTCCCAACATATTAAGGTTCGTTTACTTTGTGAAAACATTTTCTGTTTTCATTTCCTAAAATGTGTGTGCATTTTACTTTGATAAGAGACTCTTGAAGTAAACCATTGTCATGGAGATAAGATGAAATTTTATTTAATGAAGATGTATTTCCGAAAATAATGAAAACATTTTTTTTTTATATTTTCATTGTTTCTAGAAATGTAGACAAATTGTTCACTTTAAAAGTCTCTTACCTCCTTATTAACGGATAAAATTAACACAATTTAGGAAATGAAAGCAGAAAATGTTTTCACAAATTAAATGGCCCCTTAGTTGTTGGAAACATATGAAATGGTGGTAGTAATTAGAATGGTATTCTACACAAAAAGTTCAAAGAAATTGAGCACTGATGGTATTTTAATTGTTCTGTTCCTCTTCAATTTGTTTTTATTTTTATAAATTCATTTATTTATTCAAGGAACTTTTAGGATTTCAATACTATGTTCTTTGTTTTGTTTTTCAACAAGTTTATGATATTTTTGTCTAAATTTTTTAGGTTTGGTATGGCTGAAGGAAAAGAAAGATTGGAAGAAGTTGAAAAGATGCAGATTGAAAGTGTTATAAAATTGGAAAGGGACCGGCTGAGCGACTTGCCTGACTTTGTTTTGCTCCATATAATGAAATTTATGAATACAAAACAAGCCGTGCAAACTTGTGTATTGTCGAAAAGATGGAAGGACCTTTGGCAACGTCTTACTAATCTTGCATTGAATTCCTATGATTTCACCAGCCTCACTCATTTCAGCAAGTTTGTGTCTTCGGTTCTGTCTCACCGAGACAGCTCCGTTTCTTTGCATGATCTTGATTTAAGGAGGAAAGGTTGCATTGAACCCGGACTCCTCGATAGGGTCATGACATATGCCGTGTCACATAATGTCGAGAATTTGACAATTGAAGTTAATTTAAATTTTGAACGCGGTTTCAAGTTGCACCCTTGCGTCTTTTTCTGTCGAACTTTGACGTATCTTAAGCTTTCCATTTGGGCCGTCCCCTGGATGACCGAATTACCAACTTCCCTTCAGTTGCCGGCTTTAAAAAGCTTGCATCTTGAGCATGTCACTTTCGCTGCAAATGACAATGGTTTTGCCGAGCCATTTTCAAATTGTCACATGTTGAACACTTTGGTTCTTGACCGATGTAATCTGCATTGCGATGCGAAGTTCCTCACCATATCCAATTCTATGATTTCTTGTTTGACCATAGGAAGTACTATTCAAGAAGTAGCTTACAAAATTGTGCTTTCTACTCCAAATCTTAATTCTCTCACTGTCACGCGTGATCTCATTCACCATGTTTCAGCATGCAATCTTTGTTTTCTTGAACGAGTATATATTGATGTCGATGCCTACTTTCATACAAACTTTGAGAGGACGTATTCGGCTTTAATTAGTTGGCTTCAAGCGCTTGCTAATTATGTACAGATATTGACGCTTTCTTCAAGTACCCTTAAAATACTAAATGTAAGTTACTTTTGTATCTTTTCTTTGTTTTCTCTCACCATTCGGATTATCCTTCAAAATATGTCTAACTCACTGTCATTGCGTAGGTTCTCTCGACTTCAATGATAAGTCAACTTCCTTGCTTTGTTAGATTGGAATCGTTGAAATTGAAAATGAAATCTTCTTCAAATATATCAGATGAGAAAGTTAGCAGAATAGTGGAGTTCTTGCTTCAAAAATCTCCGCTGGCGAAAGTTGAGACGATAGATTGCTGAGTGATATGCATGCATAACTTCTCAGGTAGATATTCTTACAATTTGTTTATAGTTTTTGCTTCTATTTATGTTTCCTATCTCTCTAATGCTTATAAGTTTAGGTTGCTATATCATGATTGCTTTTTTATATAGATTCTTTTTAACAAATTTATTTCACATTGACAGATGAATTTTTTTATGGATGATGGATGATGAAAATGTTGGTCTTGCAATTTGAATTTGGAGAATAATGGTTAGTAAAATCTTCCATTTAAAACTGAGTTGATTCTGCATCAAGAAACAAAGTTTTTATTTGGATGCCTTTTAAATTATAATAAATATTATTTAGTGGCACTCCAATTTAAACTATCTTTTTTGTAATATTGATTATAATTTAGATCATACTCAAAGACAACTGCTGAATAAAAAAAGGCCACATCATAGACTGAAGAATCTAAAGTGTGTTTGTTTTTTGGTAATTCATGCTGCATATTGTTTGTCAAGTTTTAAATTTTAATCCATGAAAATGCATCAAATAGTATTCTACTATGATTAAGACTAACTTTGTTATTTAGGCATAATTTAAACTTTTAGAGGATTTCTGGTTTGTTGTTTGTTTTCATACCCATTAACATGATTTTGGGAAATAATTAGTGAAAATAACAAAATTTGTTTTCGCCATTACCTTTACTAAATCCATGCTCAACTTTTATATGAAAAAATTTGATGCATTTGAGGGTGTTGAATTGGTTGCTGCCTAAAAACTGAAGTGATATAAGATGAACATATTATAAATTGGAGAAGTATGAATCCTGAAGCGATGAAATGATGAGATAATAGAAACTCTTAATGAGATCTATATTTTATGTGGAGTGGAGTACCTAGCTACAATAGTACTCTTGATAGATTCATCTATTTGAGACATAATTCCTAGAGCGTTCACTATACTAGGATAGACTAAAACACGAGCTTTTAAGAATACATCATATGAAAAGGTTGTGTGTGGGTTTGAGGTAAGAGATAGAATTCAAGACTACAAGTCACTCTTGTTGAATCCGAATCTTACTCACTATTCAAAGGTTTAAGTCAGAAGACACACCTGTTTATGCACAATCTTATAGCAGCTTTTGACGCTATTTTAAAAACACTTTTTTAAATTCAAGTTGGGTGATTGTTGGAACATAGAGAGTATGCTAGTGTGTGTGAATTTAAAAATTGTTAAAGTCCCACTTTGGAAAACTTTCACACATTAGTTAGCTTTCAATTCTATAAATACTAAAGTCTCACATTAGATAGTTGATACACATGAGATAACTTACATCACTATACAAAGAGTGACAAACTCTTGTGAAAAGCATAGAAAGTTGAAAGCAATTCCCAACTTTCCTTTTCTCCCTCTTCTACTCGATGCATATTCTAAGCTACTTCTCCCATTTCTTTCGGTCCCTTCAATATTTTTAGAATGGCCCCATTACCACTGTCCCTTTGGACTCAAAGTGGTCCTAAAACCATTGTCCCTTCGATTTTTGAGCGATCTTCGTGTCGTATTCCCTTTTAATTTACAAGTGGCCTTAGTACCAAACTTCTAAGTGGTCGTAATAACCATATTGATGGTGTAATTCTAGAATGATTTTCTACAGTGCAGTAGAACGTCAATACAATTTGTAACTAGAATGTTTTAAACAGAGGATGTCGTGGTTGATAGTTTACTTGCACTTCTTTGGGCAGTGCCGTGAAACGTTTTAAATAAAGCGACTTAGTCTGCGACTCAACCCAGTAATGACTGTTGAAAATTATTTTTAAAACACTTTTTCGAAACTCATAACCAACAACATTCCCGATTTCTCTGTGGATAGCTTCAGCTTAAGGGAAAGCTAGGTGACCATGGTTGCAACCATGGGTAAGGAGGTTAGCAATAACTTTCTTGTCTTCTGTAAACCGAACTCTCACTATAAATATACCTATTCTAATACAACAAATACAACGCCATTCCAAGAAGGGCTGTTTGTAAATCAAGATCTGTTTGTACGACTCTCACTATATTTGTCCCGTGATTTTTTATATGATATAGTTCCGTGATTTTTTATATTTATTATTGTCAGATACTTTTGTTCAAATAGGTTTTTATGGGATGCATGGTGAAATAAATGCGTATATCCATTATATCATATATCCCAAATAGAGCATATATCCATTAGATCTCTTTTTATCTTCATCAATCAATAATAATGGCTACTCTTAGTAATACATACACTCATATTCATCCTTCTATTAATGAAGCTATGAACAATATCAATGGTGTCAATATGTTACAAGACAAGGTCCTCAATATATTGCCATATAGTTACAAATTTGATCCTAGTAATGTTGAATTAATTGATTATTATTTAAAGTGCAAGATTGCCAATTTAATTTCCTTTAATGCATGGTCGGATTCATGACGTAGATATTTATATGCAATCTCCTCACAAACTATGTGGTTGGTTATATGGAAGAAAAAACAAAGACTAATCTTAATGTTAATCTTGGACTATACACATAATGGGACATAAAGGAACTATATGGAAGAAAAAACAATAATCTTGGACTATTAAATAAATGAAAGGGTCGCAAGATATATTTTAAAATATAGATAGTTCAAATAAATTTTAAAATATGTATATATTAGATTCAAATAACTGTAGTATGTTATCTCCCCTAGTAAAATAATTAAAATTAAACAAGTAATTTTGCTAAAAACTTCTAGGGTTTGATTTCATGATTCTTTAATGGGTTCAAGACAAAGTAGAGATTTTAGGATTCTTTTTTTAAATCTAGATTTTTCTTTTAAAATGATTAGGTGAAAAAACAATAATTTGAACTGAAACTAGTATCAACGCACAGACTTGTCATCATTTTTAAATAAAAAAAATAGAAAAAAAATAACAACTTTGTGTGTGTTTTAAAAGAAATATAACCTAAAAGATAAAAAAAAAAATGATTAAAATATTATGAATAAATAAGATAAAAAACATTGGAAGAGTTTTTCTTTTTTTTCTTTACAAAGTTAGAGCACAAATTAACCGATTAATACTTAACCCATATATAAGTCGATCCATTTACTAATAAGAGAGTTTTCTAAGTTGATTCACATATCTGATAAGTTGATTCATCTTTATCAAATTTATGAACCAACACAAATTGGTTCATGGATTCTAAAATGGTTTCAATGTATTTCAATGACTTTCAAAATATATTTTTACACACACCTAATGTTATGATAAAATGAGATTTAAAAAAATATTTTTCTCATTCAAGATCTTTAATGGATGCTGAGAATATAAAGATCAACAAAGACACAAAACTAATTATAAACTTAATTTTGACATACATCAAAATACTAAGTCTAAATCATGAGACTTACACTCACGGTCAAAGTGTTACTTTCTCTCTAATTAAATCTCTAAATTATATAAAATTTATAAATAATTCTTAAAACATATGAAATTCATTATTTTAATCCTTAAAGTATATGAAAAAATATTGTATTAGTCGTTAACATCTTAGTAACTAGGACAAACATATCATTTAGGAAATATTTATTATTTTTATATAGTTTAAAGTCAAAATTAAACAAAGTGATAGTTTAGAAACTAAATTGATAGTTTTTTTAGTTAATTTTAATTTGATTTAAATACACTTTTGGTCTTTCTATTTTTCTCCAAAATTAATTGTTGATTCTCCTTTTTCTAAATTTAAATTTTTTGTTTCCTTATTTCAAAATTCACATAAATTTTTTATCTCCCTCCAATTTCAATAATGTGGTTAGTTTATTAATGACGTGGAGCATATGTGAGAGATGTGAAATGGCTAACATACTTGCCACATCAATCAAACATGTTGTATCACTTATTTTTTATCATAAATTAATAAATAATATTAATAATATATTAAAAAAGTAAATAAATTGTTTATTAAAGAACCCTAAATTCCAAAATCGAGATAGGTTATTTTTAGAATCCCAAATCACAATTTTTCTTTCAACTATTTTGAGATATTCTAAATCTGGAACGTAATATTCTAAATCCATTAATCTGAAACATTGTTTACGATTTCAGTTGCAAGGAAAAAAAGAGTGTAGTCATTTTGATTGGTTTTGATGAAGAAATGAATCATTGTGCCAAAGAAGTCATTCTATCTTTGCTGAAGAGAATTAATGATGAGAAAAAGAGATCATGAAGTGAAAATGAAGATGAAGACTTTGAAGGGATTTTTTTATTGTTCTTTGGATTAAGTGTTATGTTATCACAGAGTTTGTAATTCTTATCCAAATATGATTTTAATTCTTGTCCAAATATGATTCTTATGATCACTGTCAATGGCTTATAAATGCTTGATAAAAGCATTGCTCCATATTAAAAAGAAAAAAATTTAATTGCAGTTTTAGTTTCTCTATTTTCACCAATTCATAAAATTAGTGTTAAAAAAATATAGTTTTGGTCTCCCTTTTAATTTTTTTAAATAAAAATGACGGTTTAAAATATTTTTAATGACATGAGATACAATATCATGATATAGAACGATCTATATTAATTATTTATATATTATTAATTAAAGTATAAGTGAAGGACTTAATAAATTGAAATTAAAGTTTTTAGAATGTCTTGTTACAATTTTTTGAATATTAATCATGTATTAAAAATACTTTATAAAAACATTGATGCACATTAAACAACATTGTCATCCACAATCCACAATCAATCATAGCCTTTAATGGCTTATAAATATCAATGTCATATTCTTCTCAACAATGGCAAGTGTGATAAAATTATAAAAGGATACTAATATGCATAGTAAAAGGAACAATTCATGAAATTGCATAATAAATATCACTGTCATGATAAAAGCATAGCTGCTCTCATTGTCATTTGGAATTTACAAAATGGCTATATAAAATGCATATAATAAAAGCATAGTAAGGATCTATAGAAAATTAAAGTTCAATTATAGCAAAGTTTTTTTTTTTGGACAAAATTATAACAAAGTTTGTTGAAATTTAAATTTACAATTAAAATGACTTTAAACTATTTTTATTAAAGACACCTTAAAATTAGTTGATCAAACCAGAATTAGTATGATATATATATTGGTAGTACTTTTACTTTTTAGAAACTTGTTATGTTTATACCGATTTATTTTCTTGCACAAAAATTATAAAAAGCAAAAGAATTTGATTTATATATACTATAAATCTAAAAAAAATTATACTGTCAATTAATTATAATCTGTAAAAAAAATACACTAACAGTGAAAAATTAAACTCAAAAAGAAAAGAAATTAAAATGATTGCTTGTCCATGTTTTAGGTTACTTTTCAAAACAGAAAACTTGCAGAGATCCTGCCAGTACATTTTATTATACATTTATTTTGTTATTATATAATTTGATTTTTTTTAACATAGAATAAATTTATTATAAATTTTTTTTAAGAGTAAAAAACTCAAGAAATAATATATGTCATTTCTTGAGTTTTTACCACTTGAAAAATTTAAATTGAATTTACTCTTTATTAAAAAATTCTAATTTTTTATAGAAGAATGTTTATAATGTTCTAAATATATTTGAAAAAATATTTAAAAATTGAAATCATCCACATAAATTGACTTTATATAAGAGATTAAAAAAATATTTATAAAATAAGTTCCACATAGTTACTTTTTGACAACAAAAACTAAAATAAATTATATAAAAAAATACAACAAATTTATGAACAAACTTTATCGCAATAAAAAAAAAAGCATACAAACGGGTACAAGAGTGCTTGTCTGAACACTAATCATTATAAAATAGAAAGGTTATTTATTAATTGAAAGTTTATAATATAATTAAAAGTTGATTTAATATATATTTATATAGAAAATTTATTATTATCATTTTTATTTAAATATATATATATATATATAATTATAAAATAGAAAACAAATAAATTGAGAATTATAGTCACAACTAAACCAAATTATAAATGTCAACAAACTAGATTATTTGAATATGTATTGTAGTAGATATAATAAAATGTAATTATTTTAAAATTTAAATCTTTATTTTTGTATTTATAATAAATTAATTAATTTTAAAAAAAAATTGTACCCGTGATCTCTATATAATACAAATCCCTTGTTAAGGCGTGTCATTATGCACCTGTACATGCATTTAAAATTGATCACAAAATAAATTTTAATATACAAAATGTACAAAATGATTTTCACCCCTGATTACGTTATACACAAAAACAATTGTCATACTTTATATTATACCCCCTGATTAACGTAATTACGTTAATGGTTTTTGAATGAGTGAAATATTATACACAAAAACAATTGTCATACTTTTAATGTATAAATTAGTTAGTTTACTAATTACGTTAATGATTTTTTAACGTGTGAAATATTGTACATGATAACAATTGTCATATTGTTCACTTTTCTATTTATATTATGTATTCACCTTTATGTAATTTTTCAAAATTAATAATTTATATAAATATAAAATAATAGAGATTTAAATTTTAAAATAATTACATTATATTATATCTAATAAAATAAAAGTTTGCTTAATGTGGTTTGTTGACAATTATATTTTGGTTTAGTTGGAACTTGAATTTTCAAATTATTTATAAACTAAAATTTCTTTTTTTTTATATATATTTCATTGTTAATATAAAAGTATAATAGTTAAAAATGATAATAAAATTTTATATATATATTATACAATATGTCTATGAGTGTTAACTAAATGTTAACTAATGCTCTTTTATCGGAAGAATCTAATTGAAAAAAAATAAAGTAATTTAAATATTGATTATAACTTTTTTAATTTAAGAGTCTATTTATAAATTTGCAAACAGTTTAGGAAATTAATTAAATCATAATAAAAAATTTCAATTTTTATATTTCAAAAAAAAAATGTTTCCAAATACATGCCTAATTTGTTAATTTTAACTACATCATCTTAGTTGTTGTGGTGTTGTGGCGTATATCTGTTCTACCCAAGGACATGGGTTTGATCCCATGGTAAATATTTTAGACTTTATTTTTTTAATATAGAAGAGGGGAACATATTTATTGGAAAGATGCAATATTATTAATGGTAAAGGATCAACATAAAATATTTATAAAATTTGTAAAATAATATTAAATATAAAAGATAGTAAATTATAATTGTCTAATTTTAATTAGTGCCGCACATTATGGATAACTTACACATAATTATTTGAAGGGTAATTTAGAGAGAAATAATAATGTAATGGTCAAATATTTTTTATGGATTACCTACTCAATCAATCATATCTTAGATTAAAAAAAGTTAACTTTTATTTTAATTACTTTTAAAGGCTTACATATATCTGTTTGGAATTTATTGACGGCCTAAATTTTTGTAGTTGTACAATAAAATATAGATTATTTAGTGATGATGGATCACAATAACTCACTTAGTGTGTCTACTTCTTGAACCAATTGATGGCAATCAAACCATGATTATAATTACTAGGTGACAATCACAACTTCATACTAAAAAGACACATGTCCTACATCATACGACGATCTGAGAATCACAGGCCCCTTCTTTGATGATTCTAACAATATTCTTCTAAAAACCTAGAAAATTCATCATAAAAATAATACTTGAGGCAGTAAAGGTACATTGAATTCTAATTCTAAAATGCCTCTTATTCTCTAATAAAAATTGATTTAATCGTCGAAGTGTATAGGTACTCCACCCCTACACGAAGATGGAAGTTGCCACCGTCATTCTCTTCTACAACTTCCACATTCCATTATAGAGTCAAAAATTTGAGTTCCGTGTTGAACACATTTAAAATAAAATAATGTATTATTTAGAATAAGTAGAATCGAAGTGACGCAAATGATGATAGTGTAAAAGTATCACAATATTTGTGTCTTGTGTCGTTTTGTTGAAACTGAATTCTAGGAAATGAGAAAATCATACATGAAAACCACAACTATGAGCTATCTTTCCTTTTTAGGGAAAACTTATGACAAACAATGTTGAATTGCGAAATACTTCCTCTGTTATTTATTATAAAATCTTCCAATGCATTTTTCAGGTATTAAAAAAAGTGATTATAGTATTAAATTTGTTCAAAAATTACATTTTTTAATGATAAATTAGTTAAATATATTTTTGTAAAGAAATCATTAATTCATGTTGAATTTTACGAAGAGTGTTATATTATGAAGAGTATATATTTATCTTACTCTCAAAAAAATCAAATAAGAGAAGTTAAAACTTATAGATTTATTTTTCTTTCTTCTCACTTTATCTCCTACAAAATAAAATAAATGATAGTATCATTTTATATTATATGTTCTTTTTTTCTATTTGTACCTCTGCTTTCTTTCCTTCCAACTTCTTTTACCAAACAAACAGCATCAAAGAACATTTCAATATTTTTTAAATATTATTTATATTTTATTTCTTTCCAACTTCTTTTACAAACCAAGCAACATAAAAGAACGTTACTCTATAATTAAAATCTCATTTAAATTAATTAATATATCTTCTAAATTTCTGCTGTATTTATACTTTAGAATAAGCCATCAATTTAATTCTTAAATTATCACTCTCTCCTTAATTTAGTCTCTAAACTACAAAAGTATGATAATATTCTCTAAACTATCATTAATTCATTAATTTAGTCTTTCAATATAAGATAGTTTATAGACTAAATTAATCGATTAATGATAATTTAAAGATTATTTATTATATTTCCATACTTTATGACTAAATTAGAGTGAGTTTTTTTTTTTTTTCATAGGTTTTCTCCACTAAAATGATACTATTTGAGGAGCGTCAGACATTAAATATAGATAGTTCTCTGAACGGAGATTTGAACTCGAATTTATCATGTTGTGAAAATCTAACCTCTTCCGCTAGACCTAACTATGTTGTAATATGAAAGAGGTTTATTGTATACACTTTATAGTCCCTTAGAATTCATCAAAAGGAATATAAAAGGAGTGTTCACTTCACTCTTAACCGTTCATACTTCACCCTTCTCTCCACTAAACCAAATCCTTGTTCTTCAAGCCATATGATATAATGATGACAACAAAAACTCCAATAGAATTTCCTATCTTGCTTCCACTCCTCTCCATTCCCCTTTATAACACTCAATCTCCTTCTTCTTTTTCTTCTTATTCCCCTCTTTAAAGCAACCTCACTACACTACTAATCATCTCACATCACTAAACTTTATCAAAAGTTCACAAAAATGGTTGAGTTTCACTTCCAATTCACAACTATAATTCCCTTCCTCATCCTCCTTCTATTCCTAAACCATGTTGAATCACAATCATCCATGCAACCACTTCCTACTAACATATCTCATCATAAATGGGAACCTTCTTTTGCAATCACAGTTGGTGCCATCTTATGTCTACTTCTTTTCCTAGGAATCATCTTTTTCTACATCAGAAACTGTGTTGAATCACACATCATAGTCACAACAAGAACCAATCCTACCACACAAATTCCATGTTCATGTTCACAAGGTATCAACAAGGAACTTCTCAACACTTTCCCTATCCTCTTTTACTCAATAATCAAGGACCTTAAAACAGGTAAAGGACCATTGGAATGTGCTGTTTGTTTAACTGATTTCAAAGAACATGATACCTTAAGATTATTACCAAAATGTAACCATGTTTTTCACCCTCAATGTATTGATTCATGGCTAGCTTCACATGTTACATGTCCTGTTTGTAGAGCAAATCTTAACCAAGATTGTTGTCAAGTTGCAATGATCATCCCAACCCATTTCAACAATGAACAAATTTGTGAGGAAAATTCTGAAACCACACCAGAAATCACCCTCACTCATGATGATTCCACAGATCAAAACCAAAACCAAAACCAAATTGTTGATGACATGAACAACAAAAAAGAAAGTATCAATTGTGATGATGGGTATGGATCAAAATTGAAACTTTTGAGGTCAAATTCAACAGGACATTCATTGGTTGAACAAGTGAAGTGTGTTGAAAGGTACACACTGATGTTACCAGAGGATGTGAGGAGGTACATTTTGGTTAACAATAGAAAAAGTTTTCAACTTTCTATGAACAGCAACATGGTTAAGGGGTTATGTTGGAGTGACAGTGAAGAGAGCAGTGTAGGGAAGAGTATCAATGGTGAAGCAAAGGTGGAAAATTGGGTTTTTTGTGCACGTCATGGTTGAGGAATTTCATCGAACAGTTTCTGTGCAATGTGCTTTAAACCTCCTGTAAACTTCAATTACTGCAGAAAAAGATTCTTCAAGTGAAGAATGGTGATTTTTAGGATGATTCAATAAAAGGGTTTTTGTTGAATTTTGATGGGGTTATGGGAATTTGGTGTAAGATGATGAAGTAGAAGATTGAAATGGAAGAAGTTGTTGATTGAGTCAACTCGTTTGCCTTTCTTCGATATTAGAGTTTCTTGCTTATGCGATGAGTGAACTCGCTATTTTTATTTATTTTTTAATGTATATTTTTTTTCTTTCTTTTCTTAGAGTTCTTTATTTTATTTTATTGATTTATATGACACCACTACTAATTATCAGAATTATTTCATCTAATCATCTTGTCTGATAAAATATTTTAAATTTGGAGCTTTAAAGTTATTTGACAAATTTATAACTTTTTGAATCTAATCTTTGATATAATTTAGTATATATATTTTTTTTGTGAATCTAATCTTTGATGTAATTTAGTATATATTTTTTTTTTTGAAAAATTTAACAGTAAAAGTGACGTACACTAATGTGAAAAAAGAGATGTATCTTGAATTTGAATATGTAATAAAATATATCAAACATCAATGCAACTGTTATATCAAAGTATATTTACGCAACAATGTAATTTAGTATTTAAACTTAGAGAATTTATGTTGAATTCTTATAAGATGTTGAGTATAAAATTAGTTTACATAGCATTTT
>JBBPBQ010020322.1:39341421-39390344 GCA_037974755.1 Cicer yamashitae | reverse complement strand
GTAGAACTATAATTATTAAATTGTCAATAGCGATTAGCATGCGTACCCTAATTTATACTCTTTCCATCTTAAACTAACGTATTTAATAATTTTATACAAATTTTAAAAAATTCATAAATAAAAAAGAGATATTTATGATTTTATTAAATTATTTTTATTAATTATTAGTGTAATTTAATTATCATAAATATAAAATAAAAATATAATAATTAAAAATGATATACATAGTATTAATAAGATAGTATAATTAAAAAAATTAAAATTATATTATAAATTAAAAATAACAGTCTTTTTTATATATTATTTTTATAAGTATGATAGTTTTTTGATGGAGAAAATATGATAGATTTGTATTTCTTTTTGTTTCTTCCTATAACTTTTGTTTTCTATGAACTAAAGGGCTAAAAGCTCAATTACCCCTAATTTCAATCATTAAGTGCACGTCAAAATCAAGAAATAGTATTTCAGGGTAATTTAGTTGTTTTTGACTTCTTGTTAAAAGAAAAGTTATCTAATTTTATTTGGATTTTTTTAAAATAAAATGATAAAGAAATTTATACATAATTTTAAAGTTTTGAGTTTAAATTTGAAATACGATATTCATTTTAATAATTTCAATATTTGTCAGTTAAGTTATACTTTATATAGATTGTCGTATTTCATTGATAGCAAAATAGATTGTTATGAATTATTAAAAAAAGTAATAATAACAATTATGTATTGCAGTGAAATTTTATTTTATAAATAAATTTATGATAAAAAAAATATTAATTTTAAATTCAAAAAAAAGTAGATATTAGATAAGTTCAATCCCCGTTAGTGTCATTAAAGAGAGATAAAAATATTATTTTATTCAATAAAAAATATCAATTCTACTTTTACTTTTTAGACAAAAATACCTACTATATATAATGCCATCTAAATTAAAAAAAACTAAAGTATTGAATATAATTATTTTCTTTTGTTGGTAAATTAAAATATCACATATGCAACTTAATAAATGGATTAATCTCTTGAGATAATTGAGATTTATTTAAGTAGCTGATACTTTCCAATATATAAAATTAAAATTATTTCATCAAATAGCAATTCTTTCTGTTATTTTAAATAACTTAAGTAATACAACCTCCTTAATATATCAAAAAAAAGAAAATAATATAACCTCGTACAACTTCATTTCATCCCATCTAATTTAAATAATCAAACCAAGAGGTATAGTGTCTTTCATTATCAAAGAGAAAATAACCCAATTCAATAATGAATGCATTGCTTTCAAAGGCACCCAATTTTGGGATAAGATTGAATTTATTTTTAAACGATTTAGGAGACGTGATAATGTTCAAAAGTTTTGCATAACATTATATATGATTGGTATGTCAAAAACACATAATTAAGTTATTATGAAAATTAAAATTGTTAAATTGAATATTATATCTCAAATTTAAATTTAAAATATCGCAACTGTTTATTTAAATTTATGGTAATAATTATTACTTTATATATAGACAAAAAAAAAGTTATGATAAATTGCACACCTACAATTGGAGGTGAGCTACTTGTATATAGAAGTGATAAAAATCTATATTTTAAAAATCAAATTGAATTACTAAACTAAACTATTTAATCGATTGAATTGTGATTCGGTATAGTTTAAAATAGTTGAACTTTAATTGAAAGATTTTATGAATTCTAGTTGTGATTTGATTTTTAAAAGATCCATAAATCATTGTATTGTTACATACTTTAAAAATTTTCCAATGTCAAGTTTCATTCTCATATTAAAAAGTTGCATTTTCCACAATATTTTCCCTCGGAACTAACTTTTGTTAAAAACAAACTCCTACCAAATCATTTTCAAGTGAATGTACTCTACCAAATATGTATAAAGAGAATCAATCAAAATACCAAAGATATTCAGTTTCCAATCCCTCACACAATTTACTTCTTCAATGCAATTAGATTTCTTTTAGACAGAATATGTACCACTAAAAATTCACACACACAACTATGAGATTTTGAGTTTTTGAAATCGATACATAATATATAATCTAACAATTTCAGTATTTGTCAATTAAAATAAAATTTAAGTACATGCAATTAAAAATTCTAACAAGCATTAGTTTATTTTTTATGGACTTTGTATCTTATAAAAATAATGATCCATCAATCACCTCTCCTTTGTAACAATCGATGTTAATTTTATTAATATTTTGTTATGATGGAGATTGAACTTTTATCGGCTCTATCACTCCACTCTATCTCATCCATCAAATCAATATGTCTTATATTTTCATCAATCACCTCTTAATAATACTATCTCTATCTTTAATTATACACATTTGTTGACAAAAAAAATTGTTCCTAAATATAAATCTATTTTCAATTTACTAGATATATTTATTATTATCTTTTCTAAACATATTCTAATTAATACTACTAATTTATCTTAAAATATAAAAATATGAAGAACCATTATTTAACACATCAATATACAAAGAAAATTTTATTTATTTTTTATATAAAATTGACACATTAATTATAATACACTTTTTTAATAAGAGTAAAATTTATAATAGGAATTTATATTCAAAGATGGAACAATAATTTAATTTATTTAATTTGTCATCATTCGTGCTCCACATGTGATTGGTAAGATTACAAATATGTATGTATGAATGACACATGGACTGTTTAATTCTTGTTGGTTGCATTGTAAGAAAAGGGAATATGTGTGTCTTCTTGAACTTCTCTAGATTTCTGGTCTAACATGAATTCATTGAATGACAATATAATAAATGCTAACACCTTCTTTTATATATATATATAAAAAATAAAAAAATAGATTAGAAATGGAATATCAAATAGAGAAAACCATCAATCTTAATAAAAATTTTACAATAAAATTTATTTATAATCTACAAAATTTTGGATTTAAAATTAAATTATGGCATATGTGAACAGAAGATCGAAGCATTTCGTGAATGTGACGCAACTTTATTTGAAGGGGCACAACCTAACATGATAGAATTTTGTCTTTCCCTAGATGTTATATGTGGTACTTGTGAAAAATTAAGAAAAAGAAGGATAATATTAGGAGTTGGCCTCCAATTTCATCAAACAAATGTGACATATAAAAAATGTATAAACTCAAAGATTTGGACAATTTATTGTTGTTAACCGGCAAGAGCATCAATCGAATATGTCCTATAGTTATCATTAGGACTAGGACACATACACGTAATATACAAAGCCAAAAAATTTAAGTGAGTTGTCTTATCTTGTCTCTACAATGTTAAATTTTAAATTTTAGAGTTTTAAAAAGCGAATTATTTCGAACATTAGTCGTTGCAATAAAAAATAAAATCGTCAGAGAGAAATTAATTTGAATTTAAAAAAAAAACATTCATTAGATTTTATTTATCTCTTAGTCGAATATTAAAATACTAAAAATTAGAGAATTAAAATAAAAAAGATTATACAAATGACGAATTTCCTTTCGATTGTACTTAAGCACAAGGCTATATATTGTAAGTTCATTTAATATTTATTTTTTATTTTTTAAAAAAAAAGAGAAATTATTATTCATTAAAGTGACATTAATAACTATATTTTGTATATGTCTTGGAGAGGATATGATATTTGTCCCTTGAGATTACAAGGTAAAATTCATTTTTATCATTATGTTAACACTTGATGGTTCATTCTCTTCAATTATTTATAAAGTCATATATCTCTATTGTCAATTGAAGATCAGATCACTCGTTTTTTTTTTTTACATGTATTTTAAAGTCCAATTGTATTTAAGAATAAGAGTTCTTTGGCCTTTATCCAACATGCGAGTTTTCGTGTTTGAGAGTTTAAGAGGAGACGAGAGAGGAGAGTTTTGAAAAATGAAGGACGAAGCGGAAAGAATGGAGGGCTTTGGATGATTAATTTTTCTTTAGAATACAAAAATCCACTAATATGAGAGAACTCAAAAATTGCATTGGAGGAGGATTTTGGTGAGCTTTGGTAAATTCTTCAAATCTAATTTATGTTGTTATAACACTCTCAATATTAAAATAAATTAATTATGGATAAATTAGGACTGTAATATTTACGATATTAAATAAATTAAGAAGTAGAATCTGAACAATATGTAAAGGATGTGTCAAATCCTTAATCAAGGGATTTACCTTCCTCCTTTTCCTTTACTATTTATTTCTTACGATTCTAATTCCTTTAATTCAGGAATATGTCCTTTATGTTTTCTCTATTTAAGTTGTATTACTCAGCTGTAATATTTAACTTAATAAAAACAAATATTTTTACATGATATCAACAGCTTTTAGGGTTCGATCGTGAACTACAAGGCTGCCATGGTGGGCTCTAGTTCAGCCAACTCTGACATGAGGAGTGGTATAATGACCTCATAAGGAAGCAGCCAACACAAAGCAGGGGAGACTCTGTGAAATACAAATCAAAGGACTCCAAAAAATGAAACTCGATCCACACCAACAACTTTCTCGGTTAATGGCTAGTCTCTTCAAATTACCGTTCACAAATTGAATGGGAAAAAATTATATTGAGTGGTCCAAGTTTGTGTAGTTGGTGATTGGAGACAAAGGAAAGCTAGGGTATTTGAATGGGGAAATCCATGATTTGCCCACCACTGACTCAAAACACAAATAGTGGCAGTATGAAAATTCTCTAGTTATAACATGGTTAATCAACTCAATGGGTCAAGTGATTGGTAAGGCTTTCTTATTTCTATCAACATCATATGATGTATAGGAAGTTGTGAAGGAGACATACTTTGATTTGGAGAATCACTCCCAATTATTTGAATTAACCGCCTAGATGTAGAAAACACAACAAGGAGATAGAGGAGTTACTGTCTACTGCAATGAGATGATGATCATATGGCAATAACTAGATATGTTTGACGAAGAAGATTGGAAAAACAAAAATGATAGCACTCGCTACAGAAAGAAAGTGGAAAGGAGATGCATATTTGTCTTCTTAGCAGGGTTGAATAAAGAACTTGATGAAGTTCAAGGCCATATATTAGGAAGGAAGCCTTTACCATCCATCAGAGAAGTTTTTTCAGAACTAAGAAGGGAAGAGTCAAGGAGGCAAGTGATGCTGAAAATTACTCATGAAAGATCGACCTTCATAGTATGAGGGGGAGAAAAGCAAAGACCTTAGTGTGACCATTATAAACGGCCATGAAAAACAAAAGAAACATGTTGGAAATTAAATGGTAAACCATCTCCAAAGAGAAAGAGTAGCAATCCTAAACCAGGGGGAGAAACCCACTCATTTCAAACAAACATCTTAGATCAAGGGCATCAATCTTCCTCAGAATCTTTTCCCATCACAAAGGAACAAAAAGTGCACTTACAAAAACTATTTCAATCTCATTCTATAGGAACCTCTAATCCATCTTGCTTTATAGCCCAATAAGGTAATCATTTCATTGTTACAGTCGCATGTGCAACATCCAATGACTCTTGGATATTAGATTCAAGAGCCAATGACCATATGACTAGTGTGTCACAACATTTTTCCTCTTATACACCTTGTGCGGGAAATCAAAAGGTTAAACTTGCAGATAGTTCCTTAGCTTCAATAGCTGAAACTGGAAGTGTTGCCATTTCTCCTTATTTTACTCTTGTGTTTGTGTGTAAATTAAACCTTGACCATAATTGTCGAATTAATACTTGGTCTTCTCATTGTGAATTTCAAGATATATGCTTGGGGAAGATGATTGGGGGTGGTAAAAAAGACAAAGGTCTTTATCTTCTCGATAATTGTCACTCTTTTGGAAGACCGGCAAACTTGTTTTAGTTCTATCTCTGTTTTTGATAAAGATATTTTATTATAGCATTATCGTTTAGGACATTTTAATGTCCAATACTTAAGACATTTGTTTCCCAAGTTATTTTTGAATAAAAAACAATTTTTTCTTATACGTGAATCGTGTGAGTTACCTAAGCATCACCATGCCATTTTCCCCTCTCAACCCTACAAAATATCTACACCATTTACTATGATTCATAGTGATGTTTGAGGTTCCTCTAGGATCACAACCATGGCTAGAAGACGATGATTCATTAATTTTATTGATGATCACACTAAGTTCACTTGGGTGTTCCTTTTTACAAGAAAAATATTAGGTTGCCTTGCTTTCAAAAAAAAAATTTATCAAATGGTTCTCAAACAATTTCGGACTCAAAACAAGATTTTTCACAGTGATAATGGCAAAGATTTTTTTAATAAAATTTTAGACAATTTCTTCACTGCAAGGGGTATTGTGCATTAAAGCTCTTGCACAAATACCCCTCAATAAAATGGAATTACTGAAAGGAAAAACAAATATCTCCTAGAAGTTGCTCGAGTTTTAAGCTTCCAAACAAAAGTTTTCAAGTACCTTTGGGGATATGCTATTTTGACTGCCACATATTTAACTAATAGACTTCCTACCTGAAATTTAGAATTTAAAACTCCTTTACAATATTTACTACTTGTTTTCCAACTACACGTCTTATAATATACATTCCCTTGAGAATTTTTGGACATGTAGCCTTTGTTCATAATCATGATCCCAAGATTTTAAAACTTCCCCCATATCACATAAATGCATTTTTGTTGGGCATCCTTCTAACCAAAGAGGATAAAAATATTTTCATCCAATTTGAAAATAAAAGTATTTTGTGTCTATGGATGTTACCCTTTTGAGGGAACTTCATACTATAAAGATCCCCATCTTTATAGGGAGCACGATAGTGAAGATGACTTCTTAGACACTTCTGATTTATGCTTTGAATTTTCCAATATTTTTCTAGAGAATTTTAAAACAAATGAATGAAATTCTTTGGAAAATTTTGAGGAAAATTATGAGGTAGAAAATGAAAAACTTGTGGAAACAAATGAATTAAATGAACCTAATAATTTTGCAAAACTCACATAATATTGTGATTGTCATCTCAAGATAAAGAAACTGACCCAACATAGGAAAATGGGAGAAGGCACAAAGGTTTTGTAGGCTGAAAAAAGGAAGAAAGCCACTGCCCAGCAACCTCAATCATCTACTCAAAGGATGGATAATGAAATTCATGATAGTTCTACACCGCACCTTGACAATAATTCATCAGGTAACTCTCACCTAAACTCTTTTATTTATGATGATATTCATCTTCCCATTGCCCTTAGGAAATATACTAAATCCTGTACAAAACATCCCTTATCAAACTTTGTATCTTACAAAAATATCTCACCTTCATATTGTGCTTTTATTTCACAAATTTCTAGTATTACTATTCCTAACAATATTCAGGAAGCTCTAAATGTTCCTCAATGGAGGGAAGCGGTTTTGGAGGAGATGAGAGCCCTAGAGAAGAATGCAACTTGGGGGAAAGTGGGTCTACCTTATGGAAAGAAGACTGTTGGTTGTAATTGGGTACACCTTGAAATATAAAACAGATGGCTCCTTGGAAAGATACAAAACCCGCCTAGTAGCTAAAGGCTTCACACAAACATATGGAGTATATTACTCTAAAACATTTTTCCCAGTGGCTAAGCTAAACACAGTCAAAGTAATTCTTTCAGTTGCAGCAAACCTTTACTGGCCATTGATTTATTTGGATGTGAAAAATGTACTCCTAAATGGGGACTTAAAGGAAGAAGTCTACATGGAACTTCCACTTAAATTTGTTGAAAAATTTGGGAATCAAGTATGCAAGCTAAAAAATATTTGTATGGCATGAAGAAGTCCTTTATAGCATGGTTTGAAAGGTTCACAAAATTTGTAAAAAGCTTGAGATATAGTTATGGTCAATCGGATCCCACGTTGTTCGTAAGAAGGTCTACCGAGGAAAATATGTATATCTGAATTGATTATGTAGATGACATAATATTTATATAAGACGATACAAGTGAGATGAACATGCTGAAACAAAATTTAGCTAAGGAATTGGAAGTTAAAGATCTTGGCCAGCTTCAGTATTTTATTGGAATGGGAGTAGCAAGATCAAAGAAAGCTATAGTTGTATCACAATGAAAATATATCTTAGATATCTTAAAAGAAACGGGAATGAGTGGTTGCAAACCCTCGAACCCTTTGATAGAAGTCAAGACCAAGCTTGGTGGCATTAAAGAGGGTGTTCCTTTAGATTCTGGCATATATCAAAGACTTGTTGGTAAACTTATTTATTTGTCTCGCACTCGTCCAGATATTGCCTTTGTTGTAAGCATGGTGAGTTAGTTTATGCATTCTCTGTATGGAACATCTTGAGATTGTTTATAGGATTCTCAAGTACTTAAAAGGCACACTAGGGAAAGGTATCTTTTTGGGAAAACTAAGAAAAAAGGAATTGAAGTTTATACTAAAGCGGATTGAGCTGGTTCTATTATTGATAGAAGATCAACATCAGGTTATTGCACTTTCCTATGGGTAATCTTGCCACATGGAGGAGTAAAAAACAAAGTGTTGTTGCTAGGAGTAGTGCGATGCTGAATTCATATCAATGGCTCAAGGAATTTGTGAGGTTCTATGGTTGGAAAAAGTAGTCGAAGAGCTAGGAAACACTGTAATTGTCTCTTTGCAATTGTACTGCAACAACAAGACTGCAATTAGTATAGCACATAATCTAGTCTTACATGATCGTACAAAACATGTTGAGATTGATAAACATTTCATCAAGGAGAAGCTTGAAGAAGGAGTGATATGCATTCCATTTGTTCCAACTACCCAACAGATTGCAGATGTTCTAACGAAATATCTTTTGAGACAACCGTTTGAAAATCAAGTTGGGTATGATAGATATTTTTGCACCAACTTGAGGGGAACTGTTGATAAATTATGATTGGTATGATTTGTGAGATTAAATAAATTAAGAAGTAGAATCTGAGCATTAATGTAAATGATGTGTCAAATCCTTAATCAAGGGATTTACCTTCCTCCTTTCCCTTTGCTATTTATTTCTTACGATTCTAATTCCTTTAATTTAGGAATATGTCCCTTCTGTTTTCTCTATTTAAGTTATATTACTCAACTGTAATATTCAACTTAATAAAAATAAATATTTTTGCATTAATCATAAATATTCATTTATTATTCTGTACAAAAAGACTATCTCAAATAAATTAAAAAATTTCTTTATTTTTTTTTTAATCTCCTTCTCAAAGTCCCCCTCTCATCCCTCCAAACTCTCTCCCCACCCCCCTCCTCCTCCACATTTTTCATAGTCAGGCCTAATTGAAAACTTTAGTAGGTTTCTATCTTTTAAGAATTAAAATGATTGCGTGATAACCTAATGATTATTGCAACACTAGAATATTAACAAAACATTGGATAGAAACTAGCAAGTTTCCATTTATGTCAATTTATTCTATAACAGAGATGAGTGTGAATGAATTGCCGAAGTTTGAAGGAAATGTCAAAAGTAACAACCACTTTATTCTAAAAATCTATTTTTTTTTTCCATCCACTTAGGTTTTTTTTTTTTTGGTGTGAACAAGATATTGTCCCTCGAGTCGGGTAGGACTACAATGGACGGCAAAACTCTCTATTAAGATATTTAACACTGTTGCATTCTCTATAATGAATTTAAACTCAAGACCTCTGATTAAACTGAAAGAGACTCTTACCATCTCATCCAAGTATTTCGGGTCCTCCACCTGGCTTGAAATAATGAGATGTAAGAAATTACGTGTGGGGTACAACCTTTAATTTGGAATGGAAAATCATTTAATAAGTACAAATGGATTACATTTGGAGTAATAAATTTAGAAAAATTAGAAGAATGAATTAGAATGCTACTAAGATTAGACATTGTTTAAATTGAGCATCTTATTACCAATTAGATGAAACAAAATATAGATTAGGATTGTTGGTTTTGATAGTTAATTAAAAAAATGTGATCTTTTGTGATGAAGTACAAGAATTTGCATGACTCACGTCTTCACCTACTTTGCGTTATATTGAATATTGGATATTGGGTCACTACTAGAAAACAATTCTAGGGAAAGCATCTAATTTAAAAGCAAGAAAGATGACATGTACTAGTAAACAAGCATGTAAAGAGAGGTTTTTGGGAGTTTCCAAAAATTGGGATTCCTAAAAATATATTTATAAGTGGTAGATTTTCTTATTTAGTAAAGATTATTTAATTTCAATTTAACAAATGTTAACACCCTAGTATTCTAGAGTTTTTGTTGGATGTGATATTTATCATTTTAATTATTCAATGTGATGTTGTTTTTCTATATTTAATTATTTTGAATTAGATTTTAATTTTGAATAGATTTTGCTTTTATAGTATTGGTACTCAGAAAAACTCTAAAATAGTAAATAGTTTATTAATAAAATATTTAATATGTTATTAGAGTCTATCAATTTTGATCACCCGTTATTTTTTTTATCAAGTTATTAAAAAAATCCAACTTCGACCTTCAAAAAGTGTAACAAATGAGAACAATCTAGATTAAATAATTATTAAAATTATAATAAAGACTTAGGTTGATCTCTTAAATCTTTAAAAATTATATTTTATTAAATAACTAATTTATTAAATTTAAATATTTATCTTTATTGCATGATAAATACAATGACTCTAGAACAATATCTTAGTACTATGTCCTAAAGTCACTTCATCATGCAACCACGATTGGGGTCCAAATTCAATATATAAACTATATAGAAGCAAAGATTGCAAACACTTTTTTCAAGGGTAGTAGTGATGATTTTGAGGATAAGAATTATAAAAGGTGATGTGTGCAAATAGATAGGGTAGAAAGGCCAATGATAGACATTGCCCTTGAAATTGCAATCTAAGCTGTACAGCAGAAACCATGTGGGACCCACAAGTAAGATAGGTACATATATATTGCAATTGAAGAATCTTCTTTTAGGGACATAAGTACATAGGGAAATAGTATCAAGGTGAAGAAAGGGTTCAAATCATATTATTGATATTAAATCATCTTATGAAATTAAATTGAAATTTTTAGTGGAGGAGGATCAACATTGATATAAAACTACTCTATCATGGGTTTAGCTTTGACCCACTTCATAGATATTTGCACTACGTACCATGCCATTATTTGTTCACACATTATTAAGAATTATTTAATTTTAGAATAGTTACTTTTTGATTAAATGGTGACAATGAGATTTAGGTTTGTTGATAACTTTTTAAATAATTATTATAATTCCTAGTTTTTTTAATAAATAATTAGATGATAATATTTTGTACTGACAATGAAGGAAAATCAAATCTTATTTATTAGTGAGATATTTTTTATTCATTTTGTGGTTCCCCCTAAACTTTTGCAAAAGTTAACACACGTGTTAATGAAGATCACATATCAAAAGGTAAGGCATAATGGGATGGGGCACCCCTATAAAGAAAGGGTAAGGTGGAAGTTTATGATTTGACTTTTTTTAAAACAAAATATGTTAGTGGGTTATGTTAATTTTTAAAATTTAAAATTTTAGACCTTTTGATTAATATTCATTCAGTTCACAACTTACTAGTTGAGTGTTTGGCTTGAAACAAGTTTGGACTTATTCCACAACATTAAACAAAGATAAATATAAATTCCATTTGAATATGTTAGAACAACAATATAATTTTAAAAATAAAAAGAATGAAATCGCTAACAATATGATTTTAAAAATAGAAAGAATGAAATCGCTAAATAAGAATATAAGATATAATGTGAGTCTCACCCTCGTCTTCTTGATACCACATATGAGTTAAACTTGATATAATCAAATAAAAAAATGATATTATATACCTCTCTTTTTAAAAAGAGAATCTTGTATAGTTACAAAACTAAATGCATATTGTTTGAACACACACAAAAGGAATGTACTTTTTAATAATAATAAAAAATAATTTTATTTTTTATTGATATTTAAAATTAATATTTCTTTTGTATATATCTAAACACACATTTAATATTGTGACTATAATTCCATTTCAAAAGTGGTAAAAGTAGCAAAAAGTCTAAGGTTTAGATGTAGACTAGAAGTAACATGTCTCTTAAACCCTACACTAATGGAAGAAATTCCAAAGTATACAATATAAATAATACTCTTATAGATGACCATTGGCCTAATGTCTCCCACTATTGATTTAATATAAATATTAGGACTGAAAATATAATATATTATTATATAGAAAAAACAATAACCCACAACTTTGATTCACATACTAAAATGTTCCTAATTAGACTTAGAATTAGAATCTCTTTTTCTTTTTGGACACAAAACTTAGGGAAAATGTTGGACAAAGTTTAAGAAGTGTCCTATGTTGCTTCCAATTATTACCTAAAAAATATTCGACATGGGGTGGTGAGATTAAAAAGAAGGGTGAGATATTACTAGAAATGATGACCTTTGGTGTGGTCTTCAACAGAATCATATGTTTAATGATTCCAACAACCTGTTACTCTAAATCACCGTTCGTATGATTGACTTTCTTGACCACCAACAATGGCTTCTATGAGAACCTTTGACCATCTTAAAGTCTACACTTTGGTCAACAACAAAAGAATGGACATAAATCATTCATTAGACATTATTTTCTCTCGTTTCATAATTAACACTTAATAAAAAAAGTTTATTTCAACATGAATGTTATTTATTTTATTTTGTAGTTATGATATTGAAAATACATCAAATAAAAATAATATGTAAAATTATTATTCAAAAGTAACATTTATTGTAAGATAGATGAAATAATATATCAGATGTTTGCATCTACAATGGAACTCTCGGTTGAAGTGTTTAAATAGATCCCACATGTATAAATTATTCATTTTTTAATTTTTTAATCATGATTTTTAGTAAGCATTATTCTCTCTGATCCTGCATCTCAAAAAATTATTACTAAATGAGTTCTACTAATAACTTTATATTATTACGTTTCAATAATATTCATTTATTTTAATACAATTAATTATGTGAGATTCATAAAAAAGTGAAGATAAAGTGTTTCCACAGCTACTATTCTCTATAGGAATCCAATTTTTATGGTCTACAATGAAAGCGTTTATTTGCAATGATGCTTATTAGAAAAAACAACCATCATTGTAGCATTGACAAGTCAGATGAAAAATGTTTTAGTGTTTAATATGTGTCCGTGTTGGAAATAAATATAATATAGATAGACACAACATCGATATGAGATATTTTTAATTACTTTTATTTTCTTAATTTTGTTATCTGTTTAGCTCTTATTAATTTATAGACAAAATTGATCCATTTTTTCCAATTGTTACATCATTCGAAAACTATTTTTTCCATTATGCCAACAACATTGGATAGTTGAAATTTTGTCTAAATTTTGTTAGTAATTTGACGGAAAGAAAGCTGATAAAAAATAAAGCTAAAATCATGCCTGCAGTTTTTAAAATTTGACTCATTTTTAAATATAAAATAAAAGTAGAATCATCTCTACAGTTTTTTTAAATTTGACTCATTTTTAAATTGATCATTGAAGCTTGTTTCTTTAATTAGTATTTAATCTCAAACTATATAGGTCATAGTTTTTTTTTAAACTTTTGTTAAACTTTATTTTAGAAAATATTTAATGCTGATATGAGAAATTAAACTTTTTAATTAATTAACTTTGATAAAAAAAATTATAAAAAGGGTTCTTTTGATCTAAGAATCTTTAAAAAATTAATTTGGGGAGCAAAAGTATGATGAAGAAAAAAGAGATTAATATTATGTATTTCAGGGTATGAACAAGAACCTTAATTCTTTTTTTAAATAATTAATTAATTAAATTTTAATTTAATGATTTAAACTTGTCACGTTGGCATCTAATAGTTCTTTTACCAGTTGAAAAAAAAAAGTTGAATGACTTATAAGTAAATCAAATTTAAAAGACTATATATGTATAATTGTGAATAAAATTAATTGATTATTTAACTAAATTAAATAAAGCAACTTAATTTATATCTGTATATACCCTTCAAGATTTTGCACATATAATTAAGATTATCATTAAATATTTTTTACTCTAAAATATCATAATTATTTTTAACTAAATAATCGATGCAATACTTTTAATGCAAATAATATATGAGTCCTAGACTTATTTTCCCCTTTCACACCAAAAACACTCTTCAAAATAGGATAGGGAATCCTCTTCCAAACGTCACCTCTCCCCAAAGCCCTCCCTTCGTTTTTCTCTTAACTTCCAAACAAAGTATATCCCAAATTTCTAAACAAAAAAAAGTTATAAAATATTAAAATTAATTTCAATTCAGAAAGTCTTGATGAATGTCAATATTATGTTAGACGTTTTGTCTCGGTTTGAAATTGGAACCTCGTAGTTGTATGAGTTAATTATGATAAAATTTACTATTTTTTTAAGACAAAAAAAAATTAATTTGAAGAAAAAGTCTCTCAAATCTCTACAAGTATATCGCCGTAAAATTATCCCCTGCATTGCAAATCTGTAGGGTTAGGATTGGCAAAACCCTAACCAATTAAATTCAAATTTTAATATTTCAGTTGAAGTCACAATAAACCTCCTTTAAAATCAAGCACTATAAAATTCAATTGTTATTTTACGAATTTTCGAAGGGAATTTCAACTCTTCTTATAGAAATCATAAATTATGTAGAATTGACATTTCACATTAACGATATTTTTAAGTAATATTCGGTGTATTTCAGTGATAAGAACTTCAAGAGTATGAAGATGACAGTTTTTATGATTAGATCAAAGTGAAATTAGAAAATAAGTTAGGAATTAAAAAAGTAATTTATTTACTAAATTAGAATGAACTTTGTTTATTTTAATTTGGTTTGTAATGGTTTGTAATAATTCTTAGTTTGTTTTGATTTTATTTATAATTTTAGTTTTTTTATTTGGAATTGTAATAGATAATTTATTTTAGATTTAGTTGATGTCATATGTAAGTGAAACTACTTTACTTCTTTACATTTAGTTTAATAAAAAAATATGATGTGTGTCTAATGTGGGCCTAGAAAAAGTCACTTTATAGCCCATTTAGATTAAAAGTAGGCTTTTATGAGTTCATTTGTGGGAAGTTTAAAATGAACTAGAATTTTATCTAATGAGAATAGTAAGTATAGTGAAAAAAGAATGATAATGGTAAGTGAGTTAAGTCTCCTCTTTAAGTTATTGAATTAAAATTTATTTGAATCTTATTAATAGTTTCTTTACTATTGTGGCGATTTTTCATTAACTTATCAATTATCTTTGGTCGTGTCGCATTTTTCATATTCTCAACCTAATCAATGTTTGTTTTCTTTCTTTTTCTTTTTATTTTGATATTTTATTTCAATAAACTATTTGGTTAGATCTTCATTTCACGTGGAAGCAACTAAATCCACAGTATTTGATATCCAACATTGACATATATGATTACATTCAATCATTTTTATTTTCTTAAATTATTATCGGATTTAATATAAGTATCAGTGCTATGACATATGTATGTGCTTCATAGGAGCGGCACCGACAATTTATTGACAAATGAGAATATATGATTATGTGCAAATAAAAAATAATAACCAATGATCATAATAGAGAAAGAGAGGTACAATTAGTAAAAAAAAAATGGTTTTATAATTTTAGATAAAAAAATTTAGATATCAACTCTTTATATAACAATTAATAGTTAAAAATATTAGAAAATTTAATATTTTCCATTCAATTACATGATTATTTATTCTAGGTTACTTTCAAATTGATGCAGTTTCCTTCAAGAGTTTTAAGATGCCTTTGGATTAAGAATTTAAGTTTGTATCCTCAATTTTATTATTAATGATTATAAAAATATTAATTTATTTCATTAATTTATTTTAAAAATTTAATAGCAATTCACCGATCATTTATGTCAACAAAAATATAGTAATGCATTCGCATATGTATCGGTTAGTACTCAGACACCTTTATTTAAATCTTTTGCATAAGCTCTAAAAACTTCATGTAATATTTCTTTGAGTTAGTTACCAAAACCCTGTATTAAAGAGTCAGTTCTCGCTATCAAAATTCTATAAGAAGAATATCAATTACTTTTGACGAGTTGTAAGAATAACCTCCATGGTAGAGTCACAATGTCTAAGGGTGATAAACCAATTAAAATGTCGGTTTTACGTGAAAAACTTATCAGAATATGGAAACCGATTGAATCATGGCAGGTTATTTTCCTCGGAAAATGATTTTTATGAGTTTTCTTTTGCTTCTATCGAGAATTTGTAAAGTATTCGAACAATCGGAACAAGAAATTTGAAACTCGGTCTTCTTCGAGTTTTTATTTGGACTAAATATTTCAATCCAAATCTAGTACAAAACACAAAGGCTCAATGTAGGATTCGTACTACAATTTGCCTTTGGAATATTGGAGATCAAATATCATTTTTACAATCGCATGTATCGGCACCCCATTATCTCTTGATGAAACAACCAACTCATAAACGTGGGGACATTTTTCCAGAGTCTTGATTGATTTGGACATGATACAAGAGCTGAGAAATAGCATTGTTGTTGAACATGAAGGGTGTGCATTTTTTGTTTACATTGATTATGAAAAATTGCCATTATTTTGTGAATCATGTAAGGTTGTAGGACATTTCATAATCAAAAATATTCTAATAGTAATGGAGTAGCTCAATCTATGGAAGATGTTGTTGTGGTAAAGAAGTTGGTTAAGAAGTATGTCTCTAAACACAAATTTGTTTTGAACAAGGTAGCGACTGAAGGTACAAACATACAAAGTCATAGTGTTAGTGCTCAAGGTTATTAACGTTCATGATGTTATTAACTCTCCTTTTGTTGACCTCGAATTAGGAGGTAACACAATTATTCAAGAATTGTCTCCTTCTGGTCAAGAAAGATTTGAAAAGAATCGGCATGAAACATCTGATTCGAATTCAATTGAGGAAGTGGTAGCAGATTCACTCCCTTCAGAAGAAGGTGATGTCGAGTTACGTCGGAAAACAAATGTAATTCGCGAGGTCTTTGGATTTAACATATCTAATTCAGATAACACATAACAACAAAAAGAAGATCTTCATTATCCATATATGCATATTATAGGTATTTCGAGTGATACAACATTAGAGGAGAATGTTGTTCGAAAATCATCAAATTCATTTGAATTTGGAAGCAAATTTATATTCAAGAGATTCGATAGATGATATGACCTATCCAAATATTATTATCACTTATGATAATATATATCCTAGAATTGCTCAAGATTTAAAGGTTTTGCATAATTTTTTTAAAGATAAAAATGCTAATGATTTACAAAATCATTCTACCGCATATGAAGAGTCTTTTACAAAGATTTATTCTGTTGTTGGTGAAGAATCTTTTATGCATGTGATTTCTATTTCTAAGACATAGAGAAATAATATATATAAATAAACTATAGTATATAATTTTCGACGTAAGGCCAATAAACCTGCATGATTTTTGAAATATTTTTTCGCATTTTTTTTCTTTTTTTTTACTAGATTAGAATTATGTTTCTCAATTTTTATTTTTAATAAACTTTTAAGCTTAAAAAAAGTATAAGGCTACTCAAATCTTGTTTTAGGCCACCAAGCATGGACAAAAATATCTCCAACCAAAATATGTAGAAGGCCATTCAATGTATAAGGTTGGTCAAGCCTTCTTTTAGGCCTCCAAGCTTCGAAAAAAAAAATTCAAACAAAAAATATTGATGCTTTTCTTTAAAAATATTATTTAAAATTTATTCATGGTATGTTTGAATTGAATGTAGGAGATGTTTATTATTTTTTTTAAATAAGGAAATTAAAAAATATTTCTAAAAATAAATTAAATGTGATTGAAATATTATATGATGACCATTTATCAAGTTATTTTTTAAATCTTAAATAAATTAAAATATAGACTAAGTCCTTCAAAATATAACTCTCGAACACAATATTAAAAGTTATATGCATATAATTAGCTGGTAAAGTGTAAGACTTTATATGTTTGCCTCGGTTCAAATTCAAGTTTTAATTTTACTAGATTTAGATCCACGTGTTTGCGCATATAAATAGGATATATAAATTGATTAATTCTAAAAATGTTAGAAATAAAATAAGAAAGTTTATAATGAGTGGTGGAAAGAGAGTGTTCATAGCCCTTATCTTGAGATTAAATTGATTAATTATTAGTAAGTAAGCATTTGAATGTGCTGTCTATATAGGTTTTATTTTTTGTTGGAATTTTTCAATTTTTAAAATTATATTTTTCTCTTTCTTACATGTTAAGATTTGTACTATATTTTTGTCATAAATTTAAATTTTTATTTGTTCACTTATTTCATAAGTCAATATTTCTGAATTGAATAATATTAGAATTGCCAAGAAACAACCCACTCAAATTGGCAGCACAAGCCAATTTATGTTTTTTTAACAAAAATTTGAAAACAAAAGAAAAATCATATTTATTAATAAAAAAATAAACATTTTGTCAATCAATTATTACAATCTATGAATTATTATTTTTTTCAGACATCATTGAAAAAAAAACTTAACAAATAACATGACTATCATAAATTTACATGACTTTTCACTTATTCCTTACTTATTAAGATAATGCAATTCTTTTGTACTATGTCCTAAATTATGTTATCAAAAGATGAAATCAAGGCCTTGCTAAACAAATACAAGACTAAGAGTTAGTAAGATTCTACACAAATTTTCTTATTAGATTAGATACTAAAACACATTCTACATTTAAACTAACATAAACATTCAAAACTACCTAAAGGCCTAATAACATATTCTACAATATACACATTACCATATTACAAGATTACACCAAGGCTTCATTGCATCATAGAGTAGTTCCTAATTACAAACTCACCTAACTATACAATCTTTAACTTAGTTCACCAAAAGACTTATTACACATTGGTTTCTTAGTTCCAAAGTATTGGCTACAAACACTTGATGACAAAGCCATCTTTGACATATCAAGTTTCTTATTTGCTTTGTCATCAACTTTAGCAACAACACCATGTTCTTGTGTAATAGCAAATTTCTCCGGCAATGATAACACGTTGCGTCCGTCAGAATTATCGTGTGTGACATCGATTTTCTTACCGTGTTCTTCAAAAGTTTGAATGTCTTTAGATGTCTCAAATGTTACTCCGGTGAGTGTTTGTATTGCAAATGCGATACACGGATCGGTTAGTATTTCTTTGAGTGGAAAATCACAGTTGTAATCTAACTTCGTGTTATTTTTCTCAGTACTAGTTGAATTGTTCTCCATTGTATTTTGAGTACTATTAGCATTGAACTTAGTTTTTGATGCATCATTAGCCGGTTTCGCTCGATCATTACACAAGCTATTGAACTTAGTTTCCTCCTCTTCTAATTGTTTAACCACGTCTCGACGAGTTCTACTTGTTTTAAGTTCTTGAAGTTGATCAACCAAAATTCCAGCTAGACGCTTTGAAGCACGGCGAGGAAAATTGTTAACACTCTTGTACTTTTTCTTGAGTTTGTCAATTCGGGATTTAGATGTTTCGGTTTCATGTTTTGTCTCTGAATTCTCTTGAAGTTGCTTCTCTTGGACATCTTCATCTATGCAACATGAAACTATAGAGCTTTCGGCTAAACCAACCTTCCCTTTTTTCTGATCTGAATTTTGAAAGATCTTTATATACTAACATAGATAAAGAAAAAGATATGATAAATAAAAAACAGATTTAGTCTCACATTACCTGAGTTCTGACTCGAGCTAATCGATAATGTTGGTTTCATAGTTTCATCGGCTGACTGCAAAGAAATCATCGATGAGAAATATTCATTTAGTGATAATGTGATGACTATTTGGAAATCTTGCATGACACTAATATTCAAGGTAAACTTGTGAGACATTGCTTACCGAATCGCTTCTAATTGTTTCTTCTGTAGCTGTCGTTCCGGTCTTTTTCATCGATCCGGATGATAACTCTTCTGCAATACCCTTCAAAACTACATCCTAGATTGCTTGAATAACCAAATATTTCCCACATAAGTTAACATAACCAAATAGAAATTGAAAATCAAATAATGCCATCAAAAGAAGATTTTACTGACAGACATTGGTTGAGATTCTCTCGAAGCTAGCTTTGTTCTGAGTCGTGTCAAGATATCGAAGTACTCCGGCCATGGAATTGAATTTTTGTTCGCTTGAAGGAGAAAAGTAATACTGCAATAAAATTTAATATGAATTGAGCTCAATCATCTTAGATAAAGAGTTTCTATGACTATATGTCTCAAAGAAAGTTTAAGTCTTGAACGGTTTTTACCAACAATCGTTACCAAATAAAAGAATTTTGTTCATTATTGTTCAAAGCGTCGGCGTCGCATACCAAGACACACATTTGATCATAGGTGTCGATGCTTTCGTGATGTAAATTCATTTCAAATAAAAGAAAATATAGATGTTAACGTTATATGTAAATAAACAATAATGAACTTGGAAATGACAATGATTCCAGTCCTAGAATTCTAACATGGATTGAACTTTGTTTCTGAAAAGTAAAAAAAAAAAAAGAAACTAACTCCAAATCATAGTTTTAAATTGCAGCACGCAATTGCAATTGTAGCAACAATATAAAGGTTTTAAATGTCTCTAACTCTCTGCAAAAGCAACGACATCGCAACCACAATTGAGGTTGCATCAGCTGAATTTGTGTGCAATTTTCCAAATATCAAGGTTCGCAACATAACCGTAGTCGCAATTTAGAATCATGCTACCAATCTGGTCTTCACATCATCACTAATAAAATGGAAACCACATCTCACTTGATCTTCTGTCGCCTCAAGGAAAGGTAAGAGAAAGACTTTAAGAGCTACCAAATGAACCTACCAATAATTCAAAACCATCTAGAATGGAAAAGTTCATTCCACTTAACAGAAACATTTTATCTCATAACAATGCTGATTGCAGAAGCTTCATCACATTGACATATTCTGTCTAATTTCATTCTACTTTAAGTCAATTTCGCTATTATATAAAGACATGCACTATTCTTTATAAACTTGTAAAGCATTTTCACATGACACTAATCTCAACTAGTCATAGAAATGAAGTCTTAAAAGTAAAGATTTATTTCCTCTTGAGCCACTTATAAATATATATAGCATAGACACTTCAGGTTGAAAATGTGTCTAGTGTTCGACACATGTCAGTGTCAAACACCAAACGGCACAGACACATATGGTTACACTCAATCACTTTCATTTTCTCAAATTATTATCAGTGTTTGTGTCATGTCTAGTATCTGTATATGTGCTTCATGATTGTGTCAATGCTTCATGCTTATAATCACACAAAAAAACACACCCAGTTGATTATCCCCATTTAAAAAGCATCAATAAAAAGCATTAATGTGTTGGAAACATAGTCCAAACATTCCATAGAAAACATGCAAATCATAGATAAAAGTATCAAACCTCAAATACCAACCAAGTTACATACCCAGCCAAAATACAAAAGAAAAAAAAAAAATCTTCCTTAATATTCATTACAACTCCTAATCTCCAAAACCCATCTTCAAAATCTTCTAAGATCTTAAGCAACGCTAAATATTTGAGAAAAAAATTCAAGTCTCACATTGAAAACACATATCAAACTCTAAAAGAGTTTATAAAAAGTAACACTCTTACTTTACAAGCCAGTCTTATAAAGATGAACTAGACCCAATATAAAAACTTAAAATAGTATCGTAGTGGTCTAAATGTTGAAAGTTACATTGCAACCACACAAAAAAGACAAAACATGCCACCACCCCAACAAGACTACTAAAGCCATGTGTAACTAAAAAACAGAACAAAATGGTAAAACTAAGTCACAAAAACTAACATTTGGGAAAAACAGCATTTATTATTGGTTGGTCAAAGTCAAACCTTCAAATAATACTATTTATTATTACCTTATCTTTCTTACCACTGTCTCTCACTTTCACTTTCACAGTCCAACCGGGTGGTAAATATGCATCGTCCTCCATTGCTCCGGCGAGTCTCCGGTGACCGGAGAATCAATACTTGTGGGTTTGTGATACTATGTTTGCCTAGTATATGGAATGGAACATTCAGACAAAAAATTAAGAACAGAATCTTACATAGTTGCATGGCCACGTGGTAGTGCCACATAAACACACATTGCTGCCATTTTGATTCTGAATTATTTTAATTATCAAATCATGTTGACATTTAAATTGATTTTATGTTTGATTAGTGATAAAAATTAATTTTAAAAGAATTGAATTTATAAAATTATTTTTATTTAAATAATTAAATATGTCAAAATTAATTTTACAGCTTTAAAATTAATTTTTAACTATTTTAAACGTGGAATCAAACATAGATTTTAATACATTTAGTTGTTTTAAATAAAATTAAGGTTTAAATACAGTTTTAGTCCCTCTATGTTAACTGATTCGCAATTTTGGTCCCTCTATTTCTAATTTCGCAATTTTGGTCCCCTATTTTAACTGACTCGTAATTTTGGTCCCTTAATTTCTTAAAATTGAGACATTTTGTAAATTTAATGGATCACATACAAATTTTAATAAAATTTAATGGATTACATTTAAAAAAAATATATAACATTAATAAAATATTTTACATAATTTTTAAAGAAAAAAACATATTTTTTAAAATAAAAAATAGAACTTAAATTTTTTTCATTATTTCAAAAAAATCATAAGTTATTAATTATTAATCATTATTTTAAAAACATATTTGAATTAATAACAATAATAATTAAAAATTCTTTTAAAAATAGTTTTTAAAATAATAAATTTTGAAATCATTTTTAAAAAAAATAATAAATAAACCATTTTTAGATTTAATTAGTTTTAAAATAAATAAAAACTATTTTTTAAGTATTTTTTATAATAAAAAATATTTTTTAAATTAATATCTAATGTTTTTTAATGGTATATTTTTTTTTAAATGTAATCCATTAAATTTTATTAAAAAAAAAATATGTGATCCATTAAATTTACAAAATGTCTCAATTTTAAGAAACAGATGGACCAAAATTGAGAAATTAAAAATAGAGGGACCAAAATTGTGAAATTAAAAATAGAAGGACCAAAATTACGCATCAGTTAAAATAGAGAACCAAAATTGCGAAATTAAAAATAGGAGGACCAAAATTGCGAATTAGTTAAAATAGGGAGACTAAAACTATATTTAAGTCTAAAATTAATATTGTCTATAATTGACTGTTTTATTTTAATAATTAATTTTAGTTTGAAATTAAAATTTGAACTTTTTGACTTTAGAATTTTATCTTTGAATTTTATCTTCCATTCACTTTTATAATATATATTCAATTAGTTTAGTTTGTTACCAAGACAAAATAACTTATACTTTCTAAAAACATTCTAAGCATGTGTTTGGTTTGTCTGTTTAGCGACAAAGCCACAAAAATTGGAAATCCAAACTTCTACTTAGACGTCGAAAATTTGCCGCGATTTTAGTTAAAAGTGAAAACACGCCATGCAATGAAATAAGTGTTAACTTAGTGTTTGGTTTTAAGGTGAAAAGAATTGATTTTGATAAAAGTAATTTAAATGTAAATTAATTTATATTATGATATGTTAATGTAAACGTCATATTTATAAATTAAATTAAAATATAACTCAGGCGTTGTTCGGGTATAAGTTTTAAAATTTTCAATATGAATTTTTTAAAAAATTTGAACAAAGTTTCAATATTTGTAAATTTTAAAGTTTATAAAAATAATTGATTGTGTTAAAAAAAAAAGAATAAATAGAATGAATATTGAAAAGTTTGTAATTAAACATGAGTGATTTTTACTTTAAAAAATATAATAAAAAAAATGAATGATTATTTATATAAATTTTATTTTGCTTTAAACAATCAATCATTATAAAATACTTCATTTGTATAAAAAAAATATAATATATGTTTTGTAAGCATTGATTTATATATATATATATATTATATAGTAAGTATTATTTTTTATATGATCATTACTTTTATTTTTGTTTTACTTTGTATTTTGAATGTACTATTATTTATTTGTTGTTTTTGACTAACTGAATATTTCTTGCAACTTATGTTTTGTGTCTCATTTTTACTTAAGTTTTGAATAATTATTTGTTCATCAGATGTGTTATGTCACTTGTTTTTTTCAAAAACATTTTGATTGCATTATTTTTGGAGAGTGTTTATAATGAACAAATTGAAATTACAATTTTTTAGGAAAAAGAGAAATACAAAATAATGTTGGAATGATAAGGTGCAGCTACTTGGTTTTGATTATTTTTGTTGTCAAATGAAACTATATTATGATTTATCCTTCATTTGAGAAATAAAATATGTACCTGAACACCAATAAGAGAAAAATGTAAACAAATTGTATATTACTTTGAAAATATTCATTGTATAATTTAATATTTTTATTTTTACAAAAAATATCTCTTGTTGTTTTTCTTTTTAAAAGGCTTGCTATTTTAAATTGATTTGATTGTTTTAATAATTTTCATTTATTTAAATTTTAACCTTATTGGATTGTTTGTGCATAAGTTTGATTATTGATTTTTAAGATGACTATATTTTTATATATTTTGGGATAAATTAATGTTGCTACATTTTAAAAAGATTTGGTAAAAAATTGATATTTTTAATTCCTCAAAAAAATTCCTATAAAATCAATATATAGACTAAAAATAAATAAATTTTTTTATTGATTAAATTTGAAAAATCATAATTTTATAAGAATTAAAAATATATTTAATTTTAAATATTATTAAAAAAAATAAAATATTTTGAGAATTGAGTTTGGTTGGCCGTAAGAGCTTGGAATACTACCTCAAGTTAAACTTGGTTTTGAGGCGATTTGCACCATAGAGACCAAACATATTTTTTTTCCAATTAAAATAGTCTTTAAATTATTGAATTCGAATATCACATAATTTTTTAATCCGTAACAAACCAGGTTTTTTCACTGTCCATAACCAAATACATGATGTATGTTAAATGTCATTTTCGGAAAGAATAAATTTTAGTTGTTTTATAGTAGAATTAATTTTATGTTTTAAAAATTGATTTCAATTTGAAATTAAAAATTGAATTTTTTATTTTTAAATTTGATTTTAACGTTAATTTATTATTTAATTCATTTTTACGGATAAATCTATCAAAACATAATTTTTCTAATTTTAAAAAATTAATACAGTTCAAAGACATTATTTGTAAATATGTGACATCGCAACTATACTAACACGTTAGACACCACCAATCATAATCATCAGTACCACATAAAAAGATTTATTGAATAGAATAGAAAAGAAACTTTTGGAGGGTAAACACATTCTATTAAGAAAAAGATCATAAAAAAGACACTAGTCAATGCTCACCCAAATTCAACAAGCTGAAACCAACTAATTTCTAAACACAACTATTATCTTTCCCTAAAAATGTGAGTAACTCTAAAATTAATACGTGAAATAAAATAAATAAATTTTCATTATCTATTGTAAAGACAATTCATAAAAGCATCAACTACAAAATTAGAGTCACATTCTAATTAACCAAATGCTATATACGCTAATTCGATAGCCACAACCCATTTAAAAGACAAAGAAGTTTGAATACCAAAATAATCGTTGAGACTCGTAAGCATAGAAAATTTTGTTTCGGCATTTTTTTTATAAAAAAAATACTTATAATTTTTTTTTTAATTATAACTTTTTTCTTAAAAAAATATATATTTTCACTTGTTTTTATCCTAATGAAAAAAAATTGTCAACAATAAATTTTTTCTTTTTTTGTCAAACAATAATTTTTTTTCTTAAACTAAACAATGAATTAAAAGAGATATTAGGTTAAGAAGTTGAGGCCTATGAATCCACTTAGCCCATAGGATATGTTGCTTACTTGAATTGGTCTTTTTAGTCATGGAGTTTTTTAGTCTCTCCACTAAACCAATAAATAGTGGATTTTTAAAATTAAGACTTCTAGCTATGGCTACCCACCCCTATGTCCATCATCATGAACTTGTTAACTCGTCTTTATCTGGATTATTTTAATTTGTCTCATTTTTGTATGTATTATTTTAATTTGTTTATTAATTTTCGGTAAGTACAACTCAATTATAGCTACAAGACATCAATATTTATGGATTTCGACTTTAATCTAAGAGTAAGAGTGTGATTGGATAGAGTAATTAAAAGTTCTAGAAAAATTAAAATTATAAACAATTCAAATGCTTCAATTGAATTTTTTTTCATTTCTAAATTTTGTTGTTTGGATAAAAGAAATACTCTATTAAAATTGAGCTATTTTTATAAATTTTAAAAATTTTGGAGCAAAAATAAAAATTATATTTGAGACAAAACTGAAATTTTGTAAAAGTTGAGGGACTATTTTGTAATATATATATATATATATAAATTAACAGGCAAATTTTGAAACATATATGATCAAAATTGTAGACTTGCAAAAATTATAAGGATCATTTCATGATTTATATACTATAAAGTAAAGAGCAAACTTGAAATTTTTAGGTTTTAGGTTTTATGTGGTATTTGCAATTCTCTAAATTTAGCTTTGACAAAATATCTTATGAAATCTATTTATTTTGAAAATTTTCCAAACTTATTATCCAAACAAAGTAATTTGCTTGAAGGATTTAAATTCCTCTAAAAAGTTATATTCCTCAAAAAATTCTCTCATTCAAATACACTCTAAGATTATTCATTTCTTCACAAGTTAGTCTAGCTACTAAACTATATATCTTTTTTTGTGTGTGCGCAAAAGAAGTTGCTTATTAACTAATAGATAAAACAAAATATTTTATTTCACAAAGAAAAAGTATTATGCAGTGTCAATGTAAATCAATTATACACTAACAGTTAAATATGAATTATTAATTTTACCGTCTCACCATACAATTATAATCACCATCATAAAAAAACACCAAATCGACAATTTGTATTAGCATTAGTGTAAAATTATTTACACAATAATAAACCACCATTTTAAATCTTGAAAGTATAGAACGTCGTCAATTTAATCACCAATTTAATCAAAAATTTAAATTAATAATTCAATAATCAAATAGTCGTTATGATAATAAAAATTTTTTTTTTAATTAATAAATCTCATTATAATTAACTTACACAACCGTTAAAATTCGAGTTCGAAGATGTCAGAACTTAAAGACTATAAAAGACTATTTTAATGATGTAATATTTTTGAAAGACTATTATAATAATAAAATTATCTTTTGACGTACTATTTGGACGATTTTACCATGGTTAATTAGGAAATTAATAAGGCTCTAAACCCAAAAAGAAAATCATTAACGTGGCAGCGGAAAAGACTAATGCGAGAACCTTATGGCGGGAACAAATTGAGCTCGAGCGCCCAATCCTTTCATATTTCGATTGCATTTAATTTAAATTCAAATATTCATTTTTTTTATATATATAAACAACACACACAACCATTTGATTAGAATCAGAAAAGTGAAGCAAAAATGGGTAAGAAGAAGAGAACTAGGGTTTCCGATTCCGAGGATGAAGAAATCGAATCCGATATCAACAACGAAAACACACTCTACCAGGTACCTTACATAATTCATTATTCGAATCAACATTTCTAATTTTTACACCATATATTAATTTATTTATTTACTCATACACCAAAATGAATATGATTTTATTTTTTTTTGTTAATGTTAATTATTATTTAGGTTCTTGGTGTGGAGAAAACAGCATCTCAACAGGAAATAAAGAAGGCGTATTACAAATTGGCTTTGAGACTTCATCCTGATAAGAATCCTGGTGATGAGGTTCTCTCTCTTTTCTGCTATCATTATTAGGGTTTTGAATAGTTGTTGTGTTGCAAATTTTTATATTGCGGATAATCATAGTCAAGGTTTTTAATAACTGTTGCGGTTGCCTTAAGGGTTTTGCGATTTTGGTTATTGAGGAAGATGCGTTATGGATTGTGGTTGTTGCAGTTTGAATTAATCACAATATTTATTAAAATTATTTGTATTATTATGTAATATATAATACTAGTCGAGAGATGAGAGAAGATTAGAAATAGAGGAGGTAAGGTAGTGTTTAGACTTTAGACACATTCTGAAAAAATGTGTTTTGTATTCATTTGAGGTGAAAAAATCGGGATGTTCGGTTTTTTTCTTCATAAAAATGGTGTTTTGTCGCAGGGGTTGCCGTCATTTTCAACGATTTTTCTTCACGTTCTTAAAATGGGAAGAAACGGTGGTAGCTGATATCTTTACCGTTTTGTCGCAGCTGTTATCTTGGTCGCGCACTGTTTTTTAAAACCTTGATCGCAGTTAAATATCAAAAACTGTTATGTGTTGGTCCATGGACCTTAATTCAAAACCGTAGTTGTCATATTTAATCCCTTCGGAATGAAATATAAACAAAAATGATAACTGAAAAGATGATGTATCTGTGGTCTAAATTTAAGATCAGATACATCATCAACTTTCTAGTTATCATTTTTGCTTATATTTCATTTTAGATGAAGAATCTATTTTTATAAAAATTATTTTGATAATGTCATGTGTGACAGAATTTTACACCTCTGGTTGTATTTAGTTACTGGTTACTTACTAGTTATTATAACTGTAACCAGTTTGTTACTTGTTTTATTTGTAGGAAGCTAAAGCCAAATTTCAGCAATTGCAGAATGTTATCTCCATTCTTGGGGATGAAGAGAAACGGGCACTATATGATCAAACTGGTTCTGTTGATTGTGCTGTAAGTCTTTCGATGTTTCCACCTGATTATATAACTAATGAAGATCATAATGTACTATAAGTTTATTATCTATATACTGATACTTTATAATATTGCTTCTTAAGAATGGTTTTACTGTGTTATTAGTTTTGATGCCGAAACAAGGACTACGTATGTTGAAACTTGGGATTCCCAACTTTTTCTTTCAAATTATAAAATAACTAAATTCTCTAGATGTATAATAAAGTAAGAAGTTTATGAAAACTACACAAGTAAAATGTTTTCTCACTAACTATGTTTCCTGTCATCACAATTGAAACTTAAAAGAAAAAAACTTGTTGATCAGTTATTGCTCTTTAAACAAAGGCAAGTTAGGGTAATGGCAGTAGACAGCAGCAGTGTTCATTATTGGTTGCATTGGTTGGGTGTGCGTCATCTTAGAATAGAAGAAAATGTTAGAATGAAGAATTTGATTGAGTTATAGCGTTGACAATAACTTTATCTCTTATTCAAGCTTCTTAGTACTTTCTTGAAACCTTTTGTGATAACATTTCCTATTTTCATATTTTAAAATTTGTGTTAATTTGACTTGTTAACTTAAGAAGGTAAGAGACTTTTGCAGTCAATGATTGCCTGCATACATTTCTAAACATAAAAATGTCAAACTATTTTCATTACTTCTAGAAATGCATTTTCATTAACTAATATTTTATCTTCTCTTGACAATGGTTTATTTCAAGAGTCTTTTATCAGAGTAAAATGAACATTCATTTTAGAAAATGAAAACATGAAACGTTTTCACAAAGTAAATGGGGTTTTAATGTTTTCTAAGTTAGCTCCCTCATCAATCCAGACTTGCTCCTTCCCTGTGCTGAAATATCAAGCGTTGTACTCATAATATAATACATTTCTAATTTGCAATGTTTAGATATTTTTGGTCTATTAACTGTTGTTGAGGAAACTGTTTTCATTAAAACAATTTTAGTGTGCATTAGAACTAAAGATTGGCAATTCAGGAAAATTTAGCATTGTCCTGGATATTGACAGCTCAGTAATTTATATATTTATTTCTGAAAATCAGGACCTTGGAGGCGATGTTGTGCAGAACCTTCGAGAATATTTCAGAACAATATACAAGAAGGTACTTCTGTCAGTATATGATCCTTTTTTTGTAACTGGTGCCTTATTTTATGCTTGTTTTCAGTTTATTTAGCTTTGTAATTTATTGTATATTAGGTCACTGAAGCTGATATTGAGGACTTTGAAGCAAACTATAGAGGATCCGACTCTGAGAAAAATGATTTGATTAATCTTTACAAAGAATGCAAGGGTAATATGGACAGGTAATAAAGCATTTTGATGAGCAAGAGCCTCCCTTTTAGTAAGGGATTTCAGTTTTGAATTTGATATTCCTTTGCAGGTTATTTTGTTCGATGCTTTGTTCGGATCCTAAACTTGACTCGCACCGATTCAAAGATATTATTGATGAAACTATAGCAGCTGGTATGAATATTATTAGCTTTTGTTGGCTCAAATTTCAATTAGACAATTGCTCTAGATCTATCTTTCACTATTAGAAAAGAGATGTATAATTTTTGAAATGCAAGATAGATCTCCAAGTCTAAAGAAAATGAGAGTAGTTTACTTTCAGCAGAAAGATTCAACATATTAAAATAGGCAAATATTTCATTTAAAGAAGATTAATTTTGAATAGCGTGAAACCAATTCTAAAATCAATAAAGGTCTGGAGGTTTGTTTGGTGATTTTGTTTTTTGACGTGAACATGAGAATAAAAGAAATACAATTTAATTGGTTTGAGTTAAATTTTTGAATTCATCGAATCACTGGTTTGGTTCTAACACCCTAAATTATAGTGAATTGAAGCAAAATTAAAATTATGATGCTTGATTGTGTCCTTGATGCTTGTTTTCCTATATCTGCAGGGGAACTAAAGGAAAGGAAAGCCTACAAGAAATGGGCTAAGAAAATAGCAGAAACCAAGCCGCCAACTAGTCCTTTAAGAAGGAGGGAAAAGTAAGTTTATCAAGCATGATTTAACTTATGTTATTTATTTACACTTAATGTTGGTAGGAATAATAATCTCATGTTTAAATTTTTTACAGATCAAATAAGGAACCAAAAATGGATTTGTATGCTATGATATCACAACGACGAGAAGAGAGGAAGGGCAAGTTTGATTCTATGTTCTCGTCTTTAATTTCAAAATACGGTGGAGGTACTGGACCAGAACCTTCTGAAGAGGAATTTGAAGCTACTCAGAGAAAGATGGAAAAAAGAAGGTCTTCAAAAAAGTAAACAACTTACCATTTTGAGTATAGGTTGTTTCTCGCCATTTGTTAGTTGGAATTCCTATCTTTATTTAGGCTGAACTATGGGGTTGTTAGTTTCTTATGCAAGTTATTGCAACTGGTTAGTTCAACTCTAAATAGACTGAAATTTCCTGAAACTTTGAGGCCTGTATTATCTTTCTTATCAAATTAAGTCTTCAATGTTCTTGGTTAATTTATATTTTGAATTTTAAAACAGCCTCTGCCCCAATAATGTACTATAGTACCATGCCCTTAACAAATTATGAGCCATATATTGCTGCAATGACGGATTTAAAAATTTTAATAAATGGGGCCAAGGTTAACATCATCGTTAAACAAGAAAAAATAGAAATTATAAAAATTATATATTTGCACATCCAAAAATTGAAGACACCTAAATTAATATTTAAAAATTATAATTTTTCCGTGCGTGGTTTTATATTTTGAAAGTGTTTTAAGATTTTTTTCGTTTTTAACACTAAAATATATCATTCTCTATATTTGTGACATGACAATCATTATGTCAACTGTTGTAGGTTCCCAAGCAAAAGTAATATTGACTTCAAACCATTGGATCAATGATATATGTTTTTTAGTTTCAACCACAATAGTCAATAGATGTATCAAATTACAAATAAAAACACATAAATGTATCTTTGTGAGTTATGTTGGTCCTTAAATTTATCTTTAGTCAGTTAATATAGTCCATGTCTTTAGTCGATTATAAAATTATTAAAAAAAGAGACAATTCAGGTCGTGTATACAATTTCGATGATATAATTACAGACTATAGTGACGTTTCACATATCTATAGTCATTCTCCTATGCAGGGACATCACTGTATTGCTGCATTAGGTTCGTCGAAAATAAAAAAGTTAGAGAATACATTTTGGTTAGGATGTAGTGCACTGTTTATATATGTCCAGATATTAAAGGTGATATACGGACAAATTAATTATTATGCATTAAAAAAATTATTATATTACTGTGCATTACCTTTAATCTCATATTTTTATATTCATTTATATTTTAAATTATGATAATTATTATGTGTATGACCATATCGTTATTAGTTTCTTGTTTGTTTAAAAATAAGTATGTGCTTCATTTCTAATAAGACGTTTATTTTTAATAATAGTTGAATTGTTTTTTTACAAGTACTAATATTGTTGTTAGGACTTGAGATAGTTATGATTGTTATTTTTTAAAACAAATTAGAGTATGCAATTTTAGATTCCTCCATTTTAAATATGTAATTTTGGTCTTTTTTTTTATTTTTTATGCAATTTTACTCTTTTAACAATAATTTAAGTGATGTATATAAAAACTTAGATGGTGATGTGTAATTTTTATCTACTAAATAAAATATTCTTTGCTTTAAAATTTCTGAATAAAAATAAATATTTTTTTCAATTTTTTACAGGACAATTTTTCAAAACATACATTTCTTTGCTATAAAAATTTCTAAAAAAAAATTCAATTTTTTTTAAATTACTTTTATTTACTTTAAACAAAAATTTGAATTTTTTCCAGAAATATATCAAGCAAAGAAAGTAATCTTAAAAAATTAAATCTATTTATTTATTTTCAGAAATTTCTAAAGCAAAGAAAAGAAATTTAATTTTTTTTTTATTCACAGCATATAAACAGATTCATTGATTACCAAATGCATTGAATACTTGGCTTAGTATATGATCACAAAAGTTCGTTTGTATGCAGCCTCTTAATTAACTAACAAATATCTTGTAGAAAACACAAGCAAGTTCAAACCCAACAACATAACTTAAATTTAAACACTACAAATTCATTTTACATAAAACTAAATTATATTTAAGCCAAGTTCAAGTGCAAGAGGAGCCTACATATGCTGAACACACTCACAAAGGATCAATCTTGTGTATCAGAAGCTCCTACGTATTTGTTTCCATTATTTGATAATTATCCAACCCTTAATTGTTATCTTTATCTGCATCAACATTTGAAGGTGTTTCATCACTTTTAACAGCTGCAGTTTCAGTTTCTGAAGGTGTATTTTCATGAGGCTTAGAAGCTTCTGCTTCATGGTTGTTTTCATTAGGGTTGGAAGCATCGACATCACGAGAAGTAGATTCGGAAGGTTCACCGGTGGATTCAGGTTTGGTCACCGGAACCGTTGTTTTGATGGTTCCAACTTTTACATACTTTCCCATAAACTTGTATTCCCAATCTTGTAATGCCTCAAGCTCAAATGGGCCGAGACCAGATATGTCGCCGGTTAGGTCTTTCTCTTCGAAAGACATCTTTGCTAAAGCTCTGCTGGCGTCCTTACCCGCAAATAGAGCGTATGGTCCGCCGGGTCCATAAAACATCCTAATAATAAAGACACGTCACAAAAACAATAAGAGTTTGATGGACATACACTGTGAACGTAAATTGACATCCAATGAGAATCCTCCATATTACAATATAATATCCATGCTACAAGGGTCTACTTGATTGACTTGTTCAAAGTTAAAAGCAAAAAAAATTGAAGCCAAAGTCACTTAAAATTTGGGGTGATTTGAAAAAATAACAAAATAATTATCAAAAAGGTGGAAGAAATTAAAAGAAGTCATATTCAATCAAGGTTGAAAATAATTTATAGTCGGCAATCTTTTCCACCTAAACTGCTTTCTACATACTCATTCCTCAAAAAGCAAACAAACCCTAATGAGACTAGGCACAGCAGAAGTGTGGACCAAACATTGAAAAATATAAGATTAAACAAATAGGTAACAAATTGGTCCCAAACAATGAATGAGAAGCATTGATTCTAGAGGTCTAGGGTTGATTTTCCACATTCGGAGCATGTAAAATTGATTCTAGAGGTCTAAAATTGATTTTGACATGTTTGATTGTAATTGAGTAGAATTAATTCTGACTTGTAGCTTTTGCCAATAGAATTGATACGCGGATTTATCACTCAACTCACTTTTACATGAATGTATCTAGACATAAATCACTTTACCTTTAACTCACTTTTAGTCAAAATCAATTTCATAGAATCAATTCATTCAAAATCTTTTACCACCGCATAACCAAACACACACTTAGTCCATAAGGACTAAAATATCTATAATAAGTATCATAAAAATTGCTAAATTTGCACACATTTGCCATTCTTAAAGAGAACAAGCACATCCTCTTTTAACCACAAATGCAGCAAAAGGACTAAAAAGCAGTCCCCAACAGAAAACAAAAACAAAACTAAGACCTCTAAATATGAAAAAGAAACTCAAAATCAGATAAATTTTTAACATTCAATCAACTCTAAAGAGCTACAAGGAATCACAGAAGAAAATAAAAACAAAGGTAAGACCTCTAAACATAACATAAAAACACAAAACAAATAAATTTCTACCATTCAATCAACTCTAATCCACATAAGGGCACAAAAACATAATAAATAAACAAACCGAAACAAACATGATTTGACCTGTTATGTATGAATTTCAGCTTTAGACTTGATTCAAGTCATAAAATTGATTCAACCTAAAAACTCATATTTCTAGCTTTCTAACTTCTGCAGTAACACAAAATCAATTCTCAAATTTATTGACATGCATACAAACAAAAGCAATTATTATCCAAACATTAAATTAAAGGATAAACCACGATTTTAATCCTTGAAAGTGTAGGACAATGTTACTTTGATCCCTCACTCAGCCAAAAACTCAAATTATTCGTTGAATCATCAAAATAGCCCCTAAAAGATACAATTTACTATTATAAAAGTTCCTTAAAGATACACCTTACTGTCAAAATAGTTCATGACCATTTTAACGTTAGGGGTCAACTCAACTTCCAACCAAAATCAATTTCATAAAATCAATTCAATCAAAATCAATTTTTGTTACCGCAAAACTAAACACACGTGTACAAACAAAAATAACAAGAGCAACAAAGAAAACTTCCCTTTCAGACTCAAAAGCTACAAATACTAGCTTCAAGTTAGAATCAATTCTACTAAAAAATAATCAAACATATCAAAGTCAATTTTACACACAGACCTAAACACACGTGTACAAAACAGTTAACAAGAGCAACAAAGAAAAAAACAATCTTCAACTGCAAATTTCAGCTGAAATAAAAAACAAAAATCCAGAAAAGCAAAAAGGTTCAACTAACAAAACAAACCAAAACCCAGAAAAGCAAAAAGGTTCAATTAACAAAACAAACCAAAACCCAAAATCCAAAATCACAAAAAACAAAAAGGGTACCAAAAAAAAAGTTATTTTTTTATCCACATGATGATTATTATACCTGCTTTGTGAAACATCATAGATCTGACCCTTAATAGCCATAAGAAGAGGCTTTTCAGGATTATTCCCATCATACTCTTTAAGCTCTTCTTCTGTAACTTCACCGATCTGAACCGGTGGTTTAAGAGGCTCCATCTGAGCATCAAAGTCACGTGAGGTTCCATGGCGTTGGTGAGTATCGTTGGAACCAAAGAGACTCGTTACGATGTAGTAAAGAGCAAAGAGAATGGCGAGAACAGTGAAGAATGTTGTTGGGGAGAGTCCTGTGTAGACAACTATGGCTTCTTTGAGAGTAGACCATAATTGAAGAGCCATTGTAGAGAGAGAAAGTCTAGAGAAAGTGGAAAGTTGGAAAAAGTTTGGAGTTTTATAGGGATACTTTTGTTTTAGTTTTTTCATAGTTTGGTCTTTTAGGGGTTTGATCCTATGTGGTGTTGCATACGGTGGAACATCAGAGATTTTGACATTAGATTGAAGATAAAATGAATGTTGGGCTTTGCAATGTGTAGGGCACTTGTGAATAGTATTGCTTTTAATTGATAAAAAAGTGGTTGATTTCTTAATTGAATTCTACATAATCGCTTTTAAAATGATTTGTAGTTAGAGCATCTCCAACGTGAATTCTACAACCGTTTCCTTTTTTTATTAATTTATTATTAATAATAATAAATTTATATCCGGTTTTGTTTGTGGTACAGTGGACTTATTTAATGAACCCATGTTGAGTAGTGGACCTATTTAATAAACTCATGTTGAATTCAACGTTGGAGTAAAACATGGACGAGTTGCATGGAGATGATGTGGTACAGTGGACCCCATTTAATGAATCCATATTGAATTCACTGCTGTAGATGCTCTTGTATGTTAAAAGTAAACCAATCATCATGTTTTAGAGTTTTTTTTTATATATATATATTTAACATTTTGTTAACTTTAAGTTTTATAGTTTTTTTTATATATATATATATTTAACATTTTGTTAACGTTTAAGTTTTATTAATTTTTTGTTATGTGTTAGTGTAATGCAAATGATACTTATTTACATTTAAGATGGTATAATATGTTTTAACTATTTAATAATAATATTTAATATGTTATTATTATTTTGTGAAAGAAGATTAAAAAGTATAATAACTATAGATAACTTATTTTTCAAATTAGTGTTATACGTGTATTTATTTTTTGAAATGTATTTTGTTTGAAGTAAAGTTCAATTTCAATTGTTTATCAAATATAATTTTATAAAAAATTGGTTATTAAAGAATAAAATATCGTTTATTAAATAAATAATAATAATAATAATAATAATAATAATAAAATGTTTATTTTAAAAAAAATTACAACAAAATTAAGTTCATATTATTTTACAATTTAATATTTTATCATGATTGAGCGGGATGTTAAATGGATTTAGACTCTCATGTTGAATCGATTATTATATATGAAATTGGTTATGTTTGAATGTCATATCTAAATTGTAGATACAAACAATTTCTTTTTAATAATGTGAGGATATGAGGTACAAACTATAATAGAGAATACTATAGGTCTAATGAAAGTGTGTAATAGAGTGAAAATGAATTGCAAATATCTAAATTATTTCTTACATATAAATCCAATTTTTTTATAAACAAATGTAATATATTAGTTAATATAATAAATTTCTCCTTTACTAGAGATTGAACCTTAATCATTTCAATCTTTAGCTTAAATCAATTGAGCTACTTAACCCCTATAATGAGATAATGTTAGTAGGACATATTTTGTCAGTAATTAATCTACAGGAATATATAGAGTTAGAAATGGAGGAGTCGTAAAAGTTAATGGAAGTGAGAGGATGGTAGAAATATTTTTTATAAGTAGCTTTTGTGTATGGATTTTCAATATATTTGTATGGTGCATTAAATGTAAAAACTAAATTGAGGAATAAAATGTGAGATAAATTGTAAGAGGCATATCAAAGATGTTACATAAAATTATAAGTAACTTAACGCAAATGTTATGATGTGACATATAAATGAGGTGCCATTGTTTAAGTGTGAGGACACTCTTTACCATCTCACATTCATATTTTCTTCCTTCAAATCCCAAATTTATTAACAATGTTTCTTCTCTTCTCAACCCTTTTCATTTTCCATGTGAGTTTGATAAAATCCTCAAGCATCATTCACTTCAAGTTAAACCAAACATAGTCCTTTTTTTATTTTACATGATATCAAACTTATCATTCAAAGTTGAAATCATCATAACACTTCAAATCAAATATAAAAATAATTCTACAAATAAATACTCAAATTTCTCTAAACATCTATTACTAAAAAAGCAAAAAAGTGGATGATTATTTTTTTTTAAAGATCAAAATAACGGTTATTTTTTAAAAAAACTAATAATGTACAAAACTCGATAAACTGTGAATCTGATAAATATTTTATATCACTTTTTAAACAATTTAATTATTAGTTGAAATGTATCATTAAATCGAATTAAATTGAATAGTTCACTTATATAGTTCATTTTTTATAAATAGTTTATTTTTATATTGAACTAAATGATTAGGTTCTCTAGAAAAAAAAATCAAAACAGGGAGTAATATTTTAAAACTTGAATCGATGAATGTGCTGTTAGTTGGTAATTAATCAAACCAGTGAATTGCTAAATATATAGTTTTAGCTATTATATTTCAATAAAGCATATTAATGTATTAATTATGATATATGCATTACTATAAACTTTTGAGTTACCAAATAAAAGGTGCGTTTATAATATCAAGTTCGACGAAGAGGTAAATAGAGTTTGGTCAATTATTGTTTCGGTTAGAATTTAAATTTGGGTTTTTTCAAAGCAATTAGTTAAAAGAATAATATGTAATTCAGTAATAGTGTTTATCGAATATCTCTTAGATAAAAATAGAAGAAAATTATCATACACAAATTTTAATTTATTGTATAAATCATACACGAGAAAAATATTTATCATTGATCAAATATTTACAAATTTAGATAACGTTATACTAAATAATTTTTTTTATACACTAATATACATCTAGCTACATTGATAATAAGTGATAATATATATGTATAAATATTTTACTTAAAAGAGTATAAGATTTTTTTTGGAATAGTTTTATTAAAATATGAGTTTAATGACCATACACCATCAATATAAATCATTTTACACTAACAATAAATACAAATTGTTTATTACCTAATTATTTTAGAATGTCAATTACCATTGTACGATGAGATACCAAAATCAACTCTTTTTATTGTCTATAAGTGTAAAATTGGTTTACACTAACATCACTCACACATTTATTTTTCTCCTAAAATTTTGCTCGTACTTTATAAAAAAATTTAGGTTTAATTGCAGTTTTGGTCTCTCTATTATTATCAATTCACGGAATTGGTCCCCTTATTTTAAAAGTCGACAATTTTGGTCTCTCATTCAAATTTTTGAACTAAAAAATGACGATTTAACATATTTTTAATGACGTGACATACAATTATATGTTATAGAACTATCTAGATACATTAATTATTATATGTCATTAATTAAATTAAAAATATGAAAAATTTATGAACTTGAAATTTAAGTTTTTACATCATTTTTATTCTAATTTCATGAGTGTTAATTATTATACATCATTGTATTATATGTAACGTTATTCAAAATACAACATCGTCATTTTTAGTTAAAAAAATAAGAGGAAGAGATAAAATCCGTCGACTTTTAAAACAAGAAATTAATTTAAGAATAGAGGGATTAAAACTGCTATTAAAATAAAAGGTAGTTATTACTATAACATCTATTTAATATGATAATCAACTATCCGAATGCAAAAATACCTTTTTTAGTTTTTTTTTACTCACATTATTTGGTTAGTTTAGTAAATAAAAAATGGTAGGTGTACTTTTGTTACTTTAGTAGTGCATTAAAAATGTAAAATATTATAAGGTAACAACTTAGAATAATTTTACATTTCCGTTCAATAGAAATGTATGTTTTTTCTTATAACTATCTTTTAAAAATAATTATTCTATAATGTATTTTTATTTGATGTAACTGTTAAATTAATTTATACCAATAATTGAATTTTTTTTCGTTATATTTCTCATAATATAACGTGACAACTTAAATTTATATTCAATTCTAAAATTGTTTTATATTATTATTTAGGCTAAATATCAACCTGTAGTCCCTTAACTTAATTTCAGTTAACGATTTAGTTCTTTATATATATTTTTTTTATTATTTTTTTTTTGATTTGGTCCTTTATGTTTTTAAATAATTTCAGTGTTACTTTTAAGTGAGGTTCCGTTAAGAAAAAGTTAAAAAATCTCTTATCCGTTTTCAGAAAAAATTACCCTTTATTTTTGGAAATATTTCAAAAAAATGTTTAAAGTTTGTTAGTAGGATTAATTCGTTAAAACTGAAGCTACATAGTATTTATATTCCTTAGACATCACTTCAGATAAGTGGCATCGTTCATAGAGGTTTGATGAACATATGTAATTATCTACGGTAAATATTTTTTAACTTTTTCTTAAAAAATCCCACTTAAAGAGTAACTTTGAAATTATTTAAAAGAATAAGGACCAAATCAAAAAAAAAAAAAATGACATTAATCGAAATTAAATCAAAGACGCGGGTGCTATTTAACTTATTATCTTTCGAGTAAAAGAAAGGGAAAAAAGTGTGGTGTGTTATTTTGAAATGCCGCTTGAAAACATCTTTCAAATTTCAAAACTCTGAAACAATCCTTTTCTCTCTCTCTCTCTGATTCTCCATTACAATGGGAGTAAAGAATTTGTGGGACATCCTCGAATCCTGCAAGAAAACGGTTCCACTTCACCATCTCCAGTTAACACACTCTCTCTCACAAAAATTGTTCTTTTTCCGTTGAATCGAGTACCCTTTTAGATGAACTAACATGGGTCTATGTTGGATTTTGATTTTGATTCACAGGAACAAAAGGGTGTGTGTGGATCTATCGTGTTGGATGGTTCAGCTTCAGAGTGTGAGTAAGTCTCATTCTTGTTTGAAAGAGAAAGTTCATCTTAGAGGACTCTTTCATCGTCTTAGAGCTCTCATTTCCCTCAATTGTACTGTCGTTTTAGTTTCAGGTTTGTTACTTGCATTTCTCTTTTTGCTTCAATGTTCCAAAAGTTTTAAAGAAAATATTTTTTTTTTTGTGTTTGTGTGAAATTTTAGATTAGAACTAGAAAATTGTGTACTTAGTTTTTTTGTCTATGTGGGGCACATTTTTTAACTTCAATTCTGTGCTTAGTCTTTGGCTATGAACCACTGACACATACATAGACACTAAATATGACACTGAGAGGTAAATGAAAGTGATAATTTAAGAAAATGTAAGTGGTTGAAGGTAACTATATGTATCTGTGTTGAACACCAAGCACACCTTGAATTTTGCGCTTCGTCTTTAGCTACGAAGCATCAAACGAAATAGACACCACACACCATACTGAGACGTAGGCATTGTAATAGTTTAAGAAAATCAAAGTGATTGAATGTAACTGCATATATATAATTGTTGGATGCCAACACATCTCAGACACTAATCAGACTTTTAATTTGAAGTGTTAGTGTTGCATAGGTCCTTAGAGAGAGATGGGAGGTTTTTTGGGTGAGCACCTATTTGGTCTTTAGTTTTTAGCTTTTAGTACAGTGATAATGACTTCAATTTGTGGTTAGAGTTTAAACTGACCACTACAGACTTTTTGTATTAGTGGTATGTGCTTATAAGATACGATACTATCATACATGCCAACAAGAGATTGATTAGAGTGGATACACATTCTGATCTCCAGGAATAGAACTTGAGTTCGAATCCTAGGAGGTGACCTGGTCAGGAGGTCACAAAATCTAATTGATTAGTCCTCGTGCGTCTACTCGGTTGAACTGGGGATTAGTCCCATAGCTGGTCAAATGAGTGGAACAAAATGTCTGATGATCTTGTTACTTTCCAATCATCCCTTATTCACTTTTATGAACATCTTATAATTGAAAAACTATCCCTCCCATTTGAGTTTAATTCTAATGCAATGTTGACAAATTACAAAATGATAGAGGTGTATAATGGGTCTTCTAAGATATAGGTTCTAGCATTTTGCATAAGCTTTCTCTAACAAATTACTCCTTTTGTCACAAAATATTCCCAAAAGTTGGTAAAGAAATTTGATATATTTGGTTCAAAATTTAGACCAGATACACCAACTATCTTTGACTCATTTTTGCTTATATTTTGGTACATTTGCAAGAGCTTTGTTTCTTTTTGTTGTCACACCCCGAACCCCAAAATGCGATGTTATTCAACTGACAAAGTCTAAGTATAAAAATAATAGATTTCATATCACACTATGACTATCCACTAAGTTAGCTGGAAACAAAGTGAATGGCATGACCTTTGCTGGTATATGTTAATGATTAAGGGCATTTAATTTATAGGTGATAGTTCTTTCTTGTTTATGGTGTTTTTAACTTTTATAACCATTCATTTTTCTTATTTGTCTTTTAAATATTCTTGCATTTACATTCCTTCCTAATGAAGTAATCTTTGATGCATGGTAGATGGATCAATTCCTGCCATTAAATTATCGACTTATAGGCGTCGCTTAAACAATGGAAAGGAGGTTAGTAGTCCTCTCATATTATCGATTCCGTGTACATTGACATGTTATGTTGATTTTTTCTTACTTTCATCACAATGCAGGTAGTCCAAAATGAAACTAACTTACAGAAAGTGACATCATTACGGAGAAACATGGGGTCTGAGTTTTCCTGCATGATTAAAGAGGCGAAATTCTTGGGGTTGGCTCTCGGCGTTTCTTGTTTGAATGGGTAATATATTTAACAGAAATTAAAGTCTAATGTTTTTGCTTTGAAGAATGATCTCATATTTTGCCTGCAATAATTTGAACTTATAGTGTCTTTCTCTTTTCGAAAATGCAGGATTGAAGAAGCTGAAGCTCAGTGTGCTTTGTTGAACTTTGAATCATTATGTGTAAGAAATGTGTCTACTTATCCGTCTTCAAACTCCATTTTTTTCGCACTTTGTAATTATCAGTTATTTCTAGGATACTTATGCTATTTCCGTTCGCTAACTATCGTGATTGTTGTCATTCATTGTTGAAAATTATAGGATGGATGTTTCAGTTCAGATTCAGATATATTTCTTTTTGGTGCAAGGACAGTGTATAGGGATATCTGCCTCGGTGAGCCAATAAACTTTTTTTTTACAAATATTATCATTGGATATACTTTTGTACCAGCTGCATTTTCATATGACTTGATAAGGATTTGTTTTGTACTAATTATATTTTCATATGACTTACAAGGAGTTGTTTATTAATGAGTTAGGAGATGGCGGATATGTTGTATGTTATGAGATGGCAGACATTGAGAGAAAACTTGGATTCGGACGAGACTCATTGGTAAATTTCTAACTGATGTTTTAACATACTTAAGAATCACAGTCCTTGTTGAGACAATATTTTTCTGATGAAAATAAGTAACCAAGTAATGTCTAATATGCAGATTGCTCTTTCTTTGCTTCTTGGCAGTGACTATTATCAAGGCGTTCACGGTCTTGGTCCGGTAAGTTTTGAATCATGTTCTTCATAGTCATATTACGGGAGGGGCGTTTACTTTGTGAAAACATTTCCTGTTTTCATTTTTTAAAATGTGTGTTTATTTTACTTTGATGAAAGACTCTTGAAGTAAATCTTTGTCATGAAGATAAGATGAAATGCTAGCTAATGAAGATGCATTTCAGGAAATAATGAAAATAGTGTTTGACATTTTCATTGTTTATAGAAATGTAGAAAATTGTTCACTTTAAAGGTCTCTTACCTCCTTATTAACGAGTACAATTAATACAAATTTTAAGAAATGAAAACAAAGAGAGAGAAGGGTTGGATATTACATATTATATGGATGCTTATGCTTTTGCATAATTGTTTCCATGGTTGTAGGATTCAGCTTGTCAGATAGTTAAATCAATTGGGGACAAATTTGTTCTAAAAAAATTTGCTTCTGAAGGACTTGGATGGTTGAAAAAAAGAAAAGGTATATCCTTATACCTATATTGCATTCTAATTCCATTATCTTTTTTCTATGCAACAATTAGTTTTGTTAATAATTTTTTTCAATAAATTAGTTGTAATCATTTTCATTGTTTGTATCTTTTGTTTATGCAGGAAGTGGAAATAATTTAGGAAGGGATGATACAATTTTACAAGTGATTGATGCTTATTTGAAGCCAAAATGCCACTCAGCAGATTCAGATATTGTTCTCAGGTAGGTTATTTAGTTCACTGTTTCCAGTTCCTTTACTACATGTATGCCATCAATTCATATAAGTTTAATGTGTGCCATCAATAGCTTATTAATCAGAACATATGAGACCTGTGAGTATGGATCTTTGAAATTGTATGTGTATCTCATGTTCTTTCAAACAGTAAAGTTTGGTCCTGAAAATATATGATGATTTGTTTTTAGTTTTTGTAAATTTTTACTTTTTTATTTTTAGTCACTGTATGTATACATTTTTTGCTTTTGGTCCTTGATATTTGTTTTTAGTCCTTGCAAAGTTTATTCATATTGGAATTGGTCTTTATAATATGTAGAATATTTGATATCCGTCCCTTCATATAAGGACTAAAATGATATTTACAGGGATCAAAAGCAAAAAGTGATATATTTGCAAGGACCAAAAGCAGAAAATATATATTTGTAGGGTCTAAAAACAAAAAAGAAAATATTTTAACAGGGACTAAAAACAAAAAATGATATATTTGCAGAGACTAAAAACATATTTAAACAAAAAATTATTTGCTATGGTTCTGAATCTGATTACTCATTAGATATGAACTTAAAATTAAAATTTGCAAAAACTGATATGAAGTCCTTCTCAAGCAGTTAGGGTGTACTTGCGAGTTGGTTTCTGAAGGATTAAGTCTATATTTTGATATTTAAAAAAAATTAAAAAAACAACATTATATTATACGTTCATTTATCATGTTCTTTCAATTTTTTTAAAATATAAACTTAGTCCTCCAAGACTCTCTAAAATCAAACTTGCAAACAGACTCTTACAGATATTAAGCGTTTAGGTAAAATTTAATAAAGCTTTTGAGAGTTGTAATTGTAATTTTATAATTGTAGTATGTAGAATTTGATCCTGATCATAAATTGTACAACATTGTTATATTATCAGCAACTAAAAGTTTGAATAATTTCTACAGGAATTTTGCTCAGTATCCATTTCAACGCCTTAAACTCCATGAAATATGTGCTGAATTCTTTGAATGGCCTTCAGAGAGAACAGGTACTTCATCTAATTTTAAATGTTATTTTCTTGTAAGTCAAGTAATTGTCTCAGAAGTATGATATATCTATATCTATAACATATATGATATATCTATATCTATAACATATATAAAGGGGATACACCATTTTGGTGTAGCATTTTTTCTCTCCAAAATGACCCTTGCTTCTCAAATTTAATAACAAATTCAATATTTTTTATCTGTTATAATAATATATGCACACGTTAGCACAATAAAAAAACGAACAGACAAATGAAATTGATCTGTGCTACATGAAGGATGAAATTTTGGAAGTTTTTTGGCAATGCTGATTGATGTTTCATGAAATAGATGGCTATATTCTTCCTTGTATAGCTGAAAGAGATTTACGACGATTTGCCAATTTGCGAATAACTTCGTCTGAACTTGGACTGAACCTTCCTTTACATGAGGTACTGCCAACTCTTTTAACAAGCTCACGAACATAAACTGTATTGATATCTACAAGCTCCTTATTTTCAAACCAAGATGAATATTCGTCATATATCATGCATAATATATATCGAATCGCAGATCCCTGTGAAGTGTCCTGTCTCAGAAATCGTTAAGAGTCGACGACTTCAAGGGAGAGAGTGCTATGAGGTTTCTTGGAAAGACATGGATGGACTTGAAACTTCAATAGTACCTGCAGATCTTATAGAAAGGTAAATGCATTTTGTGTAATTGATGAAATAAAATTACATAGACACAATCATATCTCATTAGTTACTATGATATGATGCACTGACAGTGTAAATAAAATTATATAGACACAATCATATCTCATCATATAGATTTCGTGTAGACATTTTAAGAAATAATATTATGACACGACATTGCTGTGAAATATGATTGAACGCTTATGTAAAATTTTTTATACTGACAATTTATAGTTATTAAACTCTAAGAAGTTAATCTTCCATGATATATTTTGTAACCACATAATCATCATAAAAGTGTTGTAGTAAACTGACTGCTACATGAATTTCATTATTGTTTCATTGTTAATCATTGACAGTGCCTGTCCTGAGAAGATTTCGGAATTCGAGGAGAAAAAAGCTCTTAAGAAACAAAATGTTCAAAAAAGAAGACCAAAGAAAAAAGAAACTATGTCTTCAATGGCTGAACTTGATCTGAAACTGCAGAATTTATTATTAGATGATAATTTGGCAGACCAAACCAACCAAAATGCCTCTGATTCTATAGAAAGAATATTAAGAGAAACAAGTTCTATGGTTGAAGCTGTTCTTAATACACAAGATTTGATGCTATCACATGATGATGACATAGAACATGATGCATGGATTCAGAATATCAACAAAAACATATCAAGCAATGAAGATGTTTCATGTAAAGATAAAAATGTTGTCATTGATCTTCTAAGCCCTTCTCCACTTAAGCCATCAAATACTTCAAAATTCCATCCATCAAGTGATCAACATATTGAAGTGATTAATTTGAGTGATTCAGAAAATGAAATGTCAATTGAACACAAGCAGAAAGCTAAAGAGCTGAGATTGTTCTTGGCAAGTATTAGAAATGAAAATCATTGAATAGTAGTTTTTGTATGTGTAATATAGTGTACTAACAAAAATAAAATTTCAAAATGAGAAAATGTTCCCAAAAATTGCATTTTATTTGATGCATTATCACTAAAATGTTTATTTGCTATCACTTTTTTTTTAAAAGAGATTGGTTACTATTTAAGATTGAACTCTCTTAATGTTGTAATAATATATAATAATGTCTCGTACGTACAACTCAATTCATAGTTATAGAAACATCGATATACATGAGTCTGGTTTCAAACCCAAAATTTCCCATTTTCTACATTTAAGTCGTGTTTGGTTTAACGAATTTCAAATCCTCCAAAATAGAGGAAGAGCAAAAATAGGTCTATGTATCAAACACACATTTTTTAAAGAATAAACCATCAATTTAGTCTCTAAATTAACTCACTTTAATTAGTAATTTAATAGTCTATAAACTATAAAAACATTTTAAAATAGTCATAAAAAACAATAATTTAGTCTCTTAATGCCGTCCTTCTTGCTCATGCTCAAGACCGTCACTGGATGTTAATTATGTGATGAGTTGCATACATCATTCTATGACAGAGATGAAACATTTCTGAACTTTATTAACCTTGTAATCTAACTTTGGTGTCTGTCAAAAGAACAGGGGAATCTAATGACATCTTTATACCCAATACTTTTGTCTTTTTTCTTTTGTCTCATCTCCTATTGCTAGATGTTCATATCTAGTCATTCTATTAACCATATTCTATATCAAATGTATTCACCTAATTTGTTCTTTCTTTTCATTTGTCATGTCTTGCCAAAAATTGATTCTAACTATGTAAGATATATCTTATCCAATTCTTCTAGTGAATTTTTTGAATGATATGAATTTTGAATCATGTATATTTCAAGGACTTAGAGGCATGTAACAATGCATAAAAATATGATTAAAATCAAAATAAGTCTAGAATAAGAGTCAACTAAATATTTTCTTTGTAAATAATTTTTACAGGATTGTCTATATTTTAATGTTTATTGAAATATTCATATAGTTTGACATGAAACAAATTTAAGAAGTTTAAGTTTATAATATTCCTATTGGAACTAAAGAATATGCTGGCAAATGTTGACTTGATTAAGCCTTGTAATAATGCATATCAAAAAAAGTCTATTCCATGCTTTAAACTTAGAGGACACAAAAATTTGCACTATACAGATGAATTTAATTAAGTTTTTTTTTTTTTTTAATAATGTATTATTCCTCGAGTCAGGTAGAATTATAATAAGAGGGAAAATTCTCATTCAAGAGATTTAACACTGCTGCATTTTCGAGATTGTGTCGAAATTCAAAATATAGAAGATTTTAGAGATCATTGATTATTTACAAATGAATTTACATTTACCTTTATTTAATGGTACTAATTAGGCTTAAATTAGCCCGCAACTTGCAGATCCAAATTCTATCTTTTTATCTCATGATGAAACTATTGGAGTTTGAATTTAATTAAGTTGTAGGTGAGATTAAAGAATATTCTCATATATTTTTAACAAGGGCTTTTAGAATTAGAAAATATTTTGATAATAGGTAAGAAGAAAACTTGGATATTAAACTCCTAGGTGAAGGTATAATATATAATTATGTTGCCACTTGCTATAGATTAGTCTTGCATTTATAAAATTGCCACGATTCACAAGTATTATGGTCTTTTTAAATTATTGCAAATAAATATATTCATTTTGTTCAACAAAAAACAAAACAACCTAAAATACATAATATAGCTTAATGGTTTTTGTTTTTTTTTTTTAACTTTGGAATATTTAATTTTATAAATTTTTTTTGCTAAAAAAAAAGACAAACAAACAGTGTTTGGTAGCCTTCCAGCCAGGTGGAACATGATTTCAACCATTGCAACATGACACAGTTTTTTATTTTATTTTTTGAATTATCAATTCAGAGAAGGTTAATCATATGCTTGATTTATTTATTAATTTTTGTTTCAACTCATTTATGGAATAACTTATATACATACACTGCACAATCACAAGAATATTTATTGCATTAATAAAAGAGATAAGTTTTAATATAACACGGTAAGATAATTAAACCTTGACCACATAACTAAATATAAATGATTATGATTGAAAATATCACATAAGTATTTAAAAAAGTCAGATGATTTTTTATTTTAATTTTAATCATTTATGATTTAATAAATAACTAAGATTCATTTCTTTCACACTTTCATTATAAAAGACAAGTTCAACGGTACCATAAAAAAATAGTGTATATAGGTATAATGAATATTTAGATCAATAATTTTCTCAAATTTATCCACGTAGACATTATTATAATATCTATTAAAGTGAATTAAATTAAGAGTTTTGATACATTTATTTTTTCAATTTTGATCATAATAATTAAATAAATTATTTCTACAATTAAAATTTTAATTAAAATCATAACAAAAAACATCATTTTAAAATAGACTCAAAAGATAAAACTTAAAAATTTATTAATATTAAATATAAAATATAGTTAAACTAATTCATAGATGACACGTTAACCATTAGTGATTTAATTTAATAGTATCAAAACATGATAATTTATATATGTATCATAGAAATCTTTATATAAAATTCCTCACATTTAAAATATATATATATATATATATATATATATATATATATATAT
>JBBPBQ010020322.1:39293471-39334897 GCA_037974755.1 Cicer yamashitae | reverse complement strand
TTGACAACTAAATTAATATCTTGATAAGTATGGTAATCTTTTTTGTGTGTGTGTGCATATTTTGTATTCTATGTAATTTAATTCATTTGTTTTCTTAAATTATTTGTCATTTTACACTACTAATATGAGATTAATAATTTTTTTCCATCAATATATTTTTATTTATTCTATCTCAATTCATCTAATTTTTCTATTAATTACAATTAATAAGAATATTTGAGTAAATAAAATTATTTAATTATTTATTATTAAAATCAATATAATTAATATTTTTATTAAGAATTTTGTCCAATTTCAAGGAGAGATTTAAAATGAGACATATGAATAAACTAATATAATGCATTAAATTAAATGCATGCCTTATCAACCAACCCATTTGTCTTACATATACATAATATGCATTTATTGCTTTCTGATTCAAATTTTCAATGGATTTATCATCTCATCACTTGTTGTTGTTGTTGTTATGAGGGGGTGTGAAAATTAAAATGGGAAAAACAGCATGTTGTGATCAACATGGAGTGAAGAGAGGAGGTTGGACACCTGAAGAAGATGAAACATTAATTGAATATATTAACAACCATGGACATGGAAGTTGGAGAACACTCCCTAAACTAGCAGGTTCATGTTTCCTATATATGTTTTTTGTTTTAATTTTCTATACTTTTTGTATTATGTTTTTTTGTTTTGTTTTTCTTATCTTTTGAAGTGTTGAAGCTAGGTGTAATTAGGGCTTAAAGGGTGTCTTTGAATTTCATTTTTTTTTTCTTTTATGATTTACTTATTATACTTATTGAATTTGGAGTTGGAGTTTTACATGTAGTGAATTCTAAAAAATTACTGTTATAATTTCTATTTCTCAAAAAAAAAAAAAAGTTACTGTTTTGTATTTAGTTTATTGTTGATTTTGGTTGTGTTCTCTTTGCTGCAATTTATTTTCATGTTGTAAATTTGTTTTTGTTATTTTTTTGCTTTTCTATTGGTAAAACTTAGTATGTGTATTATTTTTACCACTAAATTTAGCACAAGTGGTTGATGTATAGTGTATCAGGGTTGTAAATTCTAGAGTATCGAGTTCGATTCCTACTCAAAAAAAATGGTGTCTATATTTTTAAATTATGATCGCAGTTACGCTGTAAACTTTTATATTGTGTGAAAATACATACATATATAGCCGATGAGGCCTTACAAGGTGTCATAGTTTACAAAATCATGTTTGAAAAAATTGACACAACATAAAGAACAAAGTGTTCTCTAAAATAGTCTCTATTCATATTACAATTTTGCATATCTATTCCATTAGTAAAATTCTAATGTTCAAAACTTTACAGGTCTTCTTCGATGTGGAAAAAGTTGTCGACTTCGATGGATAAATTATCTTCGGCCGGACATAAAGCGAGGACCATTTACTAATGAGGAAGAAAATACAATTATTCAGTTTCATGCCATGTTTGGCAATAGGTAACATATTGATGCTTATGTTTATTTTCTTACTTATGCTATTGTAGTTGTAGTTATGTTGCAATCCTTAATATTATAGAAAATTGTGGACATTTGCTATGGAGAGTCGCAATTGGTATTAGAATTTGGTCGCAAGAGATACTATATACATTGATATTGCGACTGTGATTTCAACGTATGCTTGGTGTAGTCATGACAACTGAGCAAATAGGGATGAGAGAGATGTTTTCTAATAAGCAAAATGACTAGGAAAATTTATAATATAAAATTCTACTATTGTAAAAATATTTATAGTATCGATTTTATTAGAAGATAGACATGTAGAAATTACCTTATGCAATTACCAATCATGTTTTTTCTCCAAAAAACATGTTACATTTAATTTATATCTTACTAACCTCCAATGTTCATAGGTGGGCCGTTATAGCATCCCAACTACCAGGAAGAACAGACAACGAAATAAAGAACTACTGGAACGCACAACTGAAAAAACGTCTCCCTCAATCGGGAAACACGATGCACAATGTTGATCATAGTGTTGTCAAACCCGAATCTCCTTCAAAATACCATACGACGCAATGGAAAAGTGTGAGAGTTGAGGCCGAGACAAGGTTGTCAACGGAATCATCATTGCTTACTTCATTACCAACAAGTGAAAGTGAAACACGTTCTGATTACTTTCTTCAACTTTGGAATTCTGAAGTCGGAAATTCGTTTAGAATGATCAAAGGAAAAAGTGTAGCGTGTCGAAGTAATAATGTCTCAGAAGCATCATCTTCGTCGAAATTGGAGTCATGTTCAGATGTCACATTGCAGGTTAAAAACATCGAAAGTGGTACCTTGGTGAACAAGTCACAAGAAGAACAAGGTATTGGATATAAACCAAAGCTTGAAGATGGCACAATAGAGTCAAAATCAAGCTATTATGAGTTTCTTGATTCATCTGATTCTGCATTAAATCTATTTCTAGATATGAATGATGATGAAATAGGATTTTCAGGACAAAACAAAAGTTTTCTCGATACACTTTATGGTAAATTTGACTAACAAATCCATCTCGTATTATGACGCAGTCACTACAATCATACGATTAGAGTCCTCGGATGAAATTCAAATCATAATACACTTTAAAGAATTGAGTTATCTGATCTTTATCTAATGACTCTAACCGCATGAGTGTCCTAATACGCGCCTTTGCATATTTTTGACCAATTTTGTGAATGTAGTTAGTGTAATTGGTTTTCACATGTCCTTCAACAATTGTTACTTATATGTACACTAGCCTTGAACTCTTTATATTTTCTTGGTTTTAAAATATATATTTGATCACTATATATGATATTTAATTTTAGTTTGATCCTTATTCTTCAATTTAGCCTATGTATACATGCATTCTCTTCAGTTTATTCTTCAAAATCTGTTGTTATATCACACTCTGTTTGAAATGTTAACACAATGAAATGCTGGGACCAATTGAAAATAAGTGTTACATAATTTGAAAGGTATGTCTCAATGTTTGACACCGACACATTGATTATATTCAATTAATTTATTCTATCAAATTATTATCAGCGTCGACGTATCAATGTCAGTATCATATCTCGTGTCCGTGTCAGTATCCGTGCTTCATAAGTTACATATAAGCATTAAAAGTATTGTATGTTTTGTCCTATGTATATAAAGAACCAAATTAAATTTGTAAATTTGTAACATCAAGGCTTTTAGAAATTTTTAGACCACATTGCAAGCCTTATTAAACATATTTATCTACAACTTTTTATCACTTTTCCACCCAAAATCTTCAGCATTGGATTTATGAGTCTACTCTTTTATATATTTAACATTCTCTTCATTTTTAGTCGACGTAGGACTAACTACTTACACATTAATTCCATCGATCTCTATAATGAAAATACATTTAAACATTTCTACGTTAAAACATTAAATTAATTTGCTCAACATAGTTTCTTTATGAACTATCTTTTATCATATTATATTTAAATAATTAACCTCAACAAAAAAGGATTAATATATAGTTATTAGTATTAATTAAGTATGATGGTAAAGGCTAAAAAATATATATTTTTACAATTTATACGATTTGACGACAATTTTAAATAAATTGATAAAATTAGTCACTAAATTAATCTCTAAATACAATTACTAAATCGGTCTCCAAAATCAGTTTCTAAATTAGTCGCTGAAATTTCAATCTGTAATTTAGTTTTCCGCGCATTAGCAATTGATGTTTTAGCTCCTGATCTAAATTAGTCACTAAATCGATCGCTAATTGATTTAGAGACTAATCTTCACTATTTAGTGACCGAAATTTCGGTCACTAAAAATAGTTTTTCTAGTAATGATATTTTTCAATAAAATTATATTACATTTGATCATTTTATTATATTTAAATATAATTAAATCATACTTATTGTATTTTTATATATTTAATTTATAATAATTGTTTATAAACTTTTGCTATATAGTTTTTTAATAATAAATCATAAATAACCGTGCACGGTTGTTACCTCTAGTACAAAACAAAAATTGTCTTGACTCATTCTAAATTATGTTATTTTTCTTTTTGCAATCACTAGATCCTAAATATTAGATCATTTGTATCTCAATCTTTTAGTTTCATATGTCTGACTCATATTGATTTATAACACACTAAATCTCCTTCACTATTGTAATGGATTCAACTTCATCTTTGTAATGTTCTTGTTTCCTCATTGTTGTTATAGGGATTAATTAAAGTTCTTATTGTAATGTTTTATTGCATGCATGCATGAATATTAGTTATTAATATATTGTAACACATTACATTATATAAGAAGAGAGAATTAATAAAAATGTCAATAATTGATCAATCATCTTTCACAACTCCAAGAGGATCTTTGTCATCAAGCACTGGAGATTCTGCTGAACTTGAAGCCAATCTCACACTTAGTGATAAGCTCAAGGTTTTCAAAAGTTCTTCCTTTGATCCTAATGCCTATGTTGCCTCCAAATCTCGCAGCATGAATGAAAAGGTCTCTCTCTTCATGTCTCTTATATATAAATTTTGAATTTGGGTATGAGTTAAGTTCCATGTCACAAATTGATAAAAGGTTTTTCTTTTTTCATTTTTTTTCCATAACTCTCTGGTTCTCAGGGGAATAGACCCTGATAATCTGGAGTTTAATTAAGTGAAGTCAGACCCAAGATTGTTTCAACTAGGATTCGAATTTGGGCTATCTCGAATGATTTGTGCTTAAAAGGGTCTATTCGTTTATGTTGAAGCCTCAATGAACATATTTTTTTGTAATAAATCGGGTAGGACCACATTGACGGTAAAACTATTAACAACTCAAGTTGGGTAGGACCATATAGACAACAAAAGAGTTTTAACTATAGATATTAATTCATCGAGTCGTGTAGCATTATTTTTCAAGAGCTTTAACCGAACTACAATTTTGAAAGTTGAATTTAAACTTGAAAACGTAAATTAAGTTAGAAAAGACCTGAATCATCTCATACTAGTGATCTTGGATTTTAACTTTGGTTAGAAATTTGTGATGTAAAAGTTATAGATATTCATCTTAGTGAAAGGTACAATAAGACTAGTTCAATTATCCCTATTCCTAAGAATTAAACTAGTGTTGTATTTATTGAAAATGTATATATGATTACAATTTCAAAATAAGTGTTATGAAAAAAATTCTACCCTTTTTGTTTCCATTTGATTAAAGAAATTTTGATGCCTTGTTTAATCAATATTTGCATTATTTACAGGAGATAAGACACTTGTGTGCTTATCTTGTTGATCTGAAGAAAGCTTCTGCTGAAGAAATGCGCAAAAGTGTTCTTGCTAATTACTCTGCCTTCATACGGTGAGTACAGATACTAAAGTTTTTTTATAAGCAAATGTTAGTAAGTCACTGGTTATGTTAGTTTTCAGTGTTCGAACTCTAGACCACTTGTTTAAAGTTGTTTTTGGAGAGTTTGCAAGCGCTATTTACATATCTTAGTTGATCAGATGGTTCAAAATTTAAGTAGCGTATGTGGTTGTGTCACAATCTTTGATACTGTAGAGAATTACAGTCAAATGCATCAAAAGTGCCGCAATTGAAGTCATGTTTTGGTCAGAGAGATCAAAAATCCTGATGTTGCGACCTTTATTTAAAACCTCGATTATGATATCGCTATCTTGCAAACTAATTGTCTGCAATATTTACGTGCAGTACATCGAAAGAGATTTCAGATCTTGAAGGGGAGCTACTTTCAATGAGAAACCTTTTATCCAACCAAGCTGCATTGGTTCATGGTTTAGCAGAAGGGTGTCAACTTGGTTCCTTGGTGACCGGTAACGAAGATTCCGACATTGATGCTATAATAAATGAGAAAACAGATATATCCAAGACAGAAAAATGGCTAATAGGATATCTAGAAACTCTTGAAGTTCTATTAGCTGAGAAAAGAGTGAATGAATCAATGACAACTTTAGAAGAAGGAGAAAAAATGATAAAAGAAATCAAACAAGGGAAAACTTTAAGTCCAAGTTTATTTCAAGCACTGAAAAATGCCATCATTGAACACAGACAAAAATTAGCGGATCAACTAGCTGAAACAATCTGCCAACCATCAACTCGTAGTGCGGAGATTCGATCAACAGCGTTAGCGTTGAAAATTCTTGGGGATGGTCCACGCGCTCATACATTACTACTTAAATCTCACAAAGAAAAGTTGCAGCGTAACATGCAAAGTCTCGAATCCACAACTTACAGAGGCGTTGGAGCATACACTGCATCAGTTTCACACCTTGTGTTTTCGACCATTTCGCAAGCGGCCTCGGATTCTTTGACAGTTTTTGCAGGAGAAGAACCTGCATACACTTCTGAGCTAGTTACTTGGGCTGTAAGGCAAGCTGAACATTTCGCGCTTCTCCTTAAGAAACAAATTCTCGTGTCGATAGCTGCAGCAGGAGGTCTTAGAATTGCATCTGAATGTGTTCATGTTTGTTTGAGTCACTGTCATCTTTTAGAGGCTAGTGGAATGGCACTTTCACCTGCTTTGCTTAAACATTTTAGACCATTTGTTGAACAAGCACTTAATACAAATTTGAAGAGAATGGAACAAAGTAGTGCTGCTTTAGCTGCTGCAGATGATTGGTTGCTTGTATATGCACCAACCAGTAGGAATAGTAATAATGCAGGACTACCTCCTGTTTCTTCTCATACTAATTTGACTTCATTTCAGCCTAAGCTTTCAATCAGTGCTCACAAATTCAATTCTATGGTTCAGGTCATTACTTCTTAACTATATCAATTTTCATTGTTTTCCTCACCTTTTTGGTATGGTTTCATAATTGTTTTCATTTCAAGAAAAAATCATTGCCATGTAGCCAATAATATTTACTTTCATACTTTGACAATATATCAAATATAGGTGAGTTCTACGACTTAAAAATCATGAGAAATTTTAACGACAGTCGATGATATTCTTCAAAAATAAAAGCTCATTACTATCCTCGTCTTGATGGATAAGACAGTGACCCATAATGTCGATTCAATATGAGATACATCTTTTTTTCCCTTATTTTTATTGAACTAGAATCATTTAACTCACTATTATCAATCATGAAAATAAAGATGACCGTTAACGTATATTTCTAAAAGACGACATCTATGGTAGTTGGAGTTTTAAACATTTTTCAAGTACTGGTCCATGATGAACATAATCCTTATTAGAAATTTGCCCTCAAATATAAAAACCACCAAGCCTTTTTCTTTCACTAGGTGAGACCTGTTACATAAATCAAATGACACTATATATCACTCCCCTCTCCATCTTTATTTAATACATTTTCCTTAATCACAAAAATGTTAGTTACATTCAGTTTAGTAGTTAGCAAGTTAATCCTTTATAAACTCTAGATATATATAGAGCATCATGTATTCATTTTCATCATATTTTCCAATCAATTCAATATGTTTCTTAATGTGAAGCCTCATGAGTATCAATATACTGCCTATCTGTCGTATGAATATGATTTGAAGCTATGACACCCTCGGATTACTAACACGTTTTTTGAATAAACAGGAGCTTTTTGACGACGTAGGGCCGCTTGAAACCCTACAATTGGATGGCCTTGCACTAGAAGGACTTTACAAAGTGTTTAGCTTCTATGTCAATCTGTTAATAAATGCATTGCCAGGTTCAGCAGTCACTGAGAACCTAGAAGGCACAGGGCACAAAATTGTTAAGATAGCTGAGACAGAAACAGAACAGATAGCATTGTTAGCTAATGCAATACTTCTAGCAGATGAGCTGCTTCCGCGCGCTGTTATCAAACTTTCGCGTAGCACAAAAGGCGATGATGATTCTCAGAGAAGAGCAGCAGATAAACAACGACCTCCAGAACAGCGCGAACTGAAGAAAAGGCTTCAGCGCGAAGTTGATCGTCTGAGAGACAGTTTCTGCAGACAACATGCTCTTGAACTCATCTTCACAGAAGATGGTGAAGCACTTTTGAATGCTCAAATGTATTTGACTATGGAGGAGAAAGTGGAGCTGCCTGAATGGTTCCCTTCTCCGATTTTTCAGGTATAGAAACAATGGAAGAATGCTTCATTCTTCCTTTGGTTCAAGTTTGTTATTTCATAACATGTTTTCTCTCTAATACTAACTCAAGTCATGTATATCAGGCATGCATTGATATAAGCATAGTGATAATAGTCTTGTCTATGTAGAACTACACTTCAGTTTGAAGACGTGTTTGGTGTATTAAGCAGACACATGTAGTTAATGTTAAAGAGTCCCACGCTAGGTAGTTAATCCTAGATAGCAGTGCGTCGCGGCCAACCCCAAAAGTGGAATAGTGGGATAGTGCATTCTGGGATAGACGGGATAACTACTATTTTTTGGACAAGTTACTAATAATACTATATAAACCTATATTTGATGCAAAATTAACAAATGACTCAAACTCTGAAACATTCATAAATAGCAATAATAATCCACAAGTCTTACTCTTAGTCAAAACATACATTGAAATACCAACAAAAGTTAAGGAAATAAAGATGCATATTGAAGTCTTTAACACAGAGTAATAAAATAACTAGATATTAAAACTCAAATGCATGTTCTAGAATAGGAATCAAAGATGAACATCATCTTCATTAGCATATTATTCTTCCTAGGTGAAAGTAGAAACAACAAAACACAGAAGGAATAAATAATAGCAAGATCTCACTGAGATTAACTACACCGGGATAGCGGGATCTTGCTTCACGCCTTCACGGACCACACCGTAGCGGTCAGGCACTCCATTGCACCAGTATAGCGGGATCTCACCGGGAAACACTAGGATTAACTACCTAGGTCCCACATTGGATGATATAAGTCCCGACGAGGGTTTTGTAAGGTTGAGTTAAACCCAACCCAAATTCTAAGATGATATCAGAATCTATCCAAGATCCATCCGGCATGCTATCACGTCACCTCTGACGAGCCACTAGGGTCACGTGCAGATGTCCAGTCAAAGGCGTGAGGGGATGTGTTTATAAGTGGTGGATAATCCTCATCCTACAAGCCGAATTTGTAGAGTTGTGTTAGTCCCAACCCAAATTCTATGAGTTACATTCCATCATATCTATTTTCTTTAATTACTATTGGTGTCTACGTGTCAGTGTCAGTTTCATTGTTTATATATGTGTAAGTGCATTGTTCATATATGTGTAAGTGCATAGTATAAAATGATGATAATTTCTTGCATTATTGTTCAGGAGTTTTTTGCAAAGCTTACTAGAGTGGCAAGCATTGCATCAGATTTATTTGTTGGAAGGGAAAGGTTTGCAACAATTTTATTGATGAGACTTGCAGAAACAGTAATACTATGGCTTTCTGATGATCAAGCCTTTTGGGAAGACATTGAAACAGGCCCAACTCCTTTGGGTCCTCTTGGCCTACAACAGGTACTACTCCCTTTTTAAGATAGACTCATTTTTTTGTGATTTAATACAAAAAGAATGAGTATTAAAACAAGGTATTGTAGAAGTTGATTTTAGAAACTTAATTGTAAATATAATTAAAAATGTTGTTTTTGATAAATAAATGGATTGGAAATAGAATAAAATAATGGGTTAAACAAGTTTTTAATCCCTATAAAAAACATTACATTATTTAGTCAATACAAAATTATCCTGCTAACAGTTTTGGTAATTGATGAGCGAAATATGTTTAATTGTTCTTCAACTTTTAAAATTTTGAATTATTTTTTGTAAGCATGTCTAAAACATTATAAAAAGTTCATCCACAAAAATTTAAATTTTTTTAATTTAAGATGAATTAAATATGAACTTTTTAAATGTCATAAACTCAATAAAAATAATGATAATATGAACCTAGAAATATAATTTTATTATCATTTTTTGGAGAAGAACTTTCTATAGTGTTGTAAACATGCCTGCAAATCGATCATTCAAAAATATTAGTTGACGCTCCAACAAAGACTAAAACTGCTTGCAGAAATTTTTTATTAAAGATTAAAATATTTTTTTTACGGGAACCAAAAACGAAAATTTATAAAGACTAAAAACTTATTCAATACTAAAATAAATACTGAAGTAATAAAGTAATAAGGACAATTAACAATGACATTCCTTATAATAATTTTGTAAAAATGTTGATATATTTTGTTGCTTTATGAAACAAATAGCAGAGCTATTGAAGACATTGATTTTAATTGTGCAGCTTTATTTGGATATGCAATTTGTGATGATATTTTCATCCCAAGGTCGTTACTTATCTCGTCATTTACATCAAGCTATTAAAAACATTATTAGTAGAGCTATTGAAGCTGTTGCTGCTACAGGGTTAGATCCCAACAGGTACATATATTTCTGGCTTAAAAAATAACATGTATGCATGAATATTTGGTATGTGAAAATATTTTTTATTTTTATTTTTGTACTGAAAAATAGAGAAAAAAAAAATCATTATTTTTAATATAAATCTTTTTTCGGTTTAACCATTTGTGTCTTAAGGGAATGGTGTCTTAAAAGTCCGGCCAGAAAGTAAGTAAAGTCTGATCAACAATTGTTTCAGTCAGGATTTAAACTTAGATTCTCTTTAAAAATTCGTCCTTAAAAAGCTCATTAACCACTTGAATTCAATCACTTGATTCATTTGGTTTCCAGTATAAATATTTTGAAAAAGGAAAAAACTAAAAACAATGGTCAATTTGGCAATTAAAAATGAAAAAATAAAATGAAGACATTTTCTTAAACCAAATATGTTATATTATATAAAAATGTGTCTAGAGCTAATCACATGAATATATTTATGATGGAATAATCTATCTTTGTTTTTCTACTGTTTCATAGTACTAATCAAGAGTCTTGAATGGCAGTGTTTTGCCAGAGGATGAGTGGTTTGTTGAAGTTTCTGAAATAGCTATAAAGATGATAACTGGGAAAGCTGCTTTTGACAATGTAGAGGAAGATGGTTATAGTCCAACTGCATCTGTCCAAGCATAATCAATGTCATCAATCTATTCTAAAGGAAAGTGATTATAGTTTATCTACTTGTTAATCTTGGGAAAGAGTTAATATAGCTACTTCTACATTATCTTTTACAATATAACCATAGCTAATTGATTAATTTAGATACGTCACATTATTTTTATCTTTGTTTAGGAAGTAGCTTACTTGGGTTTTGTTTTCGTAGCATGGATGATCTTCTTTAGTGGAAGATTCTTATTGTCATTGAGCAATTTATATTTCTTGTATATTTGGGCTTGAATACCCTTTGTATTACTTATTTTTTACGAACTCCGTCCTTAAATATAAGGCTTTTTCGAAAATTTTATTTGTCCCTTTTTATAAGATTATCTTTAAATTTTATTTCTTTACAAACATACCCTTAAATAATCGTCATCTTTTTCTCTAATCAGTGTTAATAAACTTGTAAAAACAAAATCAACTCTTAATAAATTTAATATTTCTTCCCACTTTCTTAATTCCTATGATTTGACCAAAGGGTCTTATGTTTAAAGATGGAGGTAGTATATATCATATTCTTGCGGTTAAAAATAAATAGTCCAGCTCTCCTAGTGAAGAGAAATGAGTAATTATTCAGAACGCAAGCAGATTCGCAAAAATTTCATGAAGTGATAATATAATGCAAATATTTAACATGAACGCAAAAACTGAAAGAAACTGCACTGAGAAATTACAATTAGTTCAGTAGTACTTCTCATGCAGTTGTTTTGCTCATTGCTTCGAGAATTGGGGTTGACAAGGAATTTCATTTCATTGTACCACTAATGTAGTCAAAATTGCAATATTTCTCATAATCTTATTTCTGTTAACACTCTTTTCTTTTCTGGATTAAGTTTATGACCCTCCAATTGTTTTTCTTTTCTTTTTTAATAAATTTTTAGCATGAAAAAAAATAAAAAAAAGATAAGCTAGGCGATACCTGTATTAGTTGAGGACTTGGTGATCTATATTAACTTAGAAATACTGTAATTTTTGTAACATGAAAAGGAAATGGATATTGCATACCCCACCGATGGAATAACTGAAAAAGATAGAACGATATATAAGCCAGCTAACAAAGTTTGTCTAGCAGCATACAGAAGGTAAAATAAAATTCTTTTCTATCCATCTAAATCTCTATTTCTCTTGAAACAATTAACCTTCTTATCCATTCATTTAGACTCAATATATTAAATATTATCTCCCTTTTATTCAAACAAAAAAACATGCTCGAAATTAAGTTATTATATTCGATTACGATCATGATGGTGAGTATCATAAATTAATTGTTGAATTAAGTGGCATTCCTAAAGGAAAGGAACAAATATATGGAATTTGAGTAAGTTATAGAAAATGGAAGGAAAATATCCAGATATTAGTTGAAACTTGCAGTGCTAGATGGAGAAAGATAATGTTATGAGGCAGACAGGATATCATAGTCCCAATGGTCTGTTCAAACTTAACCAATAAATTTCACTTCAGTTGTGACTTATATCTTGTACGACAAACAGCATTTTGACCTCATTCAGATTTTCTTGATCACTTAGTCCAAATTTTCAGGTTGAATGATGATACATTCACAACTCACATGGTAGCCTTGGGTTGTTGCCTCATATATGAGCTAGGTTATGTAGCAAATGTATTGTCATTCATCAACAATTTGATAATTTTGGTGGAGAAATATTGCAAACAATAAAACAGGTACGATGCCTTGGAAAGAAGCAAAGTATGGACCATATGTCCAGAAAGGATTTGAATTGGCAGTTTATTTAAATTTTTTTTTTTATAATTGAATTGGGAGATTTTAGTACGAGGAAGCCAAATTTAGTACATGAAACCTAAATCATGAGAAACACACTTCATAGTTATACTTTATCAAACCTCGTTTCAAAAGGTTAGTTAAACCCAGGGTCGTATATAATATAAATCTCTATTCTTCTCTCCAGTGGTGGATTACTGTGTCTGATAAGATAACTTTCTTTGATCACTCCAGACCAGCTTAGTTTGGCTTCCACTTGTACTCTTCCCAAATGTCAGTGTCTGCCACAGACCAAAGGTGAATGAATAATAGGACACAAGCAAATATGTAGTCTAAGATAATCTAATATCTACATCCCCCAAAATCAAGATGCTGCTCTATACAAAATCTCATGAATTTGATTTTACTATACACTAAAAGTGTACAATGTTTTACACATATATCAACTCAAATTTTACTATAATGTCACATTTTTTTTATTAATTCTTAAAATATTTTCAAAAGTATTTACATATAATATATGATTGGATGTATGCATAAAACTATTTTACACTTTCTATGCCGTTAGGTCCTAGAATAAAAGGGAGTTTGTTAGGATTGGAGTTAAGAAGTTAGTTAGGGGTTAGTTTAGTTGTTAAGTTTGTTAGATTTTCTGTTTTACATGTTGTTAATCCTATGGCTTATAAATAGGACTAACCTCCCTTTAGGAGTATCTAGGAATTCATTTTATGAAAGTTGTTAACTAGAGAATGCTCTAGTAAGGGGAGAGCGCTCCCTTGGGGGTAGCCTTGAGTGCAAGGTTATCTTATTCACTGTAAACCTTTTGTATCTTCTCTTTCCATCTCAATATACCAATGAAAAACCCTTCATTTGTTTGCAATCTTTATTCGTTGAATTTGTTTTTACACCATTCCTCTAGGAATTCTTTCTTAATAAAAGAAAGGATCCTAACATATGCATATTCATTAGACTCTAATCTTAATTACCATTCATACAAAATTGTTGCTTGGGACTCACGTATATACTAGCAATAGCAAATATCAATGCAATTGAATGAAAATTCACTTTAAGACTAATATATAGAATGTAAAATGTACCTTTGTCGATCTCTTGTCATTAGGAGTACAAGAGGATATGGGAACAGAATATCTTCCTTTCTTGGCAGAGTTTGAAGATTGTCCAGATTGCTTCAGTCTTTTCTGTTCCGGCATATTTCCTGGTGTTTTACTAGGTTGGTACCTAAAAGACTCAAGTATAGAGGGACTTCTCTTACAAAATTTTGAAATATTCCCCTGATACCCAAAACCAGAACTGGAATTCCCACACAATAATGATTTTTGACGCAATTTGCTCTTTTCTTTTACTTTATTAATAAATTCAGTTGTCCAAGGTGAATTCTTTAATGGACTAGCTGACCTGCGGACACGTGAGAGTGGAGTTTCGCTCAAATATGACACTCCCTCCTGGAAAGTTAATCCTCCTAGGTTTCTTCCCGGAGTTGAATCAATGTTTTCATGGGTGTTGAAATCAAGAGGAAATGCATTTTTTCCAAAATCTGGTTCTGCATGATCATCAACTTCTCCTGTATCTTTCATAGATCTCCACATTGAGTTGGTTGCTTGGTGAATGCTATTATCAAATGACAACTTCCTTGCAATTTTATGCTTTCTAATATGATCTTTCTCCGCCTCGGTTATCAAATTTGGGAAATGCATGGAGTCAGAAATAGAGAAGCTTTCATCGAATAGAGGACTGTCAGTCAAGTCAACCACCTCACCTCTAGCGTTTTCAAAATTACCACGGTCATGCCAATTCAAATTTTTGCCCATCAAAACAGTATCTGTTATTTTATTTTGAGCAAACTCTTTACTATTTTTGAAAGATAAACTGGGCTGTTCTTGCTGCTCTGATATTTGGGGTGCTCTGCAGTTCCATGATGCCGGGGATACACTGGAAAGGTTTCTCATTGTTGTCGCAATGTTTCTTTGCTTTTGGCAAACAGCATCGCTCATGTACAAATTAGCTTTCCCTAAGTCTCTGGATCTCCCAGCATCTTTTGACATACCAAGATTGAAAGGATTCTGCAAGGTAGACGAATCAGGGACAGCCTCAACTTGGTTTCGTGTTTCAAATTGCAGCAATTCATCAAAGCATAGTTCATCCTCCTGATCAATGATTACAGGGTTTGTTCTTTTTCTTTTAGTGTCAGCTTGATAAAAATGACACCGATCTGAGTCTGGACCAGAAGATACCGAAGAGGAGCAGTCTGTCATTATGGATTTTGAACCCTCCCGTTCCCCATATTTGCAGAAAACACTTAATAGAGAAAGGCTTTCTTCCGGGACATGATATTTTTTTAAAACATGTATCATTTGTTCATGTGACCATGCAAGAAACTCATTAAGTGTAGCCCCTGAAGATAGTATAGAGTGTGCTGTTAAAGGATTTATTCCAGGAAATTGCGTAAGAAATGACTCTGCTAGAGTTACCGAATCAGGCATTTTAGGATACAGACCCCTTGTCTGAATGGCAGTACTCTTAATGCAGTTTATCATAATTTCATTGGTCAACTCAGGTGAGTAAGAGAAGAAGACCTGCAAATCAATACCCAGACTCGTTGCTGCTGCATAAAGTCCATCTGAGGACTCCATAACAGTTGAAAGAAAGTTAAATTCCCCTTCAAAAACCTGAAACAAGAACAAAACATATTAAAACCAGTTCAACATGCAGGTGGTCAATAATATATTAAACAACCACCACATAGCAACAAAATCAGATTCAGAAAACTATGTTTATCGGTTCCATGGTACTAAAAAATTATATCTTCCATGCATATAACACAAAATTCCCGATGATGACTATGATGAAAGTCCCTTAATTCCCCTTCCCGCTCATTCTTATATTATAATGTTTTTACTCGGCGCGACATTAACTATTCAGGGGGTCTAAGTTTTAAAATGGAAAAGCTGAATCTCAGCTCCTGTGATTGACATTCTTTCCACCAGAAAGGCTTCTCAAATAGCAACTAAAGAAAATATCTGATAATTCTAGCCAATATCAACTTCCTTTGTCGTTGTTTTCGATCCCCATTTGAAACTACAGTATTTTATAGAAGCAGTTGAAAAGAAAAATCACATAATGCTAATGTAATTAATATGAAAAACTGATTACCAGAAAACAGCTGTGGAAGTAAAAACTAAGCAATGGCAGAACATCAGTTGCAATATTCTCAATACATAAAGGCAAGCTTGAAGATGCCTCAGTAGCTGGAGTTGCTTTCTTCCCAAGGTTTCTACTATCATACCATGCCAAGCAAACTGCTGAACTTAATATAACATCCACTGGCAAATCTAAATCACGTTCAACAACTTGAATTCCTCCTTTCTCCATCGCAAGAATTACTTGGTAAGAGCTTCTTCTAGACACTATCATTTCCTTATCTGCATTTTGAGTATTGACGATGATAACTGATCCAAGAAAAGGCTCCAAGCTTTGATAGCCATGCTCAGTTTTCACAGAAGGAATTAGAGGCACAAAATTGTCTGCTTCAAGTGCAATCTTTGACGATTTTATATCATAGCTTTGTTCCATGGGATAAAAGTTCAGTAGTCGTTCTAACTTTCGATTTACCATACTTTTCTTGTGATTGAAAATAAGAGGAGTCTCGCTTTCCTAGCAGACAATCATTGATAGTTGCATGAGTGAGTTTTAAATATTCTTGCATATTGATTAGTACGAAAGTATAAGCCTAACAATCAACTGATGCAGCTAATTCAGTAATTCCAATTAAAAAAGATGACAAATGAAAGCATTTGATTTCCACATCTGTATCATATTGTCGAGGGAATTGTTCCTAATAAAAGTCTCTCTTTTCCATTGATTAATGTTGATTTCTCTTTCTAATGCTAGTTGAGTCTATCATAAACCATGTTCCAGTATTCTTGTACTGATTTACATCATAAAACAGGAGATACAACATCATCTGATTATATTGCAAATCATTTCACTCTAACAGTAGAAATGGTGCAACTAAAAGATATATAATCAGAAACTTCTAGATAAGTGTTTTGATATTCATTTGGGACATCATACAGTATATATAACATAGACTATATAAGCATTAAATTATCCATAATCACACAGAGGATTACCAGCAACATTTCAGTGTATGGGGGAATTTCAACACCTTGACATAGTGCTTTGAGATTGGCATGGTCATCCAATTCAACCCTCAAAAAATGAAGATTAGGCAATCCAACTGAGTTTGGTGAAAGTTCAGATATTCTAGACGAGCTATTTGGACCACCATATTCCAAGATAACGCCAAATTTGTTGAATGGAAATAATGGAGAAACATTCCTTCAGTTAACAAAGCAATTACTTAGTTTCATAGCAGATGTATGAACTAAAACGTTCCATCAAACAATTTATGTGCTGCATTACGTTCACAGTTTACGATCTAATCAATTGAATTGAGAAAATAGAAAGGAAGTCAGTGTCCTTTTAAAATTATTAGTAGCGCTGTCACGTTCACATTTTCAGACTTCCAGTTGCATGCATTTCTTGTATATTTGATTACTCCAGAGAGTAAATCCTAAATTTAGTGCTAACATGAGTTACAGAACAGATTCTTCCAAGGATAATGCTAGCGAGTGAAAAGATTTAAAAATTGAAAATATTAAATGAAAAGTAAAACTTTTTAGGTTCCCAATGCATTAAATGATGTGCTTTTCAATAAACATTTTTCTTTTATCATTCCTTAACTAATTTCAATAGGACACTCATTAACAACAGTCAAAGTTTTCTTCTTCTAGGCAGAGTTAACTGCATAGGTCAAATAATGTCACAGTGCCATGTCATGGATCGTATACTATTTAACTCCACATGTTAAATAATGGTATGATTTGAAAGTTTTCATTTATCTTCCTCTGCTTTAAGTAATGAACTATCATCCCTCCTAGGTTCTAGGAGAGTGGGACATTGTGCAATTTTATGATTAAAATCGCGACTTTAATAACATTGCTCCTAACTGGTGTTTCCATGGGTCTCCTCCAAATATGCCCAAACCACCAAAGACAAGATTCTGCCAACTTTTTCTACAACTGCAGTCGTTTCTAATCTTATCTTGTCTTGTATATTACTCAATCATTGTAGCATTATCATCTCTGCAACACTAATTTCGTTTACTTGTCGGGTTTTTTAACTAATCCTCATTAAGTTTCATACAAGATAGGCAATCTTATAGTTGTGCTGTAAAATTTTCTTTTAAACAAGAATGGTTTTATTTATCACAAGATACACCTAAAGCATTCGTTGATTTCACTTGGATCCTATGGCTGACATACCCATCTCCCCGTTAATTTTAGCAATGAACCCAAAATACTTAAAATGAGTGACTTATGGCATATTATGTTCTCCAATTATCACCTCTATGCTAGTCTTTGTGTGTCTCCCACTAAACTTGCATTCTATATGCATTGTTTTGCTTCTACTTAAATGAAGATCATATGCTTCTAATACTTGTATCCATATCTTGAGCTTTTCATTTATTAGCTCTCTTGACTTTCAAACTAAGACTATATAAGCATGCACCGTGACATTATCAGCATGCACCGTGACATTATCTCTTGGATGTGTTGAATGAGCGCATCTAGAACTCAGATAAAAAGACAAGGACTCAAAATTTATACTTGGTGTAATAGGGAAATCATCAGACCGTATCTTGTGTTGTGTTCTTATGTTAGTCGAGACAATGCACCCCCACCCTTTTAAACATATTTTTGCTTGCTCAAATATCAGTAATATGAACTCCTTTTTTTTATTAATTAGATAATTCATAATAAGTAGGAGAAAAATGGAACAATTTGTAACAGGACAGAAAATATAACTTTAAGAATTTGTTGTTGACCAAGTCTAGAAGTAATATATATCAGATGCAACAGACTCAAGAAGAGTACACTCCATTGTTTAAATATAAAACCTATTTGACCCTCATTAAAAGGATATATATCATTAGAGAAAGTTTCAAAAAAGCTTGTTAAAATATGAGATATGAAAATAAGTACAATTTTATTTATGCATGATAAATTAAAACACGGTTGTTAAATAACAGCTGTAACATAGCAAAACTTGAACAAACCTCTATTGTTCCATGATATACTTACCTGTATGAAACCAGCAAGCAATCCGAACTCAGAAGTTCCTTCATTTTAGTATCAGTGTCCTCGGGAAGATTATTTGCATATGACTGATTTCTGTAAGAATTATTTAGGTCACCGAATGATAACCCCAAGGAAAGAAGGAGATTTTTCATAGACCACCAGAATACTTCTTCAGCCACAATTAAAACTTTCAAACAATCCCGTTTGATGTTTGCCTGTAAAATTTCCATGACAATTGTCAGCGATGGGTGTGCCATAGTAATATTGTTTTCCATCTTCCTATTTTCATCTTTGATCAAAGATTGGAGGATGCCTAATCTAGATTTCAAGTACTCCATGCTTTGACATAGTTTGTCTACGTACAAGCATGCTGGATTGAGACCATAGAAACATAAGTACCAAGCAGCCTGTTTAATTGCACTTAACACAATAAACGCCATATTATTTCCATTTGAATGGAATTCAATCAGCTTGTTCTTTTCGAGACTCAGCAATTCAAAATAATGTATGTCTGATTTATGCGTCTTTGTCAGCTCTGTATCACTCTGCAATATAGCTAGATAGCTTTTTTCAAAATATCTAGTAAGGGCCACAATATTGTCAGTGAGCTTAACTCTATGCAGAATAGTGTGCCATCCTTGTGACTGTAGACCAGCTTTCAATTCTGTGGATGTAACTTTTGGGATATTAACATTAGCATTGGTGGAATCTACTGCAAAATAGCAACTCTCCTTAACAGTTGCTTTTTGAGGGTTTAAGAAATAATCAAGGTTGCTGATTTCTGACATTGACTTAAATAATAATGAAGCCCTCTCTGCATTTCTTTCGGGCAATTGTTCTCGGCATCCTTGATCGGAAGATCCATTTCCTAATATTTTTCTTGCAGCAAATTCTATAGGCTGATTGTCAAGCTGAGACATACTATCAGAAAGCAACTCCTGCAACTCTTCACTTTGTTGAAGGTCAGAGTTACCTATATTATCACCATGGTTGCTGACTTCTGACATAGACTTAAATAATAACGAAGGCCTCTGTGCATTTTTTTCAGGTAATTGTTCTCGACATCCTTTGTTGGAAGATCCATGTTCTAATAGTGTGCTCGCAGCAAATTCTACAGGCTGAATGTCAAGCTGAGAAATGCTATCAGAAAGCAACTTCTGCAACTCTTCGCTATTTTTAAGGTCATGTTCACCTATATTTTCCCCAAAGAAAACTAAATCAAATATCAATTTTCTATTGTCCAAAGATTTCCCTCTGAAATCATGGTAGTTAATATCTATCTTTGCCCATGTGTTCTGATACCAATTAGATATATTGTAATTGCATTTATCTTCTTCCAGTAGATCCCAGTTTAAGTAAATTCCATCAGATGCGTATAGGGGTTGGGTTTTCATGTTGGAAAACAGTTCTTCGATGAAACCATGAACATTTATCATCTTTTTGTGATCAGAGATTACAGGTACAGGCAATGATTTGAATGTGTCATCAGTTAGTGCCATCTCATTACTAACAATCAATTCATCAAAACTCTTAAAGTTAAACTCTTTCTTGAACATCAATTCACTTGTTTCTAGATCACCTGATGCTTTTGTATCATAAAAAGCTTCAAAAGTATTAATCATATCCTCATCAAGGAACACAAACTCCTGGAAGGTGATTAGATTCACTAACAAAGCACTATCAGCCTGCAATGTCCCATCCAAGGCGACATTCCAATCCACATGTTCATTTTCCAACATATTTATAAAATCTCTTTCTGGAAACAGATCTGATAACACCAAACTCTTCTTTGCTACACAGTCTTCTGAGAACAATTTCACCATGTCATGCACTTGAGAATCCAAAAGTTCCTTGCCCTCTGTTGTGGACTGATATTGTTCATCAAAACTTTGAGGTCTGATATTTCCAAAATATGATTCAAAAATTTCTTCAATAGATAAGCGTGTGGGAATTTCCAAACTTTCCTCATCCACTTCCAAGATGAGAAATGTCTTTTTGTCAGAGTGTGGCTGGTGCTCAACAGAAATATTACCTTCTAAAGCACATGAATTATCACTCTTAAGGTACTCGGAAATAACATCCTCAATCCTTGATACTGATTCCAGAGCCTCATAAGGGTACTGCATTGATGACTCAAGCATGAGCATTTCCTGCAAGGAAAACACAGGAACTTGTTCCCAATGAAATTCGGAGGCAAGAACACATGAATAAAGAAAAATTGAAATCTTTGCTAATGTTCTATCACCATATAATATATGTTCCTCCAAATTGTTGATCTATTGGCTCCAACATACTTACAAAGTCTATATAGCTTCTGCATATTGCAAACTCAATAAATACACCCAATAAATAACAGACTATAGTAAATTAAAATATATCAACATCTATTATACTTGATGAAACTATATGATCAAAGTTTACAAGAATGAAGCAATGTAAATAAGAAACTATCAGACTCTTTTACTGAATCTATATACAGTTCATACTTTGACAATGCAAGCCCGCAAACCTACAGCAGGACAAGGTGTAATAAAATCAAGTGGACATACAAATGTGTATATATTATAGATTAGTTACCATGCTATTTTCAACCTCTGGAGTTTGAGACAGCATTTGCATCCTCTCCTTCTCAGTAAAGCATGCATTTTCCTTTAAATCCAATAAAAAGTTAAAGATTCAATTAATATGTTAAAATACAAAGAACAAAAAAAGCACGAAGTTGAAGATTGAAATAACAAATACTATAAACAGAAAAAGTTATTATGACTAATATTTTAAAAAACCGAATCGGACATCGAACCGGAGAAACCTACGGTCCAAGTAATGGTTCAACTACTTTAAACAGCTCTATCTATATATGAAATTGCAATCGAACTATAACTGAAACATAGTACATGCCAGTTCACATTTAAACCAGTTGAACAGTTCGGTTCAGTTTTAAAAACATTGATAATAAGTATAACTACAAAATTAGAAACATGCATCTCACCAAGAGTGCATCAAGCTCATGTGTTTCGAACTGAATCGGTTCATAAACGACTTCGTTTTCATTACAACGATCAACCGTTTCACTCTCCTGCGAACAATAAGAATAAGATCTCACCAAAATAAACTAAACAAAAATTCCAGAGAACACAAGAATCGTTGATGTACTGTGGAAAATTCAATATCAGCATCGGAGACATAATCTTCGAAGATAAAATCCGCTTCTCGCTGCAACGCAATCAAAACATCCAAAAACGAAACGAGCACACTCAAAAAGCTTCTTATAGCATTTCATTTACTCAGAGAAATTAGAATCTCAATTTTCAAAGTGAAATGAAATATTAGCAACAGTGAAGAACGAAAATCAACAGATTCAACAAAATCAACACGAGGATCGATCTATACGATAATTCTTCAAAACGTAAACCGAAATTAACCTCGAGATTTCGAAATTCGGCAACGGAGGAGGAACGATCTGGATTCGGAAGCGCGATTCTGTGAGGGAGGACGGCGGAGAGGAAGGAGGAGAGTGCGGAGTCGATAGGGAAGGGGTCGATGTGGAGGGATACATTAGGGAGAGGAGAGTAGAAGTGGTGGTGGATGGCGGAGGAAGGCGGCGGAGGGAGGTGAGGGATAGGGAGGTTGAGGAAAGGGATGGTTTGGTGGTTTTGGGATGGAGGGAGAGTGAAGTAGTCGTTGTTCAGAAAGCGAGTTCGCATTTTGTTTGGTGTTAACGGAAACGGAAATTTAATTGAATTTCGCGCTTTTATTTCTGTTTCTGTATTTATAGTACAGTTAGCGTCTAGCGTAAGAAAATTAGAAGTTTTATTTTTGATAGAAGGAAGTTAATATATGCATTTTTTTTTTTTTTTACTTTTGAGGGTAGTTTTGGAAGAAAAATAGGTTATACAAAATGTGTGTATTGTTTTTATTAATGTTATAGATTAATTAATATTTGAAAATGTGTAATGCACGCGACAAAAATTAAATTGATCCGAATTAAACCGAACTAAAAAATAGTTTGAGAAAATCAAACTGAATTGATTTCAGTTCATTGTTAACAAAATTAAATTGTTCAATTGATTTGGTGCATAATTTTTTAGTTTTTAAATAGAATTGTTTTGCTTCTCATTAAGAATTAATATGTGATTATGATCTTGTCCCACTTGACATGATTTTTGAATAAGAAAAGTTCATCGTTTCTTGTTAATCTCAAATATCCAACATGAGAGTTAATAACTAATCAAACAAAATGTTTGACTTATATTATAATCGATGGTTTTGTTGGATTGTAATGGTTTATTGGACGAATCAAATATAATGCCTATTTTATTGTAAGTGTTGTAGTCCAAAGAAAATTCTAGAGACTAGTGGATAAGATTACAAGGTAAAAGATGTAGCTTTTAACGAGAAGTTAAGAGAAATGTGTAGACATAAAAGTATAAATTGTCCACTCAATTGTAACCAGTGTGATGATCTCACTGAAATTTCTTTTCACTGGATGTTGACATCTAATAGAAAAATTAGTTTGGAAAGCACTCATGTAAATGATTTGAAGATGTTTTTTAAGTTATTGCATCAACTTCCATTGGAACACCAAAGCTTATTTTTTATGTGCCTATGGAGCCTATGGAAGTCAATAAATGAACACATTTGGAACAACAAGCAAAAGGACACAATTATTATCATGGCGCCAACATCTATAGTGCTTCATTATTGGAGTTGGGCAAATTCGTATTATACCAAAAGCTAATGTGATATTATGGATATGCTATGGAAACTCGTTGGACCAAGCCGGAGATGGGGTAGCCGAAATGCAATATGAAGTAAAATAGAATGTCTCAAGAAAGAGGATTTGAATTATGACCTTTTAAAATTTTAAATAAAAAACAACTATTTCAAGTTATTACTTGAATAAAAATGTTAGTGTAAAACAAGGAGAACATTCTTTATTAGAAATTTGTAATGAAAAATGTAAATGGCAGCAATGTAGTGTGATCAATGTATAAAGTATCACACAAATTTATCATAGTTCACCCTTAACCTTATGTTACGTCTAGTCCTCACACTTTGTGAGATTTTCCACTATTTTACTGAAGAGAATGTTTTTTCAGCTCTTTTACAATGTTCTTTCTATCACAAACCGATCTAATACAATCTGTATTTTTTAAGACTCAGCAGGCTGACATCTTGTATTATCAAAATCTCAACAGGCTTACAATTTCAGTCTAAACAGGCTTAACACAAACTCACTCTCAACAATCACAAAGGAAAGGCTTTGAGAATTTTTTTTACAAAATATAAATAAGTGTATGAGTTCATTGCTTATGAAAACTCAGACAAATTTGAGAAGCAAAGTAAAATTGTATCAATAAACTCTGAAGTATTGAATTCAAGCTTAAAGAGCAGAAACTGAAGTGTGTATGATAAAAAAGAGCCTTACGAGAAACTTGAGAATAAAACAAGTATTTGATGATGTTGTAGCTTATACTATTGCCATTCACGTTCAACAAACATTCCTATTTACAGATGAGGAGAGCTTCATATTGCTAGTAGAAAAATATAGTTGTCGGACACACTAATCTATGCAAAAAGCAATCTCTTATGCTTTTTGAAACATGAAGCTTGTGCCACCTCAAAGTCGTTTACTATAGGAGCATAGAGAAGGGAAAAGTGTTAACTGTCACTTGTACTTGCATGTACTTGATTTTTCTCTTTTTGAGCTTTGTAGGTGGTAGAACAAAGAGAATGTTCTCTTCAAATAGTGGGCCATTTTTATAGGTCACAGTGTGACTTGGCTTGCTCATATATATTGGTCTAAATAAAATCCAGAAATAGTGTTGGATCATTCAAAATCTTTATGACATATTTTCTTTATTTGGTACCATAAAAAATGTTCTTTTATTATTCTTCAATCAAACTTGTTTATAAATGGTGTCTTAAATGCAATAGAAATGACTTCAATATCACAATTGTTCCTTGTCTATTACTAAGTTGACTTAAATGCCTTTAGGTACTCATTTTGGCTTTAACATGTGAGAACGTTTCTGTCATATATTCTCAGTAAGGAGAATGTTCTTCTTCAACAAGCAGAACGTTATTTCTATGTATTTTGAGTGATGTTATGTTTTTTTATGAGTAAGATGCTTAGATTAAAATAAATTCTTGTTTTCAATCTTAAAACACTCAAAAGCACATGTTAGATCACACAAAGATCAGAATTTTAAAAATATAATTTAAGATGTTTGTTATATTTAAAATATTAAATTGAGATTTTGCCTCTACACATATTGATTGCGCTTTATTCATGCATAAGCTAAAAAGTGGAATTGGAGATATTGCTCATTACCACAATGGTGTTTTAGTTTGCTCCAAACTGTTGTCATCTTTTACCACAATGTGAGGATGCATAATTGGGAGGTAGATCATGACATTTTGTTGAGGTAAAAACCTTTTTGATGTATATTTTAATGACAACAAACCTTATGAAATAAATGATTAAGTTTTTTAAATGGTGATCTACTAATAATTGCACTTGAATTTTATTTAAGGAACATGAATTGCATAAGTGAACAAGCAAGAAGCTATTCACTTCATCAAAGTGCATAAAAATTGATGACAAGATCATTCTGGAAAAACAAAGATCATTCTGGTTTATCAAAAACAGAAATTTGAGAAAGCAAGATTGTTCTGGTTATTTAACAAAAAACAAAGATTATTATGGTTTTCACAACATTTAGTCCAAGAACATTCTGGACAAAGATTTCATTAATCAAGATCGTTCTAGGCTGCGAAAATATGTCAACCTTCATTACAAATAAACCAGTCTTCAAAATGAAAGAACAGAATTATACAAAAATCAACAAAAAGCAAAGCAAAATATCAAGAACAAATAGCAAGATCAATCTCCAGATTGATGGCTAAGATAAGCAAGTACAACCTGGATAGAAATGATAAAGTTACTGCATCACTGACTCATGTACATAATAGAAAGGCTTGGCACACAACAACTGTCAGAAGTTCAAAATCCAGCAAATCACTCAAAACAGAAACGAAGATCATTCTGGTTTCCATAGCTTTAATCCAAGAACGTTCTGGTTTACAAAGAACAAAATTTGATGTAATTTAAGATCGATCTAGGCTAAGAAAGTACATCTATCTACACTAAAATCATCAGTATTCATTACAGAGGAATTTAATAATCTACTCAAGATCATTTTGGACAGATTCTTCAAAAGAATCAACAAAGTCAAAGCAATGCACAAAAAGTAAATTGCAAGACTAATCTTCAAAATCGGTGGCTTATATAAGCAAGTACAACTTGGACAAATGAGGCACTACATCACTGACACAAGTACAAAATAGCATGATTTACAAACAGCTATCAAAAGTGACAAGTACAAGCAGTTGCCTAAAACAGAAACGAAGATCGTTCTGATGATCAAGCAAGAACGTTCTTCGTTTATTTACAACACATGTCTATTAATTTATAGACCTAACAGTCTGTCTTCCAACGACTGTATTCAGTTTAAACTGAATATTCACAGCCTTTTATCATCTATAAATTGAAGATCAATTTACAAATCTACCAACACTTGTTCAAGTAATAAAAAGTCAAAAACTCTTCAAGCAAACTCCAGCTTTCTTCACTATACCTATGGATCATCATTTACTGAGTTTGTCTTTATTTATCTCAAACAAGTGTTGAGAAGTTTCAAGATCCCAAACACTTTTATCATACACATCATTTGTAACTCAAGTCTATCTTTTATGTTAGATTGAATGTGTTTGTAAAAATCCTTTCAAGGCTGAAAGGTGATTGTAAAAATTCTTTCTAGGTTGAAAGGTGAATATTGTAATTGATCAAGGTGTGATCAAGAGAAAAGGTGTGAAGGAGAACATTATTGGTTCTGAAGCAATAGTGATAATCTCATGGTTGTGAGGACTGGACTAGCCCGAGTTGGGTGAACTAGTATACTTTTTGTGTGTGATCTTTCTATCCTTTTTATTTTTCACCTGCACAACACTAATTACTTTGTGAAGTTTTTATTGTTATATTTTAACGAAGAACGTTTTGTATTTATCAAACTAAGATCAATCTTGAGTTACTTTAAATTAAACACAAGAATCAAAATTTTAAAAGGATCACAATTTAAACTCCCTTTCTTGCGATTGACATTACTACTCCAGATTTGAACTTTACCGTAAAATTGTTGTGGATATCATTCATAGTTCTAAGATTGATTCATCTGAATTTGGTCACAATATTTCTCTATATAAGCAATTTTTAAATAGCCACCAAAACTAACTATAAGGTGATTTTTACTAGAAGGCGAGTGAATGTGATGACTCATTACTTAGTGAGAGCTTTCATTTCATATGCTAGTCCCAAGGGACAGACCCATGTTTATGGGTGTGTACGTAGGCAATCACATACACTTGGTTTTGAAAAATAATTTTTAATACTTAATACATTTAAAAACAAATGATATTATAAACAAAAAGAACAATGACATATCTATATTGTGAGTCTGTTTACTGGATAAAATAAGAGACAATATAACATATATTTATCATATTTTGTCTGAATCGAGTGTTTGGTGAACCAACGAAATATGATAAAATATTCTTGAATTCTATCATATTCTGCCTCTATAGTTATAATTCTTATATGAATATGAGTTAGAAATCAACAGAATATGATAAGAATAATAATTTACCCAGTTGCCCTTATAAAATGTAATTTAAAAATACAAAATTAAAATCTAATAAAATATAATTATAAATAAAAATACTTAAATGCACTTTTGATCTCCTATTTTGCCCAAAATAAACTTTTAGTTCCTTAATTTCTAAAATTGATTTTTTGGTCCCCTATTAACTAGTGCCTGAGATGTTTTGGTCCCCACCATATTTGGTCCCCCTATTGAATATTTTACAATATTTAAAAAAACTGTTTAAAATTTATTTATTTTATTTAACTTTTTTTAATAATTTAAAATATTAAAATATTTATATAAAATAATTAAAATTTTATTTATTTTAATTTTAATATTTAAATTTATTACTGTTTTTATATTATTTAATATTTATTTTATTATACATTAAAATATTAAAAATAAATTTATTTTATTTTATTTATAAATTAACATATTTAAAATTAAAATGTAAAATATTGAAATAAAATATTTAAAATGTATTTTTTATCTAACAATAATATAAATTTTAAAATATTTAGATAGAAAATATTTAACATTTTATGTATTTTATTTTTAATATTTTAATATATAAATAAAATAAATAATAAAATCAATTACAACAATAATGACCTAAAAAATATTTTATCCAACTCACTAATTCCATCTAAGTGTCATATCATTAATGAAAGTGTCATATCATCAAAAATGGTATGGGACCAAAAAAATCCCCATAATTAGTTAATAGGGAACAAAAAAATTGGTTTTAGAAATGAAGAGACTAAAAGATCATTTTGGACAAAATAAGATGACTAAAATACATTTAAGACCAAAATTTCATTTAAACCAAATAAAAAATAATAGAATTTGATATTAAATCTAAAATTAAAATAATAGTAAATAATTTTAAAAATATGTATGATTTATGACAAGAATAGTTTTGTCATTTTATACAATCTAATAACTTAATTATTCAAAATTATAAAATTTTAAATATAAATTTAAAATTTTAAAATAAATATAACTTTTTACAAGGGTAGGTTTTTCATTTACAAATAATATAAATCATATTTTCATTGAGCTTGTCCAACAAATAAAATATAATTATTTAGTTATCCATGATATTTTTTTTAAAATTGAAATTATTTATTTATTAGTGTCAATGGATTTTTTAAAATATAAAATTCACTCAATATTTATTTAACTTTTTAAGTATGTTTTTTTGTTAATTTATAGTTTTTAAAAGTATTGTGTAAGTTTATTTGAAAAAAATAGTATATAATTGTTTTACAATGATAATTTTTTTGGACTAATTCACAATGATAATTTTGTTATTTAAATATAATATATATCATATCATGTCATGATGATATGTATTCCAAATAAATGACTTGATAAAATAATATTAGACTATTTGTTACCATGTGCGCATCAAACACATGATAGAATAATGTTTATCCTGTCACTATCTTATCCTATTATTATTCTGCTTTATATTATATCACATCTCTATTCTATCATGCGCATCAAACGAACTCTATGTTGTGCATCCACAATGTTTTGATATTTTGTAAAATGTCTGGTGTTATTATATAATAATCTTTAAATATATTACATTTACAAAAATAAGTCTAAAAAAATGTGTTTTTTATTAGTTATTTTGATTTTTAAACTTATTTTTAGTTTGTTAATTTAATCTTCAAATATTTTTTTTTGTTAGTCAAATCGATTTGTAAAATTATAAACAAGACATTTGAAAATATATTTGTAATTTTAATAAATTCAAATATTATAGCAACAACACAACACACATTTATGAACAAAAGTGATTATTTGCTCTTTTTATTTTTATTTTTTGCTAGTCCTATCTTTTTTACATTGCTCTATAATTATTGAATGTGCTTTAAAGTTAAAGAGCAAGATTATTTGCAAACTTGAAATCAACGCAAAATAAATATCCAAATTCTTCTAACTTATTATTTCCTATTGACTACAAAATAAGCATGTTTTTTCACAAAACTAACTAACTATTAACTTTTTCCATGTATCAATATCGAGTAACTACTTACATTATTTTTTGAAATTGTAGTTTCTCCCACTGTCGATATTTTAAAATAATTTCTAAAATTATAAAACTATAATCAAATTTTATCTTTTTGTTGATATTAAGGTTGGTCCTAGGGTAAGTAAGACCACTTAGAAAATTATTTTTGACTTAAAAACAGATTACTTAATAAAAAGACTTCAAAAAAAAAAATAGAACTTTCACTAAATTAAAGGTTTATATTCTTTCTCTACCAAAAAAATGTTTATATTATTTTCAAAACTAAATTAATAAAAAAATCTAATTTTATTTCTTAAAAATAATTAAGAAAGAAGAAAATTATCATTAATTAAAGTAACTCTAACTATCATTACAACTATTCTCCACGGAATTCAAACTTCGTCCCAAACAAATGTAAAGAGTGACAAATAGGGGCTAAGGTCTTCCCCCAATAAAAACATATTATAGACTGTCTTATAATTTTATATATATTATTCAACTATTAGAAATTAATTTATATGTAATCTATAGATCACATATAGATATACGAACACAACACATGTAGATATTTTTTATAATTTGAGAAAATAAAAGTATTTTTACATGTGTTGGTATCATATTGGTTTCTAAGATCAATGTGAATCAAACAAGAGATAGAGTGAAGGATGATACTTCAGTTCAAAATAGAGAAGATCTTCGGACTCAAAGAACACTTACAAAGATATTTACATTTACCTTCCTCTAAGGACACTAGTGGGGCTCGAACCCAAAATCTTCAGGTCCAAGACACGTCTTTTTACCACTAGATTCAAATTAGTTAAACAAGATACACACAATCAATTTGAAGTGTGAACGATGTGAATGTATGGTCCCTTGTGTTTTAGACTAGTTTAGTTTGAATGATGTCAAAACTAGGTTGAATTAGATGATGTAACTAAGGCTCTCTCAATAATCATTCACATCTTAGGATATGAGAAAATAAATGTTCGAACACATGCATTAAAATCTTTGGTATAGTCATTTTAATTCTAAAAAAAAATGCATTAAAATCACAAGTTTTATCATTTCTATATTTGTTATTCAAATGAGTTGAATATAAATTTGAGTTGATTCAAATCACCATTATATTTTTTAAGTTTTTGAGGAAAACAAATAGAGTGATTCGAATCACATTAAGGTTGATTCAAATCACCTAGTTGAGTTGATTTGAATCCTTTGAATAGAAATTAAAGTTGATTAATTATATCATTTTTGCTTATGTGATCAGAGAGAGGAGCAACGTCTGGTTTGGTTTCTGATGGCTAATTGTGATGATTTTGAGGGCATTCGTGGAGGTATTTTGCATCGTTCCCCTCTTCCTAATGTTGAATAAGTAGTTAGTGAATTGTTGGCAGAAGAAATCAGATTTAAGACTCATTCTGGTGTGTCAGATAAGGGAATTCTCTCAACTCCTCCATCTGTTTTTACTGCTCCTGTTCAAAAAGGAAAATCTCAAGGGAGGGTTGGGCTTGGTAATGATGAATGTGCATTTTGCAAAGAAAAAGGTCATTGGAAAGCACATTGTCCTAAATTGGGGAGAGCACATAAGAAGAATTTTAGGGGGCCATCGTCCAACGTTGTTGCTTCTGCTTCTCCTACCATTGGCTCTAGTTCTAATTCTGTATACTCATTTGAGACTGCTTCCCAAATATCTGATATTGCAGAACAACTTCAAAAACTTCTTGCCACTCAATCACATGCCATGTCTGCTACCTCTTCTAAAGGTTTGAACTCCTCTAGTATGTTAGGTATATCTTTTTCCTTATGGATTCTTGATTCTAGAGCATCTCACCATATGACATATGATGATAAATCTTTTGTGTTTGTGAATCCTGCCTCGTTTATGTCAGTTATGACTGCTGATGGTACTCATATGCCATTAGCAGGCATTGGTTCTATCTCCACACCTAACTTGTCTTTTCCAGATGTTTATTATATTCCTAATCTCACTTTGATTGCTTCTGTTAGTCAAATATGTGATTTCGATTATTCAGTTATATTTTCTTCCATTTCTTGTTGTGTGCAGGATCCACATTTCGGGAGGCTAATTGGGACATGCCATAGACAGGGGGGGACTTTATGTTTTGGATGACCTGCGAGTCCCAGATACTACAGCCTCAACAACTACTACTGACTTATTATCTAGTTTTCACTTGAATTCTTCGTCTTCTAGTTTTTATTTATGGAATTCTCGCCTTGGACATGTTTCTGCTTCTAGATTAAAATATTTGGCTTCTACTGGAGCTTTAGGAAAGTTACAAACCAGTGATATTTCAGATTGTTGTGGTTGTAAACTTGCTAAATTTTCAATTTTACCGTTTAGTAAAAGTGTTTCAGTGTCATATGTGCCTTTTGATTTAGTTCACTTTGATGTTTGTGGTCCATCACCGGTTCTCACCAAAGGTGGATCTAGATATTATGTTTCGTTTATTGATGATTACACTTGTTATTGTTGGGTTTATCTTATGAAAAATCGGTATGAATTTTTTGATATTTATCATATGTTTCGTGCCATGGTCAAGACTCAACATGTTATAAAGTGTTTTCGCTGTGATTTAGGTGGTGAATATACCTCTAATAAATTCTCTGAATTACTTGCTTATGATGGCACCCTCCACTAGACATCTTGTAATGATACTCCTCAACAAAATGGAGTTGTTGAAAGGAAACATCGTCATATTATTGAGACTGATCGTTCTCTTTTGTTGTCTGCTTCGATTCCTAGTGAGTTGTTGGGGGAAGCAGTTCTTACTGCTGTTCATGCTATTAATAGAACTCCATTGTCTGTCATATCAGGTTTGTCTCCTTTTGAAAAATTGTATGCTTCTGTCCCTGATTACTATTCTCTAAAAGTCTTTGGTTCTACTTGTTTTGTTCTTCGTCCACAAGTAGAGCACAGTAAGTTGTCTTCTCGGTCTGCCATGTGTGTTTTTCTTGGTTATGAGGATGGTCAAAAGGGTTATCATTTTTATGATCCTCATGCAAGAAAACTATATGTTTCTCGTAATGTTATTTTTCTTGAGCACATCCCTTTTTACTTTGTTTCCTATGATTCTCAGATTATTAAGAGTTCTGAACTAACCCATATTGATCTGTTTGGTCCTAATGATAATGCTTCTACTGATTGTAATGTTGAGAATTGCAGGACAAATACTACTACTCCACATGATTACATCCCTCTTAACCCCCCGACTGTCCAACCACCTCCTGCGATTGTTGACCCTTCGTCTCCGCCTCCTCGTTACCCCTCTCGTTACCGTAAGTCTACTCAGTTATAAGACTAATCAAACTGCATCACAAACACCTAAAATTGGCGATAAGTTTAATTTTAAAATGATATATTCTAATTTGCTAGTAAAGGAAGAGACATGAGTTGTTGCATCCCATTGTTATTTCTACTCAAATGTTTATTTGGCATTATTTCATACTTGACTTAGTATTTTGCTATTTATTTGTGAAACTAGTACTCTTGTGAATGAATATATTACTAAAATATTCATAGCTTGTTCTTTCGTAGTTATTTTCAGTTTTGATATCACAAAGAGAAAGTTGAAGGTAATTGGTTTCAGGCTGCTCTCTCTTAGGTATTCTTTCTCTTGCAAATTCAATTGTATGAGTATTTATTTGGTTTTGGCTAATATATTGAGTAAAAATATTGATATATTTGGAGTGATGATATTTTTTTAATTTAAATATTTTAATTGTAACTGAATATTTTAACCAAGTTTATTTTTGTTTATTTTATTATATTGTGTTACTGTGTTCAAATTCATAAATTTATATCTAAATATTGAGTTACATAAATTTTCTTGATAGCTTTAAAGGGAATCTAATGCATCTACAAGGTTTATATATTTTCTATTTAGGAAACTATGAATTTTGAGTTGTATCTTTGAACTACAAATATTTGAAACATATATATTTTGATGGAAATTTGAGTGCTATTATAAAATTCATTACATGTTTTATAGCTGCTATAAATTATGAAACTGCAAAATATTAGAAGGGATATTTCTTTTGGCAGTACAATTATTAATAAGTATTTTTTTTTTACAGTAATATAGTAGGGAGGAAGTTAAAAAGTCAAAATAAGCCATGTAAATAGTGGAGGTTATAAACCTCTGCAAAAAGAACCCCATATATATAGATTGCTGAGGTTAAAAATGAATATTTATCGGTAAAAGAAATTCTTATAGAAACTAATTTGAAATCTTTTATATATAATTTTTATACTAAATAAAATAAAATTTTAGTGTCTTAAAAATTGGGCGTCTTATATACACACGCTAAATATGTTCAGAATTGATGTTAGTCGTATCACTATTTTTTAATTAAAAAATTTGATAAATGAACTAAATTTATTGAATTTTAAAACAATAGAATCAATTTTATACATTGGTAAAAATAGATGATCAAAACTGCAATTAAATCGATGACATTTTGTGACACATATCCATTAAATTATTGTCTAAAATTACAAATTAACATAAACTTTAATTTTAAAAAAATTTAATGAATATACACTATCAATATAAAATAATTTTATATTGATTTCTAACGGAAGTTATTTATTTTATCATATTTTACTATAAAAATAGGATAAAATAGTATGATATAGTATAATATAAATTTTTTTTTTTTTTAAATGAAATAGTAAGAAAATTTACATGAATTTAAGAACTCTAAATTAAAATCTAAAACATAATATTCAATCTGACAATATCAATATTTATTAATTAAACTAAATTTTACGAGAATACAAAAATTCTATTAAATATTAATGTAAAACTATTTTATACTTTCAATTTTAGAATGTTTCGATTCGAAGAGTATTAGCTTTTGTTCCTATTCCAAAGGTTGAGAATATTTACACCATGATATAAGAGAATGAGGCACGTAAACAAAACAAGTCAACACGTGTCAAATGACAAAGACGTACTTAGCTACATCACACGTGTCACCAGTTTGAAACGCCACAACCATGCAAAGGTGGCATATCATAGTATCATGTTGTTTCTCTATAAATAAACATTTGTGTTTACTAAACAAGAATTGAAGTAGTTACTATTCATTTTTCAATTAATCATGGACTCAAGAACAATGCAAAGTCATGCCCACGAGCACGATGAACATCATCATCCTCAAAATTTTGGCTCACAACAAGGTATGTTTATGAATTTATTTTATTCTTTCTTTTGTTTTATTTGATTTAAAGATCGAGCATTTTATTTTACTTGTTTTGCATTAAATGGATGGGCATGTATTTATTTTTTCTCATTGTTAACTTGTTATTTTAATTTGATTTAACAGAATATTTGAATTTGAATTTAATTTAGTTGCTTCTTTAATTAATAAATTCATGATTGTTTTGTTAATAAAAAAAACTATTCTTAAACTTTTTATTAAAAAAACATCATTTTATGTTTTATATTTGCATTATATTAATTTTTTTTAAATATTTTTATAAAAAATATTCAACATTCACTATTATTTATAATTTTTAATAGGGTTCAATTTAAATATACTCTCAATATAAGAGAGTTTTTACATTCATACAATCTCAACCATCAAAGTTTAAAAATATTAACTTGTATCAAAAGCATTTAAATGTTCTTTATTTAGTTATAATAATTTTGTAAATAATATTAAAAATAATTATTATATAAAAAAATTTCTCTTTAATTTATATAATTAGACGAGCATACATTTATTTTTCTCATTGTTAATTTGTTATTATTTTTTTAAAATTTTGGATGTATAGTGGCACATGGTACTGAGGAACATCATGATGGCCATGAAAAAAAATCGGTTCTAAAGAAAGTGAAGGCAACGGCTAAGAAAATTAAGAACACACTCACAAAGCATGGTCATCAAGATCATGGCCATGAACATGGTCATGATCAGTATCACTATGAAGATCAACATATCCCTGATGATCATGATTTGGATCAGGAAGATGACTATGATGAAGAATTGGTTCAAGACCCAGAAGTTCATGGAGCACCAAGTAGTTTTTTCTCTTCTTTCTTTCCTAAATATAATTATCATTATTATTTTTTTTTTGGACTTAAAGGAGCTTATAGCAATTTTTTTTTAGTAGAATTAATTTTAAATTAAAATTAAAATTTGGATAGTCTTTAACATTTATTATTTAACTATTTTTGTTAGAATTAAATAATAAATTTTAACAACTAATTCAGTGTCTTTCAAATTTCATTTTTATTTGGGACATGGTGTCTTTCAAATTTCTAAAGGGTCAAGAAATAAATTTGGTTTCAAACATATAATATGGTTTTTTTTTTCTCTTCAGTTTATGACAGTGCTAGAGTTAGAAATGTGAATCTTGGAGGCACAAGAGTTATGGGAGAAGTACATGATCATGAGCAAAGAGTAGTTGTTGTTTCTCCAACTACTACTGAAATTAATCAAAGTATATCAATGCAACATAAGGTTAATTTAGAGAGAAGAATGAATTTGGAGGAAGATCCTCATGCACCAGGAAGTAGACTTCAACCATATCCTATTTCCAATTATCAAACCAAAGTCACTGATCCAACTAGGGCAGGTAAATTTTTTTGGACTATTGAATAAAGTAGTTTGAGAGATATGGTTGTCTAATTTCATAAAATTGAAAATATTTTAGAAAATAAAATTATTCTGATTGTATTCTCAAATTGATCCTTCATGTTTTGGTTACGGAATGTCATTGATATAAATACTGTTACTGATACATAAACACTGATATAACATAAACACTGATATAACTGATAAGTGTCTTATACATAAACACTGGTAATACATAAACATTATAATAATTTAAGCGATCTCTAATATTTGATGACTTATAATAATTGTTAACAGGTGGTGCAGAAATTGACATTACCCCAATTCAAAAATCTATGGACAGAATGTCAGTTCAGAATGAACCAAAAACTCTTCCAACTATTGATGAAACACAATACCCTAAACCTTCCATTGGAATCCATCACCAATTTCCTCCACAACTTTCTACAGAAACCAAAACTCCTTATCCATCCTCATTACCTACTTTAACACACAACCAAAATTCACCACAACTATCAAGTGAAATCAAAACTCAATACCCCAAAAATCATGTTCTTTCCACTTCAACACAAACTCAACAACACCCTTTAAATAAAATCCATCATGATCAACATTTACATCAATACCCTTTAAGCCATGATCAACATTTACCACAATACCCTTCAAGCCATGATAATTTTACACCAAATGAGCCTAAACCTCAACATTTTGCAACTAGTCATGATCAACATTTACCTCATTACCCTTCAAGTCATGATCAACATTTACCTCAATACCCTTCAAGTCATGATCAACATTTACCTCAATACCCTTCAAGCCAAGATCAACATTTCACACCAAAGTTACTACCAAATGAGCCTAAACCTCAACACCATTTTGCAACTAGCCACGATCAACATTTACATCAACACCCTCCAAGTCAAAATCAACATTTACCACAATACCCTTCAAGCCAAGATCAACATTTACATCAATACCCTTCAAGCCAAGATCAACATTTACATCAATACCCTTCAAGCCAAGATCAACATTTCACACCAAAGTTACTACCAAATGAGCCTAAACCTCAACACCTTGCAACTAGCCATGATCAACATTTACATCAACACCCTTCAAGCCAAGATAGACATTTACCTCAATACCAAAATCAACATTTACCACAATACCCTTCAAGCCAAGATAGACATTTACCTCAATACCAAAATCAACATTTACCACAATACCCTTCAAGCCAAAATCAACATTTACCTCAATACCCTTCAAGCCAAAATCAACATTTACCTCAATACCCTTCAAGCCATGATCATTTCACACCAAATTTACTACCAACTGAGCCTAAACTTCAACACTCTTCTGCTACAAGCCATGACCATTTTAAACAAGAATTACCAAATGAACCTAAGCTTCAACACTCTTCTAATGTAAGCCATGACCAATATTTTCCACAACATTCAAGTGCAATGAAAACTCATTATCCATCTTCTGGAAGCCATGATCAGTTTAGAGAAGAGTTACCAACTCAACACCATTCTCTACAACATTCAAATGCAATGAAAACTCAGTATCCTTCATCTGGAAGCCATGATCAAAACAAATTCAGAGTTGAAGAACAACCTCAGCTACATGGTGAATCAATTGAGAAACAATCAAATCAAAACAACAACAGTTACACAGACAAAATCTACTCTGCAACTTCTGCAATAGCCGACAAAGCCGCAACAGCTAAAAATGCAGTCGCTTCGAAGCTTGGATACGACCAACAAGGCGAAAATGAAACAAATCAAAGAACAGCTGGAGAAACGCCGTCGAACCAGAGTAGTTATTTCTCATCTGCAACATCTGCAATAGCCGATAAAGCCGCAACAGCTAAAAATGCGGTCGCTTCGAAGCTTGGATACGGCGAACAAGGCGAAAACAAAACAAATCAACACCAGAGTAGTTATACAGAGAAAATCTCACCTGCAACATCTGCAGTAGCTGCAACATCTGCAATAGCTGATAAAGCCGCAACAGCTAAAAAAGCTAAAAATGCGGTCGCTTCGAGGCTTGGATACGGCGAACAAGGTGAAAACGAAACAAATCAACACCAGAGTAGTTATACAGAGAAAATCTCACCTGCAACATCTGCAGTAGCTGATAAAGCCGCAACAGCTAAAAATGCGGTCGCTTCGAGGCTTGGATACGGCGAACAAGGTGAACAAGGTGAAAACGAAACAAATCAACACCAGAGTAGTTATACAGAGAAAATCTCATCTGCAACATCTGCAGTAGCGGATAAAGCTGCACAAGCTAAAAACACAGTAGCTTCAAAGCTCGGTTTCGGCGAAACAGATGAGACTGGACACACTGAGAGAGATTCAAAGGTAAGAATCCATGAAGAGAACAAGAAGAGTGATAGAAATTATTCTTCTGCAGTGTCACCTGCAGAATATGGAAAGAAAATTGCAGTTTCCTTGATAGACAAGCTAACTCCAGTTAGTGAAAGGGTAAGTGGGGGTGTAGAACAGGATAAAGGGGTGTCAATGAAAGACTATTTAGCTGAAAAGTTGAGACCTGGTGTGGAAGAGAAGGCTCTTTCTGATGTGATTTCTAAGAGTTTGTATGATGATGATGAAAGAGAGGGTAGTGATGTGAGGAAAGTGGTTTCTGAGCATCAGAGAGGAGATGAGGTTGATGAAGTGGTGAGACCAAAGGGGAAGGTGATTGAGTCTGAAGAAGTGAAGAAGAGGTTAGGGAGTTGGGATGATGAGAAAGAGAAAGGTCGTGAAGAGAGTAATAAGGCTATGGTTGATATGGTTAAGGATGTTGTTGGATCTTGGTTTGGTAAACCAGGTGAGAATCAAACCGAGAATCAAACCAATCAAGGTTAGTTTCTCTTTTCATTTTATTTTCTAGTTTTGAAAATTTTGATTAATTGTGTGATTTTGAATCATCTGATTTTTGATCGGACAGTAGACATACATAAGATAATACAATACTTAGGTAGTGTTCCATTCTAGATGGTAGACGTCTCTGGTGTCTGATACATAATACATATTATCTGATACATAACACATATATACGTCTCTGGTGTCTGATACATAACACATATTGTCTGATACATAACACATATATACGTCTCTGTGTCTGATACATAATACATATATGTGATTATATTTAGTTATTTTATTTTTTTAAATTATTATTTTATATTTGATTATATTTAATTATTTTATTTTTTTAAATTATTATTAGTGTCGAGGTATCAATATTAATTTTAATTATTCTATTTTTTTAAATTATTATTTTATATTTGATTATATTTAATTATTTTAATTTTTTAAATTATTATTAGTGTCGAGGTGTCAATTATTATTAATATCAGTGTCTTTCAATAGGTATCATTAAAACACAATTTAGAACCATGTTGTGTCTGAATATAGATTGATTGTTTTTGATTCGACTCTTGTCATTTATAATATGAATATATAGATTGATTGTTTTTGATTGTAGGTATGTTTGGTGTTTGATATATAATATCCATACATGTAATTATTTTATTTTTTTAAAATTATTATTAGTATTGAAGTGTTTATTATTAGATCTGTCTTATGTTTGATATTTATGTCCTACTATTTTATAGGTCACATATTGATTTCAATTTGACTATTGAGACACAGTTTAGAACCATGTGTCTATGTCAATATCTCATAGGTCACACATCTAGATTGATTGATTTTTATTTTTGTTGGAGAAGGGAGTGTGAGTTAGAATTTTAGATTGATTGATTTTTATTTTTGTTAGAAAAGGGAGTGTGAGTTAGAATTTATGATTTGGGGGTTGTTTTGTTTTGTAGGAAGTGGAGAGGGTCATCAAACTGCAGGGGAAAGAAGGTTACATGAGTCATATAATTGAAGAGAAGGTTACATGAGTCATATAATTGAAGAGATGGTTTTAAGAGAATAATCCTAGTTCTTTGTTTATGTAAATGTTTTTTTCCTTTGAAGTTGTGGTTGTTTAAATGTTGGAGTTTATATTGTAATGATGTTATACTATTATTTTGTTGAGTGTACTAGATTATGCAAGTAAATGTGTTCACAGTTTATACATTGGATATTAAATGGTTAAACTTGGAGTATAGAACATTTCAAATGTCATGTGTTTCTTATTTATGATTCTATGTAGTTTGGTTTAGTCCAAGAAATCTTCTCGTGTTCAATAGGTGAAAATGAACATTATTCCCCAACAATTTTAATGTTATTACATTCGAGTTTGTTCAGGTTTAATTTATCGAATTTATTTTATATTAAAATAGTATTTCATGATATTTTTTTTGAATACGGAGGGATGAATTTTAGGAAAACAAAACAAAGTTATAAGTTTTTAGAAAAAGCAACTAAATATTTATTAACTAAGAATTATATTGAGTGGAAGTAACCGAATTTAATCAAAATAAAACATCTTTTTAGGATAATTTTTAAGAATAAAAAATACTATTACTTAAAAATTTGATTTTTTTAAACTTCAAACCATTATATATTTTTTAAAGTTCTGACATTAATAGTGTACACACCTTAAATTAGCAAACTCACAGAAAATGAATTTTTAAAGACATTATATTTATATGTCTTATATATGTATGTGTTGTTTAAGTTTCACTTTTTTTAAATAATGTGAAATTTTTAATAAGCACTTGCTACACAATAATAATTAGGCGAGTTTTTCCTCTTCTACCGTCGATTATTTAGAGAAAATTCACACTTACTCATTTGTTTTTTTTGAAATTTAGGTCTCGATCTGTTGCTATTTTAGTTTGTTTACCCTTACATCTGGTCATATATATTTTTACAATGTCTAATGTTAGTAATTTGCTATAGATAAAAATTAAAACCTGCGATTTTTTCTATCATTTTATTCTCTAATTCTTATATTGCAACCACAAAGTCAACATCGTATATATAAAATAATAAATTTAAAAAAATTATTTTTATTATATTTAATATATTAAAATATTAACTATTGCATAATAATATAATATTAAAATAATATTTTTTTGCAAAGAGAAGATTAAAATTTATCCACTATCAATATAAGAAAAAAAAAATTACAAAAAATATAAATTTCTCTTCTTTTAATTTGTTGTCACATTATTATTTAAGAGTAAATAAATAAATTTTATTTTATAACAATAAAATAGCCACATTTTCTTTTGATAAA
>JBBPBQ010020322.1:39280385-39293280 GCA_037974755.1 Cicer yamashitae | reverse complement strand
AAAATGACTTTGTTTTATTCAAATATTTTGTACAATATTGTATACTACTTTCTAATTATTATTATATACACAAATAAAAACCACTCATCTGTATATTTTTTTCTAACTGTATATTCTCTTTGATCTTTTAATTATTAATATAAGAAATGAGAACACTAATAAAAAACTAATATTAAAAAAATTTAAATTGCCCTCTTCAATTTCAACAACTGAAAAAACAAAAAATATAAAACAAATATTTGTCATTAATAAATATTAAAAATATATTAGATAAATATTTATGACTAATCCATAAAAAAAGACGAAAATATTTGTCATTAATAAATATTAAAAATATATTAGATAAATATTTATGACTAATGCATAAAAAAAGACGGAACAAATATTTGTCTATGATAAATAAAAATAAAAAATAGGACAAATATTGACAATGATACATAAAAAAACAAGGGACAAATATTTGTTATTAACAAATATTAAAAACACTAGACAAATATTTGTAATTGATAAATATTAAAAAAAAAATGAGACAAATATTTACTAGTGATATATATAAAAAATCATGGAACAAATATTTGTGTTTGATACATTAAAAAATATGAAAAATATTTATTATTGATAAATATAAAAAAAATATGGAACAAATTTTTGTTATTGATAAATAAAATGAGATTTATTATTTGATGTCTAAATAATGCAGTTATAAAATATCAATGACACGCTACTCGTGCGTCATCATAAGTATCTTTGAGTAATAATCATGGTCGATTATTGGACTGTGCAAGCAGTCCAATAGCAGAGACCCCCAATTGACAAGGCCTTCAAATATTTTTATTTTTATTTTTTTATAATATAATAAAATAAGTGTGAATTTTTTTTGGGTTAAATATAATTTTAATTCCACAATATTATAAACTTTTTAATTAGTACATAAATATTTTTATTCATGTCTAGTATCTATTTTGATTTTACAGGTACTTTTTTGAAGGACTAAAAATTTTGATTTTACAGGTACTTTTTTGAATGACTAAAAATATTATAATTTTTTTTTCAAAATAGAGAGACTAAAACTGAATAAAAAAATTTATGAACTAAAACGTCGAGATATAGAGACTAAAATAAAATTTTGAAATTTTATAGGGACTAAAATTTATTTTATCTTCATTTTTTTAATTATAAAAATTACATTTTTTTATTATGGTTTAATTTTTAAAATTAGAATAAGGTCTTCAAAATATTTAAAATGACCTTGGTAATAACATATAAAAAATATTAAACAAAATGAATAAATAGATGCATATAAAAATTTTAAAATATTAATAATTTTAATATCAGGATGGATATGACTGTAGGATAGATGTCAACATCCCCAAATTCATCTCCGTCTGTGAATTAAAGTCGTGTTCAAATGGATACTGATTGTGCTGTGTGTCTATTCTTTGGTTGACATTTGTATTTGTTGTTTTGTCTATATTATGGCTACAAAAATAAGAAATTAACAGCTCTCTAACGTCTTTATCCCTGTATATTCACATTCGCTAACCTACAAAAAGTATTTATCTTTCAAATGTTATCATATGTATATTCCTAAAAAGTAGTAATAGTTATTTAAAAAACATAGTCATATTTTTCTTAAACTCTCATATAACCCTAGTTATAAAGTCCCTGAATTTATTAAACTATAAATACATTTGTAAATGTCTTTTTCAGTAAAGAATATATTTAAAAATTAAATTAACAATTAAAAATCAAATATTAATAAATGAGACATTTAGATTTATTTTTGTAATTTTAATCTTTTTAAGTACTATTATAAAAACATCTCACATATTTAAAAATATCAAAACATAGTAGAAAAACAATTTACAATATAGATCTATCACTATTCTTTCTTTTTATCATATCATTTATTCTTTTAGTGTACAATATTAAAATTTTAAGTTTTATTAAGGATCCATCTCTGCCTACGGTTCATAATTCATTCACCTTCTCTATAACATGTGTTATTAAAGGAGCCACCGGCCAACTCTATAACATGTGTCATTCACCTTGCAAGTTCAATATGATACCGGAGAGAGATAAATATAAATATCATCATCATCAGTATTCAATAAATTCTAAAATCTTCTTTACCTTAAACTGAATATTACCTTTCACTCTAATTTTTTTTGGAAGAAAAAGAAAACTAGCCACTGACCATGAAAACATGTGCATGTAAGATCATACTAAAAAAAAATTGGTTAGCACTGAAGGATCAAATTATTGTATTTATTCTTATAATACTTCAGTTCAAAATAAAAAATATTTTAAAATTCACATAAATTTTACAAAAAAAGTTTATATTTATATTCACAAGTTATTACATGCTTTTATTTTGGTCCTGTTTTTAAGTCAAAATATTTGTACCTTTCAATTATTTAAATAATATTTTACATTATGTTTAGAACATTATAAAAATCTTTCCCATACAAATTTATAATTAATTAATAAAAGATGAATCAAATATAAATTTTAAGTTAGTAAAAGCTTAAAAATTTATATTTAATTGATCTCTAACTAAAAAATTATAAATTTTTGTAACGAAAATGTTTATAATATCTTAAACATGATTGCAAAAATATCATTCAATTTTTTTTTATGATAAATATGAGTTGATTTAAAAGCAAAGAAAAAAAATGAAAAATATTATTTTTTTTTATGACTTCCAACTTCAAAACAATTGACTTAATTGCACTTTTGGTCCCCTATTTTCACAAATTCACGAAATTGGTCCCCTTATTTTAAAATCTTACAATTTTGGTATCTCCTTTAGATTTTTAAACTAAAAAATAGTAATGAGACATATTTTAAATAATATGGCACACAATCTCAATATGTACAACCATCTTGATGTGTTAATTATTCATATGTTAATCATATGTAAATTACAAAAATGAATAATTTTAAAAGTTGTAACTAAAGTTTTTAGGGGATATTATGGACATTTCATGGATTGCTAATCATTCCACATCATCATATCATATGTTACCCCAATTAAAATATGCCACATCACCATTTTTAATTTAAAAATTTGAAGGAGGGACCAAATACGACGGATTTTGAAATAGGAGGACTAATTACATTAATGGGTGAAAATAGGGAGACCAAAAACTGCAACTACGCCAAAAAAATTAATAGGGACTAAAATCAAAATGTTGAAATTTTATAAGATTAAAAGTTTAGAGAAAAAAAAAGGAAATATGTCAGTGTAAACTAGTTTTACATAGACGTCCAATTAAAATTGAGTAAATAGTAATTTAAAAAAAAAAAAAAAATCACATTATAAATGTCAGTACATAACTATTGCACTAAAAAACTTATTGACTGAATTGTAATTTTGGTCCCTATGTATGGTATTCACATAATTGGTTACCATATTTTAAAATATTTTGATTTATCTTTCATATTCTTTAACTATAAAACGGCGGTTTAACGTAGGTTAAATGATGTGACTTACGAATAGATGGTGTTGAATGATTAATACCTAATAAATTACAATAAAACCCTCTAAAACCTTCTGTTTCAAATTTTGAAGTCATTCATTTTTATCATTTGATAAATAACATATAAATAATTAACGCATCTAGATGATTCTATGTCATGACATTGTGTATTACATTATTTTAAATATGTGACATCACGATTTTTTAGTTCCAAAAATATAAGGGACAAAATATTGTCAAATTTTAAAATACATTAACCAATTATATGAATCGTTAAAAATAAGGAATCAAAACTGTAATTAAGTCAAATTTATTTAATCATTTTCAGCATTACTTCTTTTTATGCTTTGTAAAGACCATTTTGTGAGTAAAATGTTGCGTTCAACAACATCTTCCTCCATTGTTATAGGGTTTTTCATATTTCTCCATTTTCTCCACAAGTGTTCAGTAGCAACCATGCACTCTACCTCACCACGACTCTTCAATTTCTCTTATCTCGCCTCAAATAATCTCCCCCACACAGTACTCTTTTGTATCTCTTCATTTTCTCATCTTGTATCTTCACCGTAATGAGCTTCTCAAAACTTCTAACCGTAATTAGAAATCACATTCAGTTATCAGGAAAATAAATTAATCTTAGCTTCATAACGTCATCGTTTCAAAGACGATGATGGATTCAAATCATGAGTTCAATAACCCTTTTAAGTCATAGAATGGTTCATAAAATTTCTCAATGTTTTAGTGTTACACGAAAGCTTTGAGACCTACTGTTTCATGTGAAAAAGAAACTTGTAGCTTCATTTGAAAATTTGGATTTGAATATTAATAATAATGAAGAAAATAGTTTTGGATATAATCAAAAAAGGTTTTTATTACTAAAAAGGTCTCCTCAAAAATAGAAATATACCTTATATTATTGAATTATTGAAATGATGATTACAATCTACTATCATGTATTAAACCAAAAGTAAAAGGGTATTTATATACGACTAGATAAAAGGTAACTAACTATCAAGCTTATATCCTAACCAACTTCTGTTGACTCATCGCTTCTGTTGACATAAGTTATTTTTGTGTTGTTAACTATTATGCCCCCACAAGCTTGAGGGTAAATAGTAGTTAATCCCAACTTGGAGAGGAAAGTGTTGAAAGAATGAGGATCAAGTGGTTTGGTCATTAAATGCAATTTGTTGTGCTGATGAAATGGGTAAGAGATGAATCAATTTTTGATATAAATTTTCGCGGACTCTATGACAATCAAGTTCAATATGCTTCGTGCATTCATGAAAAGAGAAGTTTGTGGCAATGTGATGTGCAGACTGGCTGTCATAGTATAGTAATGCAGGATTGTGAAAAGAAACTTGAAAATCTTGGAGAAGGTAGGTGAGCCGTAGAAACTCACAAACAGTAGAAGCCATTGCACGATATTATGCTTCTAAGGATGATCTTGAGACAGTAGGCTGGTTTTTTGACTTCCAAGAAATTAGTGACCAATCATTAGAATAACAATCACCAATTATTGACCTCATAGTATCAGGGCATGTAGTCCAATCAGAATCACAAAAAGCTTTTAGTTGCATATGAGAAGAATATGGATAAAACAATCCCAAAGTTGAACTTTGCTTGATATATCTTAGAACACGGACATCCGCTTCATGATAAGAAGATGTTGGTTTGCTCATAAATTGACTAAGTTGCTGTACCACATAGGAGATGTTTGGTTTAGTGTTTGTAAGGTTAATTAGCTTGCCAATTAACTTGTGAAATGGTTTTGGATATGTCAAAACAATCCCATAATCTGCACTGAGTTTGATACCTTCTTGCATTGGAGTTGAAATTGGTTTGTATGCAAGGAGTCCCATATCAGACAAAATGTCCTTGGAATATTTTCATTGGCATACATGGATGCCTTGTTTAGAGTGTGAAATTTCTAAACCCAAGAAATATTTTAGGTAACCCGAATATGTGATCCTAAATGTTTGATGCAAGTATTCTTTAATAGATGTGATTTCCTCAATGTTTTTTTCCCGCCAAAATAACGTCATCTACATAAATTAACAAAGTAGTGAATGAGGAACCTTGTTTCTTAACAAAAAGAGAAGGATCAGAAGAAGATTGAACATGCTTTTTAAAGAATAAAGTAGTGGATAATTTGGAGAACCGTTGTTTGTTGGACTGTTTTAAAGCATATACAAATTTGTTCAATTTGCAAACTTGATTCTTTTTAGTAGAGGATATGCCACGAGGCAATTGCATAAAGACTTCTTCTTCTTCTTCTAAGTCACCATGCAAAAATGAATTGTGAACATCCAATTGATGTAAATGCCATTGGCATACATGGATGCCTTGTTTAGAGTGTGAAATTTCTAAACCCAAGAAATATTTTAGGTAACCCGAATCTGTGATCCTAAATGTTTGATGCAAGTATTCTTTAATAGATGTGATTTCCTCAATTTTTTTTTCCCGCCAAAATAACGTCATCTACATAAATTAACAAAGTAGTGAATGAGGAACCTTGTTTCTTAACAAAAAGAGAAGGATCAGAAGAAGATTGAACATGCTTTTTAAAGAATAAAGCAGTGGATAATTTGGAGAACCGTTGTTTGTTGGACTGTTTTAAAGCATATACAAATTTGTTCAATTTGCAAACTTGATTCTTTTTAGTAGAGGATATGCCACGAGGCAATTGCATAAAGACTTCTTCTTCTTCTTCTAAGTCACCATGCAAAAATGAATTGTGAACATCCAATTGATGTAACTGCCAATTGTTAGGATAAGAAATTGCAAGAAGTAAACGAATAGAAGTGGGTTTAGCAACAGGTGAGTGAGTTTCAAAAAAAATTTACACCTTCAATTTGAGTATACCTTTTAGCTATAAGTCTAGCTTTATACCTTTCAATCTTAACATTGGCGTGATACTTTATTTCATACCCAACAACAGCCTATTGCTTTCTTACCAGGTGGAAGATATGTGACAATCCAAGTGTTGTTTTGGTGAAGAGCCTGCAACTCAATGTTCATAGCTTGCCGCCAACAATCATGTTGACTAGCAGTTTTAAAAGATGATGTTCCTCATTTGAGGATATGGCAGATATAAAGGCATAATGGGATGAAGAAACATTATCATAGGAAATATATTAAGAGATACGATACACAGATTTATCTGAAGAATTAAGAAGAGTATTACATTAATATAGAGTGGAGGTTTTCTAGGTATGTCAAATTTTCGCACAGGTAGAACATCATTATTATTAGGAGAGACATAGTGACGAGACCTAGAATTAACAGGGGAAATATGGGTAGAATTAGAATTAAAAGCAGAATCGGATTTTTCAGAGGAATGCATAAAGGAATCATTAAATGAAGCATCAACATTAGTAAAGGAAAACATATCAGAACTAGAACTATGATGTTGATGATCATGCTTATAAGGAAATATAGATTTATAAAAGACAACATTCCTAGATACAAAAACATTGTGATGCAACAAGTCAAAAAACACATAACCCTTACTTCCCTCTTTATATCCTAAGAAAATTCATTTCCTTATCCAGGGGTCAAGTTTATTCCTATGATTAGTCAAGGTGCTAGCAAAAGAAAGACAATCATACACCTTTAATTCAAGGAAAGTTGGAGGTTTTTGAAAAAGCATATCATATGGAGTTTTCTATTGAATAACAGGGGATGGTAAATGATTAATCAAAAGGGTAGCATGAGTTAAGGTATAACCCCAAAAGTATTTAGACAATTTAGAATGAAAAAGTAAACTTCTAGTAATATTAAGCAAATGACGATACTTGCGTTCAACAATAGAATTTTGTTGTGGGCTTTCCACATATGATGTTTGATAAAAAATACCATGATTAGAGTAAAAGGAAGGCATGTTAAATTCCTTACCATTGTCACTACGAAAGAATTTAATAGGTTCACCAAGAATTGGTAGTCATCTCGAGAAATAGGCAAGGAACTATCAGCTTGTTGTTGACAAGTAGTAGCCTTTGAATTGGATTGAGAAGTCTTGGATTCATGAGTAACAGAACTATAGGGATGTTTCATGGCTTCAAGTTGGGATTTGGATTTGTACCCGGGAGGGAAACCATGTTTGAAATAGTAGTTCTCAATAGTATGATTAGTCTTGTTATAATGGGTACACAACATTGGTGGTCTATTGCCTCTTCGACGACCACGACCGTGACCTTGAAAACCTTTATTTTGACTGATGTGATTTGAAGAAACGGCTAGGGAATTAGAATCAATAGAAGATGATTCAACAGGTGGGGTCAAATCATGTTGAGCCAAGATACAATAGGCTTTTGAAATGGATAGTAATGGGTCCATTAGGAGAATTTAGGTGCAGACTTTGCTGTAATTATCATTGAGGCCTTTGAGAAAACAAAGAATATATTCAATGTTCTTTTAAGTGAGAACACATAACATTTGCATGGATTGAAGCAAGTGTAGGAAAGAGTTGAAAGTAGATCCTCAAGTTCGTCCAACAAGATCTTCATATCCGTAAAATATGTGGAAAGGAAATGACCCCTCGACACAAATAATGTAAATCACGAAGAATGTATGAAACCCTAAAAATAATACCTCTGGTAAATCGTTCTTCAAGATCTTTCCAGAGTTCATGAGTTAAGTCAATATAAATTGTGCTTTGATAGATGTGAGGAGAGAGAGTTTGGTGATCCAAGAAATCACCATGTTGTTAAAGCAATCCAATAAATCAAAATTTGAATATGATTTATCTGGTTAAGGGGGAGTTCAATTATTGAACTTGATTTTGTTCTTTCAAGAGAGTACACATTTCATTGATCTACTCCAGTTATGGTAGTTGAAATCGGTGAGGGGAGTGTTGAAAAGAATAGCTCTAGGATTTTCGCTTGGATGAAGGAAATATGGGTTAGGAGGATCTTGAGAAGGGTATTTGGATGGATTATCAAGAGTAGGACTGCTAGCACCAGAATCAGAGGGAATGAAGGAAATTGGCGTATAAGTTCTTTGTGTGGTGTTGTTAGAAGGAGGGTTACCGTCACATAGTTAACTCTTATCACTTGAATATGAAGATATTTGTCGAGTGTGAAGAGTTTAAGACAATGTGAATTCAGAGACTTATTGATGAGATGATTAAGAAGGGTTTCCCTGCTACGGCTCACACTTTCAACATTTTGATTTGTGCTAGCGGCGAGGCGGGTTTCGCTAGGAATTTGGTGGTGAAGTTTATAAATTCAAAGTCGTTTGATTACCAGTCTTTTAGACACTCTTGTAATGCAATTATGCATTGTCTTCTTGTGTTGGTTGAATCAATACAAGTTGATTGAGTGGGTTTGGCGGTCTTTCATCGGATGTATAATATTGTCGTGCTTGCAAAGTACAAACTTGGGAAGTTGCTCGATGAGTTGTGAAAAATGGCCTTTTGAATCACATGAGAGATGACAATGATCATACCTGATAATTCTTTAAATCTTTATAGCTATTTAGTTATTTTATCTCATTTTTGACTTTGACAACTTATTGTTGTTTTTATTGTTCACCAACTTCCATTACTTAACATTTTTTTCAAAATTTCCTAGGTGGAAGTTGAGAAACAATTCATTGACCCCTCGAGATGAATTTTGTGTAAATGCATGATTCACTATGTTTATTCAATTATTTTCCTCAAGGGCCGCCGATATATGTTTTTCCACCGTACATTATTCATGTCCTAGTTCTATGTGTATAATTTCTTCTTAGAACAAAACCTTGAAATTCTTAGAACAAAACCTTGAAAAATACAAACTTTAGCTAAAGAATGAAGAGACCAGAAAAGTAGAAAACTCACAATAAATAAAATTAGTATTGAAGATTTTTCTTAGATTTGCTTTTGATTTGTTGAATATTTTTTATGGATATTTTTTCTCTTGTTTTCTTGATTTTTTATGTTTAAGAAAACCAAGAATAAAATAGAGAAACATGAATTTCAGTTATTGTGTTCTATCCTACTTCTTTCTTCTTTATTGCAGATTTATTTTTCAGATTTGAGTATGTTTTGAGTTTAAAAGAAAAAGATGAATTTGAGAGAGGAAGATTTGAATTCTGTCTAGTTAATATCTATTTTTTTTCATGTAGTTTTTGTTTGGATGTGAGATGTGGGGTTTACATGTGTTGTTGGGATGTTCATCAAGAAAAGTGGTGTTGTTGAGCGCGTATGGGAGGGGGGATGTTGCTGAGTGACTTAGACAGCCTAGTAATAAAACTAAAGTGATATGTAACCATGCTTTAATGTTTTTCTAATAAAATTGCCAGCTAGGACCAGAGTAGCTAAGAAACCTATAATAACTATCACCATGTATCTATAAAATAGTAATAATTCATATAAGTTCTCATTAGGTACAATAATTGAAATGTCATTGTAACTACATAATACATTATATACAAACATCCTTTGATGTACTAAAACATAAAGTAATTTACAACTTAAACAAAATGTAACTACATAGCTTTATCCTCTGATGCCTGAATCCCAGCCTCAAGCACTCTTATATGCTATAATACATAAAAATAGGGGGTGAGATAATAATCTCAATGAGTTCTTTAAAAATGGTATGGGCAGTTCAAATAATTTTTCTTAGAGGCAATTTCAAGCATGACATGGTTATGCAATTTTATTTAAGAAAAACAGTCCTTAATTTTGATTTATTTTCCTTAAAGTATGGAAAGTATGCATACCTTCCTTTTCCTTAGAGTATGGAAAATGCCTCCTTAGTTATCTCAACGTGGATCACCAAAATAATTGATAACCTCTTGGTAAGGTAGGTCTTGGCAATGACATCAATTGGCATCCCAGTTCTTCTTCCCTTACCTATGTTTCATTTCTGAAACAATCCTCAATGTCCCACCATAACATTTTAAAATAGTGCATGTCATGACATTATGTATATGATACATACCTCATTATCACATCAATTTCAATTAATTAATTAATTTCAACATAATAAATTTCAAAACAGTAAGTAAAAGTTAGTCCCTAGTCAATTATCAGAGGGAAATTATAGTTAGAGGGACTTCCTAGTCAGAGAGAGTCCCAATCAGTGCGAGATTACATTTAGAGGAAGTTATGATCAGAGCATGGCTTGATCATAGGAAATCAAGTCAGAGGAAGGACTTGATTAGAGGAAGTCATGTTAGAGGAAATACTTGATAAGATGAAGTCACGTCAGAGGAAAGACTTGATCAGAGGAAGTCAAGCTAGAGGAAACACTGGATCAAAGGAAGTCACGTCAGAGGAAAGACTCAATCAGAGGAAGTCACGTCAGAGGAAAAACTTGATCAGAGGAAGTCCAATTAGAGGAAGAATTAGATCAGAGGAACGGTTCAAATAGAGGAAGTCAAGTTAGAATCAACAATAGAACTTTTAGAGGAAGTCTACATCCCGATGGGAATTTTAGAGGAAGTCTACATCCCGATGGGAATTTTATAGGGAGTTTACGTAGAATGTCTAGAGGGAACTTTCAGAGGATACATAGAATGTCCAGAGGGAAGGTTTAGAGGATATGTTAACACATATAACACACCAGATAACCCACTATCATTTCACCCTCATTCATTCAATCCTTAACACATTATAATCATCCACACACACATATGCAAAATAAATGAATTTTGAAGAATTGAATGCAAGTTTCAACAATTCCTACATGTCAAACCTCACAGTTTTTCCTCACTCTTACTTTTAAAGATCCATTATTCAAACCTAGAAAATGAATTTTCAAGAATGGACGAATTTAAAGTTAACCCCAGAAACCCACATGAAAATGTGAAAATTAGTTCTAGGAAAAGAACTCACACTCTTGACAAGGAGAAATTTCCTTTAGAGTCGAGCTAAGTTGTGAGAGTTTTCTAGTTTCTTAGCTCTTTACACTTTTGCCTCTGCTGCAATGGTTTGAATATGAGATTCCCTAATATGGTCTTTATCTTATTTTAATACTGCATTTGACTGTAAACGAAACCAAAGATTAAGGAGATGACATGCACGAGGTCAGATTGGAGGAAGAGAACTTCAGATGGTTGCTGTCACTGAAGGACCTTGGGAAGAAAAGGAAAAAGAAGGGATGTTGATGATGAACACTACAAAGTGAAATGAATGTGTTAGGATGGAAGAGAAAGTGGAGTTGGTGGTGAAAGATAAAAGGTTTGAATGGCAGGTATACATGTGACTGAGAGAGAGAAAGAAAAATGGTGTGTTTTTCTCTTTTGACACTTGTACTTGTTAGTACTACCATTTTCCTATCCCAACTTTGAACATAATTCAAATATGACTAAAAATAATATATAATGTTTTACAAAAATTATAATAATCTAATTACTATCTTAAGCTTGTAATATTTCTAAGGCAGTGAGAGGAGTTGTTACAAAACCATACTTAAAGGATCAAAACATAGTTAAGAGACTAAAATATAATTTAGCCTAAAATTTATAAAATGTGGAAAAAATAGAGGTAAATTTGCTAATCATACTTTTGTGAGGATGAGAGAACTAGGAGTTGGAGTATACCAGGATTTAATTTTCTATATTATGTTTTTCTTAAAAGAAAAATCGCTATATTATCTTGTTGGTGATTATTTCAGGATCTATGGTGCGATTTGTTGAAGTCATCAAAATGAGTTAGTTTGAATAGATTGATCCAAAAAGTTCAATAAAACATAGAGTTTTAGTTTTAGATTTTAAGTCCGAATTTTAATGGAGCTTTTTAATTTAGTCCTAAAAAGCATGTATCTATGGTAGGCTAGTCCGGCCACGCTTAGAGCTACCCGTGTGATATGAAAAAATAATATATAATATAAAAATTAACAATTTTTAAAGATAAAAATTACAACATTATTTATATTATATTTGTCATTGTACATTTTAAATTTGTCTATTATTTTATGCTCTTCAAATTCTTCCATTGTTTTTATTTTTGCACTTAAATACATACTCTTTTTATATAATAACTACATTTATTCTTTAAAATTTATTTACACTTGTTTTTCTTTATGCTTAAATGTAATTTTTATTCCTCTATTTTATCAAAAATAAATTTGAGTCTCTTTTATATTTAAAATTAAATTTTTGATCTTTCTATTAATTAATTCTTAGAATTTTTTGGTCCTCCATTATTTTTTATTATGTGGCACTCTCATTAATGATTTAATACTTAGACGACATTTGGATATTGGATAACACAATTTTTATGTCATTATTATTGTAATTAATTTTATTTTTTATTTTATAAATGAAAATATAAAATATAAAATAAATAAAATTTTAATTTTTTATATTTTTTATAAAATAAGTAAATTTAAATATTTAAAAGTTTAAATTTTAGTATTAATTTTTCAAATATTTTAAATTTAAATATTTTAATTTATAACTAAAATAAATATATTTTTAAC
>JBBPBQ010020322.1:39259811-39280299 GCA_037974755.1 Cicer yamashitae | reverse complement strand
ACATATTATATAATATTAAAAATTTAATAAATTTAAGTATTAAAAATAAAATAAATAAATTTTATTTATTTTGTATAAACATTTTAAAATATTAAAAAAATTTAAATAAAATAAATAAATTGTAAATATTTTATTATTTTAATATTTTCAATTTTAAAATTAAAATTTAAGTATTTTAATATATAAATAAATAAAATGATTTTTAATATTTAATATGTAAAGAAAATCAATTGCATTACAACAATAATAACATAAAAAGTATTTATTATCACAAATGTCATGTAAGTACCACATAATTAATGAGAGTTCCACGTTATCATAAAAATTAGGAGACCAAAATAATTCAAAAAATTAGTTAATAGGATACCAAACGATTTTAAAAATAAAGAGACTAAAAGTTCATTTTGGACAAAATAGAATGACCAAAAATGTATTTAAAATTTTTTTAAAATAATATTATTAATAAGATTGACACTAAAGATCATTTTACAACTGTCTCATACGAAATTTAAATTATATCATTTATTATTATAATATCAAACTCTTACTAGTAAACTCACACTTTACTTTCTTTAATGTCTAAGTTACTATATTTTTTAAAATTCACACACTTTAACTTTTCTTGCAAATTACATCTTATTTCTTTACTTTTTACTTATTTTAAATATTTTTCTTGAAGGTTCTGCTTTATTTTTCTAAGTTTTTCACTTTCTTCCTTGGAGGTTCTGCTTTATTTTTCTAAGTTTTTCACTTTCTTCCTTGGATTCTTTCAATTTCATTCAGTTAAATTCCTTCCAACTTCTTTTTCATTGTCGCCTATAGTTGATATTTGATGAAAAATCATTGATAATATGTTACAAAGTTAATTTCTTATCACATAAACTAATTTTGATGAAAAAATTGATACATTTGTAAAATTGATATATTGTCAAAACTTGAACTTTCATGAAACAATTTTTAAACGTTGAAATTTCCACTCAAAATGGAAATTATTTCTTCGAAATTCACTTTTGATAAATTTATCTTTATTTGTTGTCGGATTTAATAGAAATAAAAAATGACTGTGAAATAATTTTTATTTTGCTAACAGAGTGTAAAATAAATTTTAAAATAACCAAATGCCAATATGTTAATTTGTTTACCATATAATATATAGTTGATATGTTAAAATTTTTTCTTCACTCAGATTTAAACTCGAGACTTTTCAATTATTTAACCTTTAGCTCAAACTAATTGAACTATTTACTCTCCTTCTTCTATTAATATGTTATAATACATCTATCATAATTTGAATAAAAATAAAATTTTCAATCATAATTATTAGAAGTTTGTCTACATGAATCAAAACTTATCTAAAACATGATATAGACATATTATGATACATACTATTTCCAATTTATAAATCAAAATAAATCAAAAAAATTTATAACGTATTTGTTCTAAAATTAAGACTGAATATATCAAATTTATTTGATCACCTTTTACTTTTAAATAAAGTTAGAGGAAGTACAGTAGTAGAGTGGATTAGTGGTTGTTTGGTATACCCATTTAGGTGGCTTATTATTGCATATTCATAAATAATATTTGTGGAGTATACGACATTGTTTAGGTGGAACGTTGTCATTATGATGAATCACCATTTCTAACCTCTTAAAACCAATTATTAATTGAGTAAAAATAAATCAATTATTTATTAAGAGCTTTTGTTCTAGACCAAACTCATGACGAGTCTATTCTGAATTGGACTCAAGGCTAAATAATCATTGAATTAGGGCATCATAGCATACCAAAGAGAATTCAAAGTGAGGGATTATTAGAGTTTGCGTGAGATATTTCTAAAATATTGGATAATATATGTATCTATAATTGGTTATAATAGACATATTATTATTGTTGGTTTAGAGGTTGTGTTCTCTCTGAGACACAAGGTGTATTGGTTGGATTCGAACCCAGATTCTTGGGTGGAAAAAGGCGTTGCTTCAACACTGGGCCATCGCAACAATTCATTCAATTGTTGAACGTTATATGTATATATACCGTTTCGCAAAACAGGGCAGAACCAAGAATTACACCTCTTCCTCAAGTGACATTATTTTTCTATAAATAATGTCACTTTGGACAGAATGAAGATACGATTTTGAAGAGATTATCATCCACTTTTCCCACCTATTCTTATATTCTAAGTCATCTTATTCTTCTCTAATGCATGAGTGAAGAATAGGAAACATTATTTTGTAACATACTATTGAAAGATACGCTTGGTGTGATAGTGCAAATCATATCAAGGTTTTCCAAAGTACCCTGAAGGGGATTCGCTGGTTATCTCATTTGCATCCGATTGGTGGGGGAGAATCGAACCTAAAGGCTAGTGTAACAACACGCTTTGGAATTTGCTACAGATACTCTTCATCAACAACTTCACTATTAAAGTCTTGCAGCAATTGTCACCAACACAGATCCAACATTGTCCAAACGCTGCGGGCACATCAACTCAAATTTGATGTATTTTTTTTAATGTATTTTCTTTAAAATTTTAATATAAATTTCTATTTTTAATTATTTTTAATTATCATCATTTATAATAATAATAATAATAATAATTAATAATAATAATGATTATTATTATTATTAATGTATTATTTATTAATGTATTATTATTTATTAATTATTATTATTATTATTATTTATTAATGTACTATTATTTATTAATTAATTATTTTTTTAATGTATTATTACTATTATTATTTATTAATGTATTATTATTTATTTATTAATTATTATTATTTATTAATTTATTTTCATTATTATTATTATTAATGTATTATTATTGTTATAATTAATTAATTATTTAAAAACACTAAACGACAAAAAATAATACACCCCAGTAGGAGGTCGCACCCCCAGCCAGCGACCTCCCACTGGGCCTGAAAAATTCTGCTTTCAGCTGGTCGCATCCCCCAAAATGATCTCCCACTGAGCCTGAAAAATCAAGCATTCAGCTGGTCGCACCCCCAAAACGACCTCCCACTGGGTCTGAAAAATCCAGCTTTCAGCTGGTCGTTCCCCCCAAAACGACCTCCTACTGGGGTCTAAAAAGTATGGCAGACAGTAAAATAATTTTGAGAGTGTGATATTTAAAAAAAAAAAAAAAGAAAAAAAAAGGATATATCCGTGAAAAATCCATTGGATGTGGCTAAAATGCTTTGCTGATCAAGCAAAGTTGTACTTTGACAAGTCATCTCATGTCCCTCTCGAAAATGTTGTCTGCACAAAATACTTCTCTCTGTTTTATTTTATTATTTAGAAGAATAAATTCGCCATCTCTTTTGGACTTTTTTTTACGTAATCTCTTTTGGAATTTGGAGCCATTGACGTTAAGGAAATGAAGAAAACCCACAACACAAGCAAAAAGAAAGAAGGAATTTCGTGATGCGGAAGAATTTTTTTAATTAGATCATTACAACCATTAAATATTACAAGTTTCGATAAAGAAATTATTTTTCAACGCATAAACCACTACTGTGAATGTAAATGACGTTGTTAGTATATGTCTTAGGCAAAAACTCAAAAGTTGATTAGTTTACTGTATGATGTTAACTATGTTGTTAATTATGTTAACTTGTTAATGTGGACAATTGTGTGAGATTTGATGTATCTTTTTTTCACTCCTACGAGTGTATTTGATTAGAAAGGGACCAAAATGATGGTGGTGGTGGAGATGATGGTGTTTAGTGTTGTAACTACTCTAAATTTTATAATAAATTATTTTATTAATGAAATAAAACATTAAATAATTAATTTGGTGTTAAAATTATTTTATGATATATGTTGATTAATTTTGGGATTAATTTTTTTTATATATGGGTTTTTTATGATGTACTAATCTTGTACATATTAGATTAATAATTATATTATTTTTCCAAAAATAATAGTATTTAGTGTAATATTTTAAATAATAAGATTTTAGGCGATTTGACGTGTACATGCATGTACATAATAAATATGATATTTTATGTGCGTTTGAATGATGTTAAGTGTGCATATAGTTATATTTCAATTATTTCTAACTAGTTTCTATTTTTAGTTATTCATTTGATAAATAATCATCTTGAGATGTTAGTAACATTGCAATTGATTTCCTCTATTTTTATATATTTTCTATGGCATGGTGGTTTTATGCATATTTATTGTGATTTATTAATTAATATAAATTGTTGATGTTATATTTATTTATTTTATCGTTTTGACTATTCTATAAAGATAGATTTTAATGTGAGTATTTGAAAAAAAAATAAGTATAATTATAGTGATTATTTCGAATATGAGAATCTTAATTATTAATGTATTTTAAAAAATTACTTACTTTATTTTATAAAATATTAGTTTTAAAATATTAGTAATAATTTAGTAATTAAATTGTGTTTAAAAAAAAAGTGTGTTAAAAATTAATTTTGGTAAATGTTAATTTTATTTAAAAAATAAAAAAAAGGACTAAAATGTGTTTTATGGGTTAGGCTCATATGTAAGAGTAAAACCTAATTATTAATAATAAAATAACAATAAATAATAATAATAATAATAATAATAATAATAATAATAATAATAATAATAATAATAAAAAGGAAGAAAAAGAAAAAGAACAAGACCAGAACACGTTCGTTCCTCTTCCTTCTCCTTCTTTGCATACGCCGCCACCACAACCATTTCCTCTTCCTTCTTCTCAACCTGAATCGCAAATTGAAACGTCTTATTCCTCTTTGTAAAAAATCACACCTCTACCTTTTGATCAAGATTCCGGGCACCAGGACTATCACCAACGCAAACCGAGACCATATTTGGACTCCACGAAACACCCTCTTCCATTACCTATGCTTGGAATCACCAACCGTTATACTTCAAAAAATGGGTTTTCACCCTCCGGCCAGCACGTTTATCGTCCTGAAAAACTGACAACATTTTTCGATTCCTCTCGTCTAAACCTTCAAGAAGCATTACTCATTTGTGTGTTTCGGTGAAGTTGACGTCGGACCCTGTCAGCGCTCCAACACGTCGGTGAGACCTTTTCTAATAACCTGTTTCACGATATTTTGAATATGTTTCTTCGCCTAATATTTTTATTAATTATGTAAACTAATTTTATGCCCCGCGTAAATTATCAGTCATGTTTCATTGACTCTGCAAATTCGTCGATGCTTTTAGACTCGTTCGTTGCGCGTTGTCGACATGTTATGGTTGCTGAAAATTGCTCGGATTCTTATATTGTACGAAAGCGTCAAACCGAGGTATGGGGTGAGAGTGAGTTCGAATTCATGAATGTAAATTAAATGAGATGAACGAGAAAACCGTATTTCCCATAATTCATTCGAGGCTCGCTACGTATGGCTGAAGCTTTTTTTGAGTAATAATTGACTAATGAGAAAACTTGAATTTGGTGAGGTTAAAATATAAGTTAGAAACTTTTATAGGATGTTGTTTGATTTGATTTCAAAGATCGTGTGGTAGTTGAATTATTGTAGAATTGTGTATTTGAAGTATTCTGTGTTTTGTTTATATCTACCTTTGATATTGTTATATCATATATAATGTGATGAATTGTAATTATTTGCATTGCAATTGACGTGGTGTGTGTGAATGATCTAGTATTATTATCTATGAGTGAAAATCCTGTATTGTTGGAGCTTGTATATCATGATGATAAATTTTGAATGTAATATATAACTATAGGAATATGCATTGATGGTGAGTACTTGTTGACTTATGATGTTACCACCTTGATGAATATGATGAAATGCATATTGTGTTTAATTGAATAGTGCCAATGATGGTTCTCTTAATGGAGTGAGTAGCCTAGGCTAACGAGGGGGAGAATCTGGATGTTATTTGTTTGAAGTGGGGATTATCTTGTCATCATATAGGTAGGACCTGACAAGCCTAGTGATTTTGGGGAAGTAAAACTGAATGAGCCTGATCGTGGCGGTCTACTGTTGAGCCTTAAGGCAAAATTGTTAGACCTTGGAGGTATTCGGGTGGGGAACTCCTAGGTGACTTGGAGGTAACACTCCAAATGTCAGGAGCTACCGTGCAACACACGTTTACCTCGACTGTCGCGTATATGTGTCTCGGGTTGAGTTGAAGGGATCTATGAGGGCAGAGCCAATTTGAATTGTCCGTCCACTTGCGTGATGGCATAGTATCAAGCCTCCTAACCAAGTACTTCAGAGTTAGAATGGTACCAAAGACGGAGGAGTCTAGAGTATAACAGCGTGCATAACATTACTTGATTTGTGTGTTGACTTACTTGGCGTTGTAGATTGTATCGATGTTTTACCTTGATTATTATTGTTAATTATGATTTGATATGATACGGTGTTTAATTAATGTTTTACGTGTTCTTCTCAACTATTTTATACTATGTTTTCGAAGCTCACCCCTCGCTGCTTGTGTTTGGCGCTTGCGAGAGCGTAGTTATTTCAGGTTATCAGTTGGTGATCCATGCTCTGATAGGTGATACTGAGTGGGAGTAATTTGTTATTGTGTTTTGTTGAGTGATGAACTAACTTTTGTTTTGTAAACTCTATCGATCAATTGTGTTATATTCGATCTTTTATTCAGAGATAAAAATTAATTGTCTCTAAGTTTTGATCATGTTTTTATGTCAGAAATATTTGATTAATAAACCTCAGCTATATTCGATGTTAAATGATTTTTAATTAAGAATTTTTATGAAACCGTCTTGTGTAAGTGTGAGTGTGACGTCCTGAGCCTTATAGTTTAAAAGGAATTTTTTTTATACTCTATTTTTGGACCGTTGCGAATCTATTTCAAAACTAATGCATTTTACTTTTTATTTCAATTTGGGTTTAGGGTGTCACAAGTATTGGCTTCACAATGAGGGAAGAGGAAAAGAGGGAAAATGTGGTCCCAAAAAGTCAAAAAAATGTATCAAATATAATTTGATTTTTCAAGTTTATTGTCATTTTTGGTCTCCCCCTAGTCAAATACACACGAGAGAGAGAGAGAGAGAGAGAGAGAGAGAGAGAGAGAGAAACGAACACATCTGATGCCACGTAATAGTCTACGTCATGAAGTTAACAACAAAGTTAAGTCAAAGATTAAACTGACATACTTTTGAATGATTTTGGGACTATATGTTGGGTTTTGATTGAGTTAGGGGCTAAAGTGGTAGCGCCCTGCATATTCAGGGATCAAAATGGTTGTTTATCTATTTCTCAATTGATTAATGTTTTTTATCAGATGAGGCACAATTCTCACACAAACAATAACGCTTTAAGACTTCAACAAAGCATACTTAATCAAGGAAATGGGCTACACAACACAATTGCTCTTTCTCAACATATGATAATAAAACTCATTTGGAGTGGACCTATATATAGGGTCAGAGTTATAAAAACGCAATGGAAGACAATGGTAGCTCCTCGAAGGGAGTGTACCTGCACAAACTTTGACGATAAATTAAGTTTGTGTTTAAGAGTGAGAGACTTTAGGTTTAAAATAATGTGTAACTTAGACATGTGTCGGGTGTCTCTTTTAAAGGGCGTCTCTAGGGCTTCTTAAAGGAGTATGTTAGAGTTGATGAGTTGTATCTGCTATGATTCACAAATCATCACTTGATTTCGGACGCGTGTCACTTGTGATCATATAGTGATTTTTGTCATCCTACAGCACACATTTAGATTATAAGGTCATGATTACCATCCAATTTTATTGAGAGAATGTCTACATAATTTTTGGTGTTCCTTCACCTCGAATTCCTTTTAGTGTACTACGATGCCTTAACTCAAAGGTTGCATTCTTTTGGCCATAAGTTTGAGTGAACAATGGGCCTGAGTTCGGTTCAGAATACTTTCCCTCAAGTCTCCAGTTGATGCAATTAGATGGTGACTTGTTTTCGGCTATTCTTGAATTCGTTGTAGTTAGAATGCTATCAGCATTCTCAACTTATTTTTTAATGTTTAATCCACATGTCATGTTTTCCGAAGATGATTTCGAATTCAGGAATTTGAAGAGTTGTCTTAGGAAATTGTGCAACGAGTCATTCTGACTTAACTTGAGGTGACATTTGGGTTCCTCTATTTATGACGCATGGGACCCCCAATGAAAGCGCTTGAGTGCTTTATGATAGATCATAATCATAGGATACATTCTTCCAAGTTGCTTAAGTGTCTTTGAATGATGAAATGTTCTCTGATTCATATTATTTGAGGTTTTATAAATAGTAGAGAAACTTTCTTCTTTCCCTTTACCACTTTGAGCCTTAGATATTCATAATTCCATTTCTTTCTCTTCCAACCCCCCAAAAATCTCATTAGAATCTCTGCTTCTTTTCTATTCTTGTTGATAAAGCCCTTGTTTATGATTTTCAAGATTTTCATCACATTCATCCTATTTTTAAGGTGTTATGTGTTGTTCATTTTGTTTTTCTTCTCCTTTTCTTTGCACTTCTCTTTATTGTAGGTTTTTCATACCTCATATGAGATTGTGTGTGGTGGTTCTTCCCCCAATGTCGTTGTAAGTAACAAACATCGTTATTGACACCGCAATAAAACCAAAATAGACCAACACCAAAGAGATGGAATGGTTGACCGAGGAGATACTCAAGAAGGTCTCTGTGAAACCCTATTATGATGTTATACCTTAAATACCTTTCTTCTTCAATATCTTCTAGCTCTTTGGCATAATGAGAACCCAAAGGAAAAACAAGGTTTGGTTTCTTTTAAGCATAGAAAGAAAGTCTTTAATCCTTCCCTAACTCTTTGATTGAAGGGGTTCAAGAAAAACGTGTTTTCCTAAAGTCTTGTGTCGATCATGACACCGCCTATGTGATAGCATTTTTCTAAAACGGTGGACAAATAGCCATTTTCAAAGGACAACAAATGATCTCATATTCAAAGCTAAAAAGCTCGTAAGGCTGACACCTATAATGCCAAAAGACTCCAAGAGTACATTGAGTCTTTTGAGAATATCTCGTCGTTGATAAGGATGGGAATCTCATCGGTGAGAAATATGGAAAACAACTCCTTAAATCCCATCACATAGATACGAAAGAACTGTTAACCTATCGTTCTCAACAAACAAGAACATGTTTCTCGGTAAGCTAACGATACGGTTGATCCTTTATGATGTGTTATCTTCTATATATTATGACTACTTCATTAAATCTTTTGCAAACATTATGGTCTCACTTTCTTTTATGAAGAAGTATAAGACCAAAAAGATTGGAAGTTCGTCATAGGTTCCCCCAAATAAATTAAACGCATTCGAGGGTTAGACTTTTTCAAATGTGATTATCTTAACAGAGGTCCCTCTGAAATAGAATTAAAGGGATCAAGTTACCATCACTGAGATCACTCCCTCAGCAGCGACATTACCATTGAAACTTGAGCTTGCGATCTCGAGGGTAACCCCGACAATAAAAGAAACTGGAATTATGGCAAGTTTGTAAGAACTTTGACACATCTATTACATAAGACCTCATCCTTTTTAGGGGTAACATTGCTTGAGGCAATGGATCAACCTTGTGACTTCCCTCTTACTTTTGTCGTGTCTCTTTCCGCTATTCTAGATGAACTTTGAGATGTGATTCTTGGTGAGAATATTATATGGGATGGATAGGGGTGGTTGGGAAAAGCAAATAGTACTTTTCTTTTTGGTGGAAAGATATTATTTGTGTTTGTGAAGGTGTGGGATTAGATAATTAGGGTTTGTGCAATAATAATTTGTGTGGGGTGGTGGGTAATTGGACTGATACTTCATTTTGGAGTGACAATTGGCTTAAGGTTGAGGCTCTTTGTGAGAGATTTAATAGATTGTTTGGGCTAGTATGTGATAAAAATGTGATTATTGTGGAGATGACTAGAAAATGGCGGTGAGTTGAGGGTAAAGGTTGATATTGGAGGAGACGTTTGTTTGTTTGGGAAGATGAGATGTTCAAGGACTGTTGTCTAATGTTTTAGTGCAAGAAGTGTTCCTGGTAGATGGACCTAGTTACATGAACTTAACGACGAGTATTTTGCCAAAAGTGTTAATAACTTGTTGATCTCTGATTCAACGCGTAAGAGATCACCTACACATGCATTCATTTGGAATAATGTTGTATTGTTGAAATTTGCACTCTTTGTTTGGAAATTGTTTTACAGTAGAATTCCTATAAACGACAACTTGGCTAAGCATTGAATTTAAAATGCTCACACAATGTTATGTGTTTTTGGATGTAGGAGTTATGAAACTTTGCAACATCTATTTTTTGATTGGATGTTTTGATAAGGTTTGGAATGTAATTATGGAGGGGTTGGGTTTTTCTAGTGCATTAACCTGTTAAGTGTTTGATCGTGTTCTACAACTTTGTGGCATTCATTTAATTTCTAAAAGTTCAAGAGAAAATATTCATATAATTTGTTTGGCATGCATTTGGACAAATTAGAAGGAGCACAATAATTGAGGCTTTGGTCATTAGAAGTTATTGTTGGAAAATCTTATTAATTGAATTAAACTGTTGGTGGTGGTTGAAAGCTCAAATCAGATTTTGATTTTTATTTCGAATTGAATTAATAATGGACAAATCCCCCAGATTGTACTCTTACATTTCCACTGTTCATTAATCTTTAATTGGGTTAGTTGTTGTTGACTATTAGATGTTTTTTTGTGATTGGATATTGAACTCTTAAGTGTTGAGATTTTAATCTTGTTTTGCAACGACTATTCTTGGCATATATTGTGCAAGAGTAGTAGTATTTGTAATATTTTTTAATATTAAATAAATTTGTAGTCACTATAAAATTTCATAATTTTATTTTAGTCTTTATAAAAAAATTTCAACTTTGTAATCCTTTAAAAAACATTTAATTCAGTGTTAATCCTTATTTTAATTTTTGTTTTGTAAGAAATTAATAATTTTAATCTTTTAAAAAATTCTTAAAAAATCAAAGTAAAAACTAAAAATAAATGATTTTTTTTTAAAATAAAATTTGAAAGGTCATATAATTTAATAGAGACTAAATACACATTTAATCATTTTTTTTATAAAAACAATTATTTATCAAATTTTATATACCTCAAAATTGAATCAAAATGATCAAGATCTCGATTCTGTACAAACCATAAGGTTAAAACCAATTTGCTTTACAATTAAAGTCTTTTCTCTTTTATATTTTTAAAATTCCGTAAAAAATAAATTTATTAAAAAAATATATTTTAAAAAAGTTATCTTACAATTAATCGTTCACAATCATAAACAACTGGCATCGATATTATCACAGTCACATGAGATGTACCATTTGCGTAATATAACAAAAAGATAAAACAAACTAACACAGACTCAATAAAGTGAATTTTAAAACCATCCGTACAAAAAAGTTTATTAAGATATCAATGCTTTCTTTATAGTTGTAAAATGTAACTCAACTAAAATACGATGAAAATGTCAGATTAAATATTATATTTTTGAATTTAAATTTAGGATATTGTAATTATTGTTGTGAATTTTTTTATTATTTTATTTATGGATAAAAAAAAATTTGTTATAAAATGTTTTTTAAGGCAATTCATGATAATAATGTTGAATCATGAATGTTGAAGATTATATCACACCACCAGTCAAAAATAAAAGTTGAATTAGCTTATCAATTGCTTCCAAACCGAAAAATATGAAAAAGAGAAAAATGGAAGAATCCTAGAAAATAAATAAATAATAATAATAATAATAATAATAACCCTTCTTTAATTTCTTTGATTATTTTCATCCATTTAAAACCCATTTTCTTGTTGGTAATTGAAGATCAATCAATGCTTAAAAAAGATCTTGAACATCAGATTCGAGAAGAAATTACAGAAAAAAAATATATGGACATTTTTTGCAGCTCAATATATGAAATTATGCCAATAAAAAAAAGAAAGAAAATGAAAAAAAAAAAAGATGATAATTATATTCTTTATTTCTTCTCCTCTTTCTTCTCTTCCTTCTTCTCCTCTTTCTTCTCTTCCTTCTTCTCTTCTTTTTTCTCTTCCTTTTTCTCTTCTTTCTTTTCTTCTTTCTTCTCTTCTTTTGCAGGACCAACAGATACAATATCTACTTTTCCAACTTTCTTCAATTTCTTCACAATTTTCACTGTGTCCATTTGACCAATCACTGTCAATTTCTGCTCTTTTACATCTGCAACAATTGAATCAACCCCTGTTCATCAAAATCAACAATTATTCAATAGATCAGCCCTTAATTAGTTACATAAATTATTTTCCATAAATTTAAAAAATTCTTTGTATTAAAAATTTGATTTTTTTTTTCAATTTTTGTTAAATCACTTACCATAGATATCTGCAGCTGCTTCTATAGCTTTTTGCTTTGTTTTATCATCAGTCATAGTTAGCACCTTTAACACAATCTTCTGCTATGAAAAAAATAGTAAAATTAAATTACAAATTATATACATATTTTAAATGATTTCTCTTAATATACATATATTTATAATTAATATAATATTTATATATATATATATATATATTTATATAGCTAATTAAGCATAAACATGTGAATGAGGAATCTAAGAGAAGGGAAGATTTTGTGAAGAAAATTAAATTAATTAGGATGTGAAAGGGAAAATACCTGAGCCATTTGAAGAGGAATTAGATGGGGGTGTGAAAACAAGAAAGAAAATGAGGTTTAGACTTTAGAGAATTTTGATGAGGCTTTTGGTTGTACCTATATAGTACTAGAGAGAGTAAAGGGTGTGAGGTTTTGTAGTTGGTTTCCTTTTATTTGTGTGTGTGACTGTAGGGGTCACATCAAAACACATGGACCATTATAAATGCAATTTTTTTCTTTTTTGCCGCATGGTGCAATTCATGAAGAGCACACATGACAAATGTTAGGAGGGTTTGACATTGTGATGTCATCTTGTGTGGCCTTTTGATTTTACTAGTGTTTTTCTTTCTCGTTTTCATGAGTATCTTTTCATACTTTTGAAAATGAAATTTGATGATGTAGATTATGTTGGAGGGAAACTTCTTCAACTTTGTTCTTATAAAACTTTTGAGGACTCGGCTATTCTTGAGAATCAAGAGCAAGACTTTGGATTATATAAATTATGTGAAAGTATTGTTAAAATCAAAGTAGTTTGAAGAACTATGTCCTTTACTTATTTTGATAATAATAAAATTATTTTGTGAAAATAATTTAATATATTAACATTTTGATTAAGTGTGTTGGTCTTAATTTAAGTGAATTATATAGATTCTTATGTCGTATCATCTGATAATCACTCCGTTTTTCTAAGTCTCATACAAACGCTCTAACACGCGCCTCTAGTGACACGAGTGACGCTCTATGTTGGTTGATTTCGATAATACAAGCAATGCTCTAGTTCTGGTGACTTTGGAAATACATGATATGTTTTGTTTCAATTGCCTCTACTGAACACAACTATGCTCTTCGTCTATCTCCGATAAGATTGACAAAGCAAGTGTTTGTCTGCCTCTGATAAGCTTAACAAGCAAGTGATTGTCTGCCTCTAATAATCACTTCATGCATCTGATCGTCTGACTCTGATTTATGTTGTACGCTTTGATGAAAGTAAATGCTCCAAAGAAGACAAAGTATTTGTGCATCATCTGATGAACATTCTGAATCTGCTACTTGTTTAAAGATATTAAAAAAGACATGCTCTAATCATCGTATCATCAGCTTCCCAACTATTTTAAACAAGATACGCTGAATCAATTACAATCCATTTTGGAAAGTTTCTATGGAAAACCAATCTCAAAAGATACGATAAGAAACTTAATGAATTATGTTGATTTCTTGCATTCAGGACAACTGTCAAAAACCCTAATCGATCTCTATAAAAAGGATGTGCATTCCTCACTAGAAAGACAAGAAACTACAAGCTATAAGCACATCTACAATATTGCTCATAATAATTCCTTTTTACTTTAGGACTGAGAAAAGTTTCTAAAAGAATAAATTTGTAAACACTCTTTACGAGAGCTAATTTAGAAAAATCCAAACCTTTTCTTTTGTAACCTAGCCTAGTAGTGGTTGTGTTTCCTCAACAGTTTGATTGTGCTAAGCTAGAAGGTTGAGAAGATTGAGCACAGTCAATGTGACTAATAGGTGTTTAAGTGCAAGTTTGATTTCATGGTGAATTAGTGGTTTAAATCATTCAGATTGAAGAGACTGGACGTATCTACTGTGTTGGTGGTGAACTAGTATAAATTGGTTGTGTCTTTCTGCTATGTATTAAAGGCTAAGTTTTAGAAATATTTAAATTTGAAAATGCATTCAACAAATAAAAGACCTCACAAACGCAAAAAGATACAATTGACTATTTTATTAAAATATTTTGTATCTCAAAAAGCAAGAAAAGTAAATTTTATATAAAATTATAATATATTATTATTATAATCATTAAAAAGCCTCTATATTTTTTTTTTTGTAAGTAGTGATTTAGAATTTGTTTTAGGCCTCTATGATTGTTGGGCCATCCTAGACACTGAAGTAGCTAAAATATCACTAGAAGGGGGTTGAATAGAGATATTGTAGTCCTTTTCCAACAATGGTAGGATCTTGCTTTTTTGTCATGGACAACACCTTTTTTACTTTGGTACTTTTGCTCATTTTCCCATGTATAAGGATGAATGGAAGACAGAGCTTCATCCTCTATTATGTTTTGTTTATCCTCTGATGTAGAGTACGTATATTCATCCTCTTATTCAGTATTGGTTGTCTTCTGTCATCATTTCTTCAGTGTTGTTTTATCCTCTGTCATAGAGGTTATACTTTTATCTTCTAATAATTTGTCCTCTTACGATGAAGACATATCAAGGATTTGTAACAAACTTTTCTTTTGATCACAAAGGTTAGAAACCTGTTTTCTAATTTTGATACACTCAAGAGCACAAATTAGATAACACATATAATCATAATCTTTGAAATAATTTTGTTATCACATTTGAGAGAGACTTTGTCTCAGCAAACAACTTATACTACAAACATGAAAGACATTCAAGAAAAATTTAGGATAGTTTTGATAAAATTAAGAGAAAACAAAATTGTTTCAACATTTTAACTAATATTTATTTTCTTTATTGTTTTTGTCAAACTAATAACGATTAGATCATTGTCTCGATTGTGAGGACGATAAAAATAGTAATTTATACTTCTAGAGAATGACGTCCATTATTACCAATGCTTTGATCATATTTGAAGTATTACTCAGCAATGAATATCTTATGAAGTTGTTCATAGTAGAACTTACCTAGTTGTTGATCCAAGTTGACTAAATGTATGGTCACTAATTATAAGTGGAGACATATAAATTGGATTTTTGGTTTGAGTTATTCTCAAGTCTAAATTAGTTTATATGTTCTTTGTAAAATAGTTTGTATTGAATATCCTTGATAAAATAGAGTTAAATATGTTTTTAGTTTCTATAAAATTTTAATATTTTAATTTTATTTCTTATAAAATAAAAATATAATTTTCAATTACTACAAAATTATCATGCAGTTTTGGTCTCTGTTGTTAAATCACTATATATTTTAGAATGAAGTTTTGCAGACATGTTTACAACATTATAAAATGTTTCTCCACAAAAATAACCAAAAATTCGATTTCTATATCTATATTTTTGTTACTTTTATCTTGAGTATTTTACATTTAAAAATCCATATTTAACTTATCGTTAGTTCACAAATTCTAAATTTTTGTGGAAAAACTTTTTATAATGTTCTTAACATGCTTGTAAAAAATCATGCAAAAAATTTAAAGTTGAAGGACAACTAAATATATTTTGTTTTAATAGAGACTAAAAATGTTTGTTCGATAACTTTATAAGAACTAAAAATTATATTTTTATTTTATAGAAACTAAAATTAGATGTTGAAATTTTATAGAGATTACAAATATATTTAACCTTTATATAGGGTACATGAAAGTTGTGTAACTCAATAGATATGAGTTAAGAGTTGAAGGTATTGAAGTAGTATACTAATATTTGTATGGCTAATATTTGTATGGCTAAATTGTACAATTTTGGTCCTCTAGTTTAAAACGAGTGATTTTGGCAACTCACATTTACTCCCTTTCTGATTCTGCAATCCATCGCTTATTTTTCTCAATTTTTTGGTGATATGTCATGATAGGGTAGACTTTTTAATGACTTGACATGATGAAAATTATTTTAATTAATTTTTTACAAAAAAAAATCATTTTAATTAAATAAAATAAAATCATATTTACTTAATTAAAAAAAAAACTAAAATTAGAATCTCTAATTTTAGTCTTGATCCATTTTTCCTTTGTTTTGAGGTTTCTACAAATTCATCAATTACTTTCGCTGCCACACTATTGTCATTCACTAAACTTCTATTTTCAACTCCATTTGAGCTTAGAAAAAGACGATTTCGAAGATCCGTGAAAGAGATTCATGGACAACTCGAAAAGATTCTGACGTAGGTACTCAGAAACCGATAGAAAGCACAACAGTTTGAAGAGAAAATATTGAGAGAGCTTATATTCTAACAGTAATAAAACGGTAGAGGAGGAAGAGATAATCACCCTTTTTTGGTTAAAAAATCCGACAGATGCATCAAAATTGTAACTAAACCTTTAGTTTTTAATTAAAATAAAAAAATTTCATCATATCATGTCATGAAATTAAAAAGTTCACATGTCATGCCACATCGTAAAAAAAAGTTAGAAAAAAAGAGTGGAGAACTGCAAAATCAGAAAGAGGATAAATATGAGGGATCAAAATTGTTCGTTTTAAATCAGGAGATCCAAGATCGTACAATTGAAATATTAGAGGGGGCAAAATTGTAATTAAACCTATTTTGTTTATAATCATATATAGACTGGAGTAGCACTATTGAGTTAAAAATGAAGAGAAAATATATTTTTTGGACACTCAAAATATTAAGGCTCGTTTGTTTTGAGAAATGATTTTTTTTGTTTAATTGTAATTTTAGTCCATCTATTTTTTTTTGACCAATTCACAGAATTGATTCCCCTATTTTAACCGTCGACAATTTTGGTCCCTCCCTCATATATTTGAACTGAAAAAATGAGGATTTAACATATTTTAAATGATGTAACATACAATTCCATGATATGGAACCATGTATATGTATTAATTATTCATGTGTCATTAATTAAATTAAAAATATAAAATAATTCCGAAGTTAAATATAAGTTTTATGATGTTTTAGTTTGATTTTAAGGATGTATATCATTATATATCATATGTCACGTTATTTAAAACATGTCATGTCATCATTTTTTAGTTAAAAAATCTGAGGGAGATCAAAACTGTCGACTTTTAAAATAGAGACCAATTTTGTGAATCAGAAAAAATAAGATGATTAAAACTACAATCAAACCTTTTTTTTTTATTTTCTATTTTCAATTTTAATTACAATTATCACTTTATTTTATTTTTCGTCGTTTTTCAAAGATTTTATGCGTACAAAATTCCTAGAAACATTTTGTTTTGTTTTTAGTGTTTCTTCAAATTTTTAAAAACATACAATAGATTCAAAAAAATGTATCAGCTTTTTATAATCTCAATTAAAAGTAAAACGAAAATTAAAAAAGAAAATGTTTTTGGTCAAGGTTAATGATCAAGCTGTTTTTTGGTTACAAATGCTCAAGCTAAATCAATAGTACTGTTGTGGTTTGCTTAGTCACTTTTTAATTTTTGGATGGGGATTAATCATCATACCATGTGGTCCTTGTCAACTAGTTGGATCTAACCAAGCTCAACTCACTCATTCAGGTCCCATCAAGCTTAGCTCAACCGTTCAGGTCCAACCAAACTCAACTTTGATCATTTGTGGTAAGTTATGGTGTGAGTGGAAGTTGTGGTCCTTGAGGGAAATACCTCATGACCTGCCACTTGTCGTGCACGAACAAGTGACATGAGTTGCGCGTGTTGTAGCTCCACACACCAAGTACAAATGAGTTGGGTGAGAAAGAGGCTGCAAGCTCCACACGCACAAATAACATGGTCCTCATAAGCTAAACCTAATAGACTTGGACGTCCAAAAGAGGGCCTATTAGATCAAAAAGTGAAGACTATAAAAGAAGAACACTTAGGAAGAAAGAGACAGATCATTTTGGCTAGAGTGAACAATGTATTTTACCTTAACCATTTAAGAGTATTCTTGAAACCCTCTCTTGTTGACTCCATAAGATAGCTCACTTGTTGCATTTTGTGTTTACATAAAATAGGATAGCAATAGCTTACCACAATTAATCAAAGCTAAGCTTGGATGTACCCGAACAATTGAGTTGAGTTTGGTTGGACCTGAACGGTTGAGTTGAGCTTGGTTGGACCTGAACGGTTGAGTTGGGCTTGATTGGATTCGAATAGTTGGCAGGGGCCACATGGTATGATCATCGATACAAGTCCACATTCCACCAAGCGTCAAGCTTGTTAAGGTGCAGACGTTTGCTTCTTCCTCCATCGGTCGATACCAATCCACAGTCCCCAAGCGTCAAGCGTGTTAAGGTTTAGACGTTTGTTTCTTCCTTTTTCAGTTTAAAAGTGATAGAACTGGTGTTCAAGATGATAAGACTTATGGTCTTGTCGCATTAATTTCTCGTCATATCAATTGTACCTCTTTTTAGTCAGCTCGGTCACATTTAAAATGATATGACCCCTAGTCTTGTCATGCCAACTATCTCGTCACATCACTGTACTCCACTTTAGCCAATTCAATTACATCTAAAATGCACATTTCTCAATGTGTCTCTTTTTTTTTTCTCATTAAAAATGGCGTTCCCTATTCTTTGTACTCGCTTCTAAATCTCCCCTCTCTATTTTTAATGCACTGCTATCCGTTCGTGGTTTGTCAGTCTTCTCACGAAGCTAACTTTGTTCTCACATATACCTATTTTTCTTTATCTTTTTTTCACTCTTTTATTTTTTTATCAAGCTTATCTTTACCTTGGTTTTTCCACACACAGGCTCGCCTCAACTTATGTAGGCCTTAGCCCCCAAGCCATGTCTCTTGCAATTCTCATGCATAACCAAACTCTGCTCGCCATTATGCATCCATCGGTGGTCGAGCTCTCCACCTTATGGCCAAGCTCTGCTCGACATTTAGTCTCTTGTGTAGGCCGAGATATGCTCGACATTTGGTCTTTCGGGTAGGCCGAGCTTTGCTCAACATTGTTCAGTTATGGCCGAGCTCTGCTCGGTGCTGACTCACCCCCTATGGCCTAGTCAATAAAAAAATGATAAAACAATGCTTAAATGCATTATGCATGCCTTTTGTTTTGTTTTTTGTTTTTTTGAATAATTATGTATACATGCCATGTTTAGTTTCATATTTTTTTTTGTTTCACATAAATTACTTCTATTAGAGACAATCTTATTTAAGACATGTTGATATATTGATACACTAAATGTAAGTACATCTTTCAATTAAGGTTCAAACAGCGGCAAATCACAAATTTAATTCACCACATTGTGAAAATCCAACTCTCATTAGACCCGTTCGTTATTCAATAGTTTTCATAGTTTTTTTAATAGACTTTATTGTTCTTTTTGTTGTTATCACAAGTTTGAATATTAATTTTTGTCAAAAAAAAAAAAAAAAAAAAAAAAAGAAAGTTCGCATATTAATTATCGTTTGATCTGACGTAAGTTTGCACAAGATCTAGCTAAGAAGTCCATTATGTTATAAATCAAAACAAAAATGCACAACCCAACTTGGTGTACATTGAAATGATTTTTATATTCCAAAGCCAATGTTGAGGCTGAGGCTGGCACCAACCATTATTTCCTTATCAAGACAAACTATTGTGTATAAAACTAGCATAAAGAAAATCATTGTCATTTCAGAGCAGCCATAAAAATAAAAAATTACTTAACACAATATTCTTCCTCCAATATTATATTGTCTAATAATATCTCTAACAATAACAAGAGTATTTCTCCATGTTTGGAAAGGAATGATGATATCATTCTTATTTCTTACCCGTAGATCTTAATTATTCAAACGTATGCAAAACAAAAATAAGCTGGCTATGATCCTATGATGATACAGAAAAATTCATAATTAAATTTAATTATTAATAAATTTCAATTTCTCTTTTTTATTTTATGATTTTTTTTCTCTTTCTCTGGATATGCTTTGTTATTACTATTATTATTTGTCATTGAAGTGCAAAAAATCATGAAATCCAATTAAAACCATGAAAAAAATAAAGGTAATTTTTAATCCTTGAGAAAATTAAAACGGGACAACTTAATTTATATTTTCATTACAATTTGTTTGGTTTATGAAGAAGGAGAGCCAGAAAATAAAAGAAGAGAAAATTAGTTGATTATTTAGTAGTTTATTATAAAAGAAAATAAAACAAAAATTATGATAGAAAAAAATATGTGTATTTATTAAAATAATTTAAACGTGCATAAAAAAATTTTGATATGATAAAAAGCATAAAAAGATTATAATTCTCTCTATATTT
>JBBPBQ010020322.1:39242628-39259801 GCA_037974755.1 Cicer yamashitae | reverse complement strand
ATAATTATTTCTATTTTTTTTTTAAATTTTAATTCCATTAAAATATTTTAAGGGGCTGTTTGTTACAAATTATAAAAATCTAATTTTGGTGTTCAATAACTTAGAGATTAATTATTAGAGATTTTTTAAAACACTGATTTTTGTATATGTCTATTCTCTTTATATTTCTTTTTATATTTTATAATTGTTTTATTGATTGTAATGAAATATGTATTTGTATTATTTTTATCACATCTAATTTCTTTCTATCATAATTTCTTTTCATTTATCTTATATTAAACTACTAATTAATCAACTTATTTTCTATTTATTTTCTTTTCTATTTGCTTTCCATCATCAACCATACATAGTTTTAAGAAGTTAGAAACTAAGTTGTTCTGATTTAATTTTCTAATGAGCTTAAAGTTATTTTTATTTTTATGAGAGACTAAATTGGGTCTCATGATTTTTCAGAGGAATATAAAATGAGTCTCCACTCTTTTTTTTTTTTTTTTTTTGTGTGTGAATGGGAGGGGATAATGTCTTGAGAACGGTTAAAACAATGTTCTTCACTTGTTGTTTCACCCGCAACTCACACTTGAGTAAAAGATGAATGCCAAGAGAAAATATTATGAGAAAGTTCTTTGATGGAATATGCATTTTTCACTACTTAATTGATACATAATCACTTTAGTATTTATACACTTTCACATTATACTATTTTCCATTGATAGCCACTGAACTATTACTAAAATATAACAAACTAAAACTAACAACTTTTAACTACTATCCAACTTTTGTCTAACTCAATTAACTAACTTTTACAACAAACCATCTTAATTCATATTAGAAAAGGACTCAACACCCATTATATCTCTTAATTTCTTAACACTTCAATGTTCACATTTTTTTTTAGTATGTCTGTTACTTGATCTTCACTCCTACAATATACCAGTTTGAATTGCTCTCATCAGCAACTAGGAACATAATGCCACTATCAAGTGTACCTCTAATGTATCTTATCTTAGAATTCTCTTTGTTGCTAGCAAATCATAATGCTTCTCTTAAAGTCACTTATGCTAGATTCATTGCTACATGTAATTAGCAAATCATCTATATAAATACATAACACTATTACTTCTTTATTTGGCTCCTAGTTTCTCACATAAACCCCATGTTTAGAGACACATTTGGTGAAACCAATCTTCACTTCAAAACTGTTCACCAAATCTTCACTTCAAAACTAGGAGGTTGTGTTACTAACACCTCTTTATCAAGTAATAAATAATAATAATAATAATAATAATAATAATAATAATAATAATAATAATAATAATAATTATTATTATTATTATTATTAGAAAAACAGATGAACACTAAGGTCTGTATGCCATGCTTTCTATTGCACTTCGTTGTATACATATTTTTTTATTATATTTTATTGTTTAATGTACATTTTAATTTAATTCGTTTGATCCACTTTTATAATATATATGTTACTTGAACAAATATAAATTTTAGTTTTAATATTTTTGTTGTTTGTTTTTAAATTTCAATTTTAAAAGTAATTATATTGCAAAGGAAAAATTTACAAAAAAAAAACATGTAACTTAGTTTTGTGTTGTTTTTAGAGTTTCCTATATTTGATAATATAGATTATAAAATGGTATATATATATATATATATATATATATATATATATATATATATATATATATATATATATATATAAAAGCACACTAACATCTAATGCAAATTTTACTGTGAATAGTTTTAAACGTGATACACCGTAGACCAGTGTATAAAAATTACATAAACTCTATTGAAAATCGATGATACTCTTCGAACAGTTCTTTTTGTCTTTTTGACTGAGACATTGACTTGATTGAAGTCAATTGGATAAAAATATGAGAAAATGAACATGTCTTTCAAACATCAACTCATTAAATTAACATCAACCAAATCACTCCGTCAAACATTAAAATGAGAATAATTGTTAACTTATATTGTCATCATTAAAATTTCAAATTATTTTAAAACTCAGTACACATAGACCACCTCTAAATATGGTCTATATTAGGATTTATGTTTATTCTAAACCCAATCGATGATCCACCTTTGTGAACACAATTTTACATTGGACATGCAAGGACAATGGAGGGGTCAAGTGGGTGAATAATTGTGGCGCATTCAAATTCAATGGTTGGAAGTTGAGACTGCAGTTGTTGGGTCAACGTGACCAACCTACCATTAGAAAGGTTCGTTTTTCTTTTTCTCCTTTTCCAAACGAAATTGGATTCTTTGGTGTGAATAGTTTGATGCATTCATAAAGTCAAAGACACTTTCGATCATCCGAACGTGATCACACAATTTAAAAAATTATAAACTTTAATTTTTGTTTTATATTTTAAAATATTAATCTTTAATCTGAGTCGTCTGATCTTGATTAAACAGTTGTCGATATCTAACTGTGTGAATGCATGAAAATCCAATTGTAGAGAAATTGAATGCTTTCCAAATCAAGTATCTCTTTGTTCTAAGCATATCTTTAGAATCACATGACATTAAACAAAACTAAGACAAAAAATCACGATGACGTGGAAATTATATATGTTTTGTTGTTTCTTATTTTAATGGTGGAAAGAGTATCAAAATGCGGAAAAAATTGACTAAACCTACATCCAAACACATATTTAAAAGTTACAATTGAATATCAAAACCGCCAAAATATTAAACTGATTTTGAAGAAATTTTTATATTTAATTTAATTTTTTCGGAAGCCAGTATATTTAAGGGTTTAAAGAAAAACATTATCCATAGTAGTATTTTGCATAGAATCTTACTAATAAGCATCCTAAAGACACATTTAAAAAAAAATCCAAAATATAAATTTTGGGTTGAATTAACTATTTTGAAGACAATTTTCTTTTTTTTTTTTTTATTATTATAAATTTTCAAACGATTTTTAAACTTTAGACTGAAAGAATTAAACATAATTCGCAAGATAACGTTTATATATTTAGTTCACTAACTTGTCCAATTGTAACACTTCTTACCATTTGTCTTTTTAATATCCGATTATAAATGTCATATATAAAATACTTTTTATGCTTTAAAATATTTATCACTTAAAATTAATAAATAATATCTTAGTATTTATATAAAAGAAGGTGTTCCAGTAGTCACCCCATATAATCGGTTTTCCCACTAAAATCAATGGAAAATTATGTAATTATAAGAGTATTATTAATATTAAAAATTTCAGATACCAATTCAGATAGTTGTTTAGAAGAAAAAAAAATATTCTCCCTTTTATATTTAATGTCACTTTTATTTATTGCACATATATTAAGAAATGAAAATCAATGGTGAAAATTGTTGGAACCAAGTTGATTTTATACTTAGAGTTTTGATGATAAAAAAAGTATTTTATGAGAACAATATATTTGACTTCAAAGAGTATGAAAGAAGATGCATGTATTTGAAGAAAATCTAAAATAAGATTTGATTCAAATTTATAATTAAAGAAAATCTAAAATAAGATTTAATTCAAATTTATAATTGAAGAAAATCTAAAATAAGATTTGATTCAAATTTATAATTGAAGAAAATCTAAAACAAGATTTGATTCAAATTTATAATTGAAGAAAATCTAAAATAAGATTTGATTCAAATTTATAATTGATGAAAATTTAAAATAAGATTTGAGTCATATTTATAATTGAAGAAAATCTTTGACCACCTTAAAAAGAAGATATGGTCAAGATTTGAAGAAGATTTGATCAACATTTGAAGAAGATTTGATGAAGATTTGAAGAAGATTTGATAAAGATTTATCTACAACAAAATATGAATAGAATCAATCTGAAGAATTTACAAACGCAATATGAACAAAATACGAACAGAATCAATCTGAAGAATTTACAAACTTAATCTAAACAAAATAGGAACATAATTAATTTGGAGAATTTACCAACTCAATCTGAACAAGATACAATTCAGAATTAAACAAGGACTAAATTGAAGCCTAAATTTTAACTCAAGGTTGAAGAAGAAGTGCATAAAAAAAAGCAGAAAATAGTAGAAGAACTCAAGCTCAAAATTCCAAATTCATCTTTGAGTTCAAAGAGAGAAACACTTGTTCAAGTTAGAAATATCTTCTGAGTGTTATTTTCTTAGAGTGTGAGAGTTATTATTATTATCAGCTTTGTTAGAAGCAAACACTTAAAGTTTCAATCTTTTGTATTCAACCCGATAATGGTTTAATTCCTTCTTTAATCTGGGGTTGTTAGGAGAAGACTTGACTTTTAGGGTTGTTTGGGAAGACTGACTTGGAGGGTCAGGTGCTTTGTAATTCAAGGTAATTGAATTAGTGGATTAAAGCCTTTTGAATGAGGGGGTTGGATGTAGCCAAGTTAGTGGTGAACCAAGATAAATCTATGTGTCAAATTATTTATGTTTTCATTGTTTGCTACCTCTGAATTTGATTACTTCTTATCCAAGTAATTCATAAAAACCAACGAGCCGTCATCAAATTAGCAAAAAGTTATCAACTTTGTCAAACACAATTCAACCCTCTTCTTGTGTTTGCACCTTCAATTGGCATCTGAGCTCGGTCTCAAGACTGAGCACTTTACAGTTTTTGAGGAAAGATCCAAGGGTTCAACATGTCCAGATTCAGTGAATCAGCAGATGAAGAAATTGAGGTATTTTCTGAATTTACTCGATCTGATATAATTACTGCTATAAATGATTTTTTAAATAAGAATCACAAATTGTTTTTAAAACTGAAAACACTTTGGAAAGAAAATACAAATCTAATTGAAAAAGGTAATGCTTTAAAGAATCAAAGTGTTCAATTTAAAACAAAAAATGAAACTCTGAAAACTGATATTACTGAACTTAAAACAGAAAACACAACACTGAAAACTGATATTATTGAACATAAAATAGAAAATGCAACTCTGAAAACTGGTATTACTGAACTTAAAACAGAGAATGCAAATCGGAAAATTGATATTTCTGAACTTAAGGCTGAAAATCTAACTCTGAAAAGTAATTATAGTTCAACATCAATTGAAAATACCACATGTAACTCTGATAAACATGAAGAAGTATTTCAAGATTTTCTTGATAATGGTATAGAAAGAAGCAAGTATGCATCTATGATTTATGGTGTTAGTAGGAATAGTAAAAGATGAATAGGATTTCAAGAAAAAGTAATTGAACCTAAGTTTTTTGCCTCTGATGATTTATGTACTATTTGCTATAAGAAAGGTCACACTAAAATATCTTGTCCTATGCTAACCACATGGAAAGACAAGAAACCTTTAAGAACTAACAAACCAGGACCTAACCAGATTTGGGTACCAAAGGATAAAATTGTTTATGTTGTAGATGCTCTAAGCAACCAAATTGAAACACCAGTCATGGTGCCTGGTCAATGGATGCTTGCAATATATGAAGGCAAAAAGGTCTATGTTCCAAGACTTAACAAACAAAAGCCAACTGACTCTGGTGGAAGAAGGATTGGTCAGCACAATACCTAACAGAACCAGAACCAAATGATGAATTAGAAATATTAGAAAAATCTGGAGTATCAACATAATCGAAACTGGTAGAGAAATAACGCATATCAACAGAACTGGAACTACTAAAAGAATCAGAATTACCATCAATTCCAAATTACCAGAGGAATGTGATATATCAGCATAAACAAAAGTGTCAGATTAACAATCAAAATTAGGAGACTTCTTTGAACACTCCAATCAAATTCATCTAGACTACAAACCTGGATGTGAATTCAAATCCCTTCATCCAGACCCTCTAATTAGAGAATGTGCAAATTCAGAATATGAAAACCATAAAAGAAGAAATAAGAGGATTTTCAGAGTGAAACTGAAACTGTTGACATATAGGTTATATCTTTCTTTAAATTTAATTATTGTCTGATATTATGTTTACTATGATAACAAGAAGCTTGATCTTAAAAATCAAAGCTAATTAAGTATTTTGTAGGTTCTAAAAAATTTAGAGGAACAAGGAGATCCACAGAATCTGAATACCTCAGCAGATATAGCATACAAGTTTAGTTTTCAGAAACAAGCAAAAACCACCAGAAACAAAACTGATGTTTTGACTGTATTGATTTCATTCTTCAATTATCTGATTCATATTATGTTATATGACAAACAACTTGACCTTAAAAAGTCAAAGCAAGTTGAGGATACTGCAGGTTTACAAGAACTAAAGGAAACATATGCGGACAAACTAGAAGATGATAAATCTTCAGAGGATGAATTTGATCAAGTTAGAAACAGTCAAGATAAATTAGAAGGAAGATCTGGATGGAAGTACAAGTCATCTCATCCTGAAAATCTAATCATTGGAAGTGCAAGTGATCCTTTGTGGATCATATTATCACTAAAAGATACCACTTTATTTGGCTTACTCTCATAAATTGAGCCTACCTCTATTGATGAAGCATTGGCAGATGATGGATGGATTATTGCAATGCAAGAAGAGTTAAATGAATTTGAGAGGAATGATGTTTGGGATCTAGTCCCTAGACCAAAGAAGAACATTATTGGAACCAAGTGGGTTTTCAGATATAAGCTCAATGAAAAAGGTGAAGTGATCAGAAACAAAGCAAGACTTGTCGCACAAGGCTACAGTCAACAAGAAGGCATTGATTACACTGAGACATTTGCTCCAGTAGCTAGGTTAGAAGCTATTCGTATCTTACTTTCTTTTGCTACAAATAATAACATTACATTATTTCAAATGGATGTTAAAAGTGCTTTTCTAAATGGTTATATAAGTGAAGAAGTCTATGTTAAACAACCCCCAGGTTTTGAAAGTTCTGAATTTCCAAATCATGTTTTTAAACTTAGGAAATCTCTGTATGGTCTAAAACAAGCACCTAGGGCATGGTATGATAGACTTAGTAACTTCTTGCTTAAAAATAACTTTGAAAGAGGACAAGCAGATAATACAGTTTTTAGAAAATCAATAGGAGATGACATTCTTATTATTCAAATTTATGTTGATGACATTATTTTTGGATTTACTAATGACACTCTTTGCCAAGAATTTTCTAAATTGATGCAGCTTGAATTTCAAATGAGTATGGTGGGAGAACTTAAGTTTTTCTTAAGGATACAAATTCAGCAAAGTCAAGAAGGTATATACATTCATCAAACTAAATATACAAAAGAGCTTCTTAGGAAGTTTAAGATGAGTGATTGCAAACCTATTGCTACACCAATGCACCCTACTTGTTCACTTGAAAGAGGAATGATAGGATCCCTACTTTACCTTACCGCTTCCAGACCAGACATCATGTTTAGTGTATGTGTACGTGCAAGATTTCAAGCTGACCCTAGGGAATCACATTTAACTGCTGTTAAGAGAATGCTTAGATACCTAAAAGGCACTAAGGTTACCTGGGGAGTGTGTTCTTCTTCTATTTATAGAGAATGAACCACTAAAACCTAAGACTATTATTTTGGGCCCAAGCCAAAATAAGTTCTAAAAAATTAGATTTAATTAACCTCTTTTAATTAAATACAAATTATTAATTAAATTAAATTATATTATATTTAAATAAATTTATTGTCAACCCTCATTTATTTAATCAAATCATATTCAATTAAATAAATTATAAACATGTTAAAGTATTAAATCATATAAAATACAATTAACATCTAATTAAATCAAATCTTATTTAATTTAATCATTCATTGCGCTGTCAGTATTCTATGCGTGTGACCCTTATAGGTTCTAACTGAAATGCTAATAATATAAAATATTATATATAGTTTATATAATATAAAATATTATAAACAATGGTTGACATCTACCAATGCATCATTACTATCCAAATCATGAGAAAGTCGGTGATACGATTTAAACTTTACTGCAACCACTATTTACTATGCAGTAATTGTCCCTTCGTCCAAATGCCTAATTGAACGAAAGTCACAACATAAATCCTACAACTCCGCATGTCAGGAACGTCGCGACTTCAAGTCGAATGACTACTCAGTAAAGTTGTATGAGAATCGCTAATGACACTTACACAACAATTATGTAGCATTCTTATGACAGGTCAATACAATATAAATATTACACCTAATATTTATACCTATGTGACGACTTGATATCTCATATTCATGACCCGTGAGATGTGATCATGAGTCTACTCACATAATAGTCTTAATGTATTATTGTTGTCCTAATTAACAGTAATACTTTGACTATGGTTACTTAATAGTGTTCTAATGTTCAATAGGGTCTACGATCAAGTCACACTTGATGTTCTATTAAACAAACTATCTATTCTAAGGATTTTACTATATTATATTCTTAATAACATAATAAATGATTCCTTGTACATATAACCAAAATTAGATATATGATTTAAATCTATGATACGAATGATAATCTATATAAAATAGATTGGTGCTAGGACTTACACCAACAATCTCCCACTATCACTAGAGTCAATCAGGTATCAACATAACACCCATTAAAAATAGATTGTGTAGTCATTCTTCACATGTTCACATCTCTCTTTTCGATCATCTATTGAATGAGATAGTTGCAACTAAGTATATGTTTGGATCATTGATGAGATCAAGATTCTTTACCTTATACAATTAATTCATCATCATAACAATGAAATCAATGAAGTTTGTAAAGGTAGAAACTATGTCAAGTTCAAAAGAACATCGTCATCCCAACACCCATCTAATTACATGAGAAATAGATATACTCAGTTTTATAAGAGAGAGATTATCCTTCACTTGGAACTCTTTCATCTCAAAGTACCACAATATATGCAAAGTATAATCAAAACTGTGATATTAAATTAATTTTATCGGTTTGGAAGTAATGTCAATGTAATACCTTACAATGACCTCTTCCTTACCATCTATCAAGAATATGTCTTTAGTCAGTTAGATACTAAAGGATATTCTTGATTACAATTTAGTGACTATTTAAAATTAAACCAATACCTTTCGTTATGCTCATAGCATATGAAATATGTGGCCTAATAACTATAAAGTGATGAGATAGAAAATTTCTCTCTTATAAAACTAAGTATATCTACTTTCTATTGTAATTAGACGGGTGTTTGGATGAGAAAGTTCTTTTGAACTTGACATAGTTTCTATCTTTACAAACTTCGTCCAAATGCCTAATTTTCTATCTCATGTGATGAGATAGAAAATTGTCTCCTAGACAAATCATTATGATGTTATCATATGTAAGTTAACTAAGATCAAAAAACTTTATAGATCTATCTCTATAGATCCTGAATCCTAACACTTAGAAAACGTTGCCCAAATCCTTTATTAAGATATATTTTTCAACTAGGCTTTTACACTTTGTAGGGATGTTATTATTTTTACGATTTGTACATGTTTCACATATAAGACCAAAATCAATAACGCTCTCGCTAACCTCTATATGTACACAAGCTCACAAGAAAATCTGTGAAGGATTTAAGCATCTTGACTAAGAGAAAGTCTCACCAGAGTCTATATCATAGATGTGGATGAAACATTTTGTAGCACACATGACTTAAAGGTATTCAATATACCATCCATTCTAGTCTTCAATTAAAGACCCATTTGCACCCTATATCCATTAGGGCAGCTCCATCAAGGTTCAGCCTTGTTGGTTCACACGAAGTCGCTAACATATTTTGTGACGACATAACTTATTGTATCTATCCAGATCTTGTGTAACAAGATTAAGTGACATGAACATAACACTTGTGGAATTTACCAATGTTCCATTACCATTTGTCTTGTGGTGCTTGGATTTGTCCAAGTTCTACAATCCTCCCACTAGTTCCTATGGGATTTAACTCATATAAGGAATACATCAGTTTCCATGATAAACTCCTTATCAATGGAGAGTTTGGAGAAAAAAATATCTCTAGTTTCGTAGGATATTACACAAATTACATTTATTTAGTGTGGTTTCAAGCTTATTTGAAAACAAATACATTTGAACACTCAAATATTATTTCAACTTATTATATTTATTTATTTATTTATCGTATTTGCATAATTGATCATGAGATGATAAAATTATTCAAATTGGTCAAATCTACTAAGTTTCTAGTGCAAAAATATCAAGTTTAATACTCCAACTTATGAGTGCAAGAAGGAGGTTTTTTGCACACTTCAAGGAGAGTGGATTTTATGATCAGAAAAGTTGCCAAAGAATGGGGAAGATTGTTGCATAAAATTAGGATGTTCTTGCTATCATAAAAAGGAGCCGCATCTATAAAAAAAAATTAGAAAGAAAAAAAAGGACAAATACTTTGGAAACTTGAGAGTGTGTGGAGTTGGAGTAAAGTGTCTCAAATTTTGGAGTAAAAATTCATACTTTTTTAGGGTTTTATTTCTTTTCCATTAATTGATTAACACTTCTATTATTAGTTTTATTTTCTATATGTCAATCAGTAACAAATCTTTCTTCTAGGCACTTTGGTGAATCTTGTGATTAAGATACTTTTTTACTATGTCTTAGTTTTAATTCTAGTTTTATTTTAGATTTTTGTTGTTTATCTCAATTAAATTATTCTATTGTTTTATTTACATGTTTGGAATGATCGACCTTTGCATGCCTTAATCAATCAATTGACCAGTGACCAACTACAATTAATTGATAGATCTATAGGATAAGTGAGATTATGATTCTTGTATGATGAAATATAGATACCAATCTTTCAATCACTCAACCTCTTGGTTCTTTACGCTTTCTCTTAATTATATTTTTTGTATGATCAACCAAATAATTAATTTAGGGAAAAAATATTACATTGAATGACGAATCTTTGTTAATAGTTTTAAAGAAGGATTGATGATTGAGAAAATAAATAAGAATTCATATAAAACTAGGATTTGAGTTATTGATATTACAAGTGAAACCATGACCCTATATTTACTTTCCATTAATTCAAAGTTGTGTTGTTATATACTTTCATTTTAATTCTTATGCTATTGTTACGTTTTTGTTATCGCGAACTAACAATAATTTTCACTAGTCTAAATAATATAAAATCTTGATTAGTTTGGTAGTTGTTAAATTAATATTTGTGGATACGATAATCTTATATACTACTACTTGACAAACCCGTATAGTTCTAGAATTTTGCGCAACTAGTTTTTGGGGACACCAAGGACCATTAGTGGGTATTTCATTGGATATGCCAAAAGGTATTAAGGTTATAGATTTTACTGTCCATCTCACACAACTAGGATTGTGTAATCAAGAAATGCAACATTTCTTGAAAATCACTTGATTAATGGGAATGATCAAATCAGAAATTTGGTTTCTGTGCATGATCATATAGAGTGTTAACCTTCCACTTTGATTGATAGATTGGTTGTTGTTTACATTATCCCTCAAGCTCAAATAGATGTTGGTCAACCAATCATTATTATTCCACAAAGTTCTAATGATCTAGTAGATCAAATTGGTCATCAAATCCCTGAAAATGATGAACAATTAGTTAAACAACATGATCCACAAGATAATGTTGTAGAACGAGAAACACAAGAAAATGGGGTTTAAATTGTGTTCCAAATTAAAAAAGTTTTTAACAAGACTAAAATAAAGTGATGAAAACATAATAGATAAATAGAAACACAGAACAACACAGCCAATTTATTATGGTTCACCACCAACACAGTAGCTATATCCAGTCCCTTCAACCTAATGGATTTAATCTAGTAATTCACCAACTAAATCAAACTTTCACTGAACACCTTCTAGTCAAACTGACTATATTTAAGTCCTCTCAACCTTTTAGCTTAGTACAGTCAAGACGTTGAGGATTGCAATCACTACTAGGCTAGTTTACAAAAGGTCTTTTGCACATCGTTTTATAGAGAACTTTATCGTTTCTGGCCTTTGTCCTATTTGCAAGAAATCAACATATATCATGAAGTTTCGAATCAAAATCTGTAGAGATTGATTCACCATTAAAGCTAGCATGTAATTGATTATGTGTATCATCTTATGTCACATAGACCTTTAGACAAATGAAAAATTCAGGGTGTTGAACAGATTATGCACAAATTTATTTTCTTCAGAGCGTTGACTTTTTTAGAGATTGTCATTTTAGAGCGATTGCTTGCATTAGAGCATTGGCTATCTTAAGTGGTGACTTTTTATCAGAGCTTTGACTTTTTCAATGGAGGCAGACGATCAAATGCTAGACAAGATTATCAAAGGTAGACAATCAATGCACTACTTGTATTAGAGAAAGTCACCATAGGCGCGTTTTAGAGCACATTCACCAGACTTAGAATACATAAATCAAAGCGAAGTTTTGGTGTTCCTTTAACTTGGATCAAACATCATAGGATGCAACGCAAGTCATATAAAATCCCCGATCTAGGAATTGTGTACTTAAAACATATGATGGTTATGTTATTATTGCAAATCCACATCAAGATACATTTTTATGATGACCAGTAGAGCTATTTCATGGAGAAGAGCTAAGAAAACCTTGGTTTCCACTTCTACTATGGAGGTTGAGTTTGTCTCTTGTTTTGAGGCTACCTCATGGTGTATGGTTTAGGAGTTTTATTTCAAGGCTTAAGATTGTAGATTCTATTTTCAGACATTTGAAAAGTTTCTACGGTAATTCGGCTGTTGTATTTATGGCTAAGAACAACAAAAGTGGAAATCGAAGTAAACATATCAACATTAAGTACTTAGCCATTAGAGAAAGAGTTAAAGATAAACTAGTGGCCATTCAACATATTAGCATTGATTTGATGATGCCGATCCCTTGACAAAATGCATGTCACCAATAAAATTCAAGATCATATAGAGAAAATGTGACTTTGTTCTACTTTATGATTGTATCTATACATAAAACTCTAATATTTTGATGTTTTATAACATTCATGCGCACTTTAGTTTTTGAGAAAATATATTACATTTTGGACCAAGAATAAATATTGGATTTATTCATTAAGTTTTATTGTCACATTAAGTATAATACTTGAGAAGCTGAACATGTAGTAATAGATGGATGATAATACTCAATATTAGAGTAACTATTACTATGATTCACATGGTTAAGAAAATTTTAGAATTGACTCTTTTGGTTAATGAGTTGATTGTTTGGATCAAGTGAGAGATTGTAATAATTTTATCATAAAAATTATAATAAGTGATCCAAACTTTTGGAAATCCCACTTGGTGGTAGTGGTTCATGAGTTATGCACATGAAAGACCATAACCTTCATGAACATTATGATAGTGAAATGAATATTCAATGCATTTGTCAATGGATATGCAATGCATTATTAATGGTAGAATGTCTATAAATAGGTCGTTAGTCCCTAAGCATCTCATCCAATTTTTCTATATACACAATCTATAGTGGGAGAGTGAAAGCTTAAAAGAACCAATAACATAGAAACTTGAAGCTCTTCCTCTTTGCAACAACGACTGAAGGTAATTCTTTTATGGGTCAAATTTATTCTACAGTTGGTGATTAACGTTTTTGTTTTGATTTCAAAAAAGTAAAAAATGTGTTAGTAAATTTCTTCCATGAAACATCTGAAATGAGTTTAGAACCTTTGTAAATCGATTTACAAGCTTGAGAGTTAATTTACAAAATTAAAATTCACTTGAGAAAGGTTTTTTATGCATTTAAAAGTGTACCGACATGATCTTGTATCATGCAATCCAACTAATGTTATGCATGACTAAATGAGGTTTTCATGATTCAAGAGCATTTGTGGATATTGAGAATTAGAGAATCAATAAAGGCACACTAGATTATCTAACTAAACAAACTTAATTTTGACATCTATCAAAATACTAAGTCATTCTTAGAAATACTTACAATTACACATTACATGGCTCATTCGTTCAATCCAAGGTAAATTTCGTCTTATTTTGCTTTTAATTTTAAGTTTCAATTATCTTACCTCACACTTATAAGTTCTATTTTTTAAAATAAGTATTATTGTAGACAATAACATGATAAATCTCCAAATAGAATTGTCCCACATAAGGACAACGAGATTTGTACAAGAAGAAAGAAATGTCTAAGGAATTACTTTGTGGCAACTACAGAGTTCATTAAATTCTCAACTACAAAGTTCAGCCAATTTTAGTCATTTTAAGATACATGAAACTTGAAAGAAAAAAAAAAAAGGATTGGTGGATATTTTATGGATGATCAATCCATAAACTTCAATCCACCACATTGAAACTCCTTTCACAACCAATTTCTTCTTGTGAGAGAAATTAGAGCACATATTTATTTATCTACTAATTGAAAAGAAAGAGACTTAATTTCTTTGAGAGTTGAAGATTTAGTTTTTGTTCATACAAATCTTCGTCTTTTCACGAGGAAAAGTAAGAATTATAATGAGGGAGAGTAAAAAATGTGAAATCACTACAATATTTGTTGTCTCTGACAACATGTCTAAAGTATTACTTAAAAATAGGTAAGGTAACATTTTATGCATGTTACTGACATTGTTTCTGCAACATAAAATAAAAATTCCTAGAGTAAAATTAAGAACAAGTTTAGATTGTTAATATGTCATTTTTTTTTTTGCAATAGTTGAAAAATGTCCTCTTAGATAGTTCTAGGAACAACTTTGAACAAATAGTTAAGTGATATGACCATAACTCATTCAAGAAAATAATGCAAAAAATAAAAACAAATGAACAAATAAACAAACACAAAACACTTCATGATTCCTTGAAAGTGCAAAAAGATACCTCACTCAATTTTCAAAGAAAAAATAAATTAAACAAAAAAAAAAGGACAAAAATAAAATTAACATGAACCTAGCTTACATTATAGAGCAAGCATGAGGATTATCATCACTAAAAAGTGAAGCAAAAGCCTCATCAGATGCAACAGCAACTGAATAAATAGAAGGAGTATGGAAAAAAGTATGAACACCATTTGTTGCTTCACTTTTATATGCATCATAGTAATATTGATTAACAATGTAACTTGGATACTTATAAAATGAAGAAAAATGTGCATGTCCTGGAAATGGCCATGGTTCAGCTGCTTTCCCTGCACGTTTGATTGCTTTCAATATTTTCTTTTCTTCTAAACCATACCCTCTTATTGTTATCTTTTGTGCCTCCATTTCAACTTCTACATCTTCTACTCCTATAAATCACAAAATAAAACATTATTTTTATTTTAATTAACACAACAATTTAACATTACATATGACTCAAGAAATAAATTTTTTTATATACAGATATCGGTGGTTAATTTGTTAAGAAGACGGAAAATTTGTTAGTAATCAAGATCAAAATACTTATTCAGCGTCTAAACCCGTATTGTAGATCTACACCTTTTGGGGATAAGTAGTAGATTAAATTAAAGACTTAAAAGATTCGTTATGGTAACTCTTTCTCTGATTAAATATCACATTCATTTGTTTATTTTCAAAATAATTGTCACTTTAAAATACCAGTACAACATTTATTATTATTATTATTATTATTATTATTATTATTATTATTTTCAATAATATACTTTTATTTATTGAATTTTACTTCACTTGACTACTCCATTAACTATAATTAATAAAGATTTTAGAAATGATACTAATTTTATATTGAATCAACTCAACTAATAAGACAAAATTCAAATGTAACATTTAACTAATAAGATAATTAATTCACTGTTCTCATTTTCAAAGAAAAAATAACTTTTTCTTTGTTTTGACAATGACCAAAACAACAAATTATATACTCTTATCATATTTTCAACTGTGGTTGAATTTTTGTCAATATTATTGATATCATAAAAAATTACAGTCAAATACAATTAATGCGATTGCAATTGTAATTACAATGAAGTTTTATACACTCAAAACCTTATTGTTGTAGTAACAATTGTAGTCACTAATCGTCTTTTAAAAACTTAAACAAGATTAACCTACTGCTCTAAACCAAAAAAAAAAAAAGTGATTTTGGGAATCAATGGGCAAACAACATTCTCATATTTGCCACAAAAATTGTTTCTTTGAGTCAAGTCCACCATTTTGCCACCTAGTAAGTAAAAGGAAAAAAAAAATTAAGGATAAATAAAAAATAGAATTGTTTATGCAAAATGTACCTTTGAGCTTGAAGAGAGCTTTCTTTAATTTTGAAGCACACCCTTCACAATCAAGATTTGGAACTCTAACCTCAACCATATTCTACAATATTCCACATTACACACCAACATTAGTCACAATTTAATTACCAACTCTTCAAGAACATAATAAATAAATAAATATCATGAACCATTATTTATTTATGTGTAATAACTAAGAAAGAAAATAAAGGGTTAATAATTACTTACGGACATTGCTTGTTTAGATTAGAAGAAGTGTCTTGTTTGGAGAAATTAATGAATGAAGAAGAGTGTTGTGTTGAGTTGTTGTGTGGTCACTCTTTTGGCTTTGAAGAAAGTGTTGTTGTTGTTGGTTACTAAACTCTATTGAAAGGTCTCTTTTAAACAGTTATTGGTAGCAAAAAAGTGTTGTTGTGTTTTGAAATCTCAAAAAGGATGCACGCGTGAATATGGAAAAAAAAACATGCCTTTTTCCCCTTGTCTCTAATAATGTAGCATCTCTCTCCATTCATTTGTTAACACACTAAGAGTGAGTTGTGATAAGAGAATAAAGAAAAGATGTGTATTTAATATTTTAATTATTAAAATAATTTTTTTTTCTCGTAAATAAATTCAAGTATTTGAGGAGATTTAAACTCGCTAAGAATATTCACAATAAAATTCTTTAATTTGGTTCTTAGAATGAGACTCACACGTATATATTATTTGTTTTATAATTTTTAAATCATAGTGTTTAATAAGCATTATTTTCTTCAACCCAACACTGAATTTTCTTTATTAAAGGGATTTTATTGACAATTTTATGTCATTGTATTTTAACAATATTAATTTATTTTAATTTATTAAGTGAAATCTAATAAAAAATGATTTATTAGACATGGTGTTTATTAGGCAAAACACCAATGCTCTAAGATTTTTGTTTGGTTTTATGGTGATAAAAAATGATTTTGCTTAAAATGATTTTAATTAAAAATGAATTGAATATAAAGTAATTAAAATGATTTTATAAAAATAAATTGAATATAAAATAATTTATGTTTTAGAAAAATA
>JBBPBQ010020322.1:39205935-39242337 GCA_037974755.1 Cicer yamashitae | reverse complement strand
ATAGCATATGTTAGAGAATTAAAAGTATAAATTTTGTCTTAAAAATTGTGAATTCTACTCAAAAGTTTAAAAATTATTTTTCCAAATTTTTATTTTTGGATTTTTAACATATTCCTTGAAGGGCACATGTCAGTAAGATCATATTTTAAAGTACATATTTGTAAAAGTGGTTTTAGACAATAAATTCTAAATTAAATTTATGTTTGGTTTTGCTATTGAATAAAACACAATCGAGGGTTTAGTTACATTATAAGTGTTTTTTTTACAATAAATATTTAAAAGTAAATGATTTTAATTTAAGTAACTTTTAACTAAAATCAAATTAAAAAAAACTTAACTATTTTAACCGAAAGTTTTGAAGTAATTAATGATAACAAAATATGAATTTATTCTTTGATATAGAATAATTTTTCATTTAGTATGTTTTTAATCAACTTTAGATTTTATCATTCGCAACTTATACATGGATTTGTAACATAATTGTCAACCTTTTTGGGACCACATTTATTAAGAAATTTGAATATCTATCTGACAGGAATGATAGAAATGCTATAGACATCACTGATGGATTCCTTTCTTTTTTTCCTTTTTCTTTGTATGACAGAGAACATTTATGAGTACTAGCTGCATATGTGTTGTGTAGGACCTTCTTTGTACACTCTCTAAGGATACAAGGTGGGTCTATATGTAATTAATGGATGAGAAATTTATGAACATAGTTTTTCACATAAATGTAACATTAATACTGTATCAGTATACATTGTACATACACCGTATATACATACTCCTCCTCATTTTTTACTTTCAATTAACTTATTTTATTTTATTTTTTAAATCCTCCCTTCTTTCCTCAATCCTCTCTTCTTCTCTCAGCCCCTCTTATCTATCTCTGACGTCTCTCTCACGCTCCTCGTTGTTAGAAATTTTGTTTTTAGTGATTGTCTTTTCGGTTACTATTTTTTAAAATTCAGTCGATATTTCTTTTAGCAACTGAATCAAAGACCATTTAAATCTAGTTGATAAATCCTTAGTCGCTAATTGTTGGCGACCGAATCGGCGACTGGAATTTCGTGACTGATTTTGTGACTGACTTTGGACCCTGATTTAGAGTCTAAAATTTTAGACCGATTTAGCGACCATTTTGAATTGATTTCCTATGCTATTGGCGATTGATTTATAGACACATTTTGTAATTGAATCTATTATTTTTATTAAATATTCAGTCACTAATTTTGTCTCTAAAATTTGTCATTTTTTTAAGATCCGTTGTATTAATGGTCTAAAAGTACAATAAAAACGCATTTTTAAATCTGATATCAATATCTAAAAAGAATCATACACAAAAAACCTTTTTTTTTACATGACAACAAAAACATTTAAATGTATTAAACATATCAATTTACATAATTTATTTAAGTTGTATTTCGAAGTACTAAAATTTTAATCTAAACATAATATATTTTAGTCCAAACAAAATGCGACACATTTTTACCCAGATTAACTTGTCATTATTCATCTAACTCTTCATTATCATTATCACCAACATGATTATCACCAATCTCATCATCATGAACTTGGTCTCTAGTATATGACATTGGCTTAAAGTGCAAGTTATCCATCAATTGTTTTATCAATTGGTTGTGCTCAACTGCTATATTTGTATTAGTCAATTCCTCTCGAAGTTGATCTCTTTCATTTCTCATTTCTTTAAATTTATGTCTTTATTGATCTCTTTCATTTCTCATTTCTTCATATTCATGTCTTTGTTGATCTCTTTCATTTCTCATTTTTTCAAATTCATGTCTTTGAACCCACTTATTTTCTTATATACGCAACTTTCACATGTTATATTTTTTTCTACAATTTTGTTGCTTTAAGATATGGCACTAACAAATGATAAAAATGAAAGGAATTTATCAAGTAATTGTATTTGCATTGTTGCAATTTATTTATCAATGTTAACCACATATTCATACTTTTTAGATACGTGTGAAACATGCATGTTTGCCAAATATGTTAGAAGCAAAATGGCACACTCCTTCTCCTATCACTGCTGCTTTTACCCCTATTTGCCTCATCAACACAGTACATATTAAATATTTTTCAAAAGATAAATTTAAATTTGCTCATACAAAACCACAACAGAGATGTTATTCTGATGACTTTGGATGAACTTTTGTTTTGTATGAATAGTTTGATTAGTTCTAAGAGTTGGGTTTGGGTTGGATAAGTCTTAATATTACACACACATACTTATAAAAAAGAACAAATGATATTTTACAAAACATTATGAATTAGAGACTATGTTTATTGAATAAGGAATAAAGTGTGAGGCTAAACATTAGGCTCTTTGCATATTAATAAAATTAAAACCAAATATATTCAATTGGATTTTGAATCCTATATAAAACTGGACTGAAGTACTTGATTGTATCAATTAGATTTTTTGTATATTTTTTCCCTTAAAAAATCCTAATTCATTCACCCCTTGTTAAAAAATTCCAAATTTTTATGGGGAGTGTTATTTAATTATACAAAACGTGCATGTAAATAATCATGAAAAAACTCGAATTCTAGGTCACTAAACTTGAATTTTTTCCCCTTAAAAAAATAATTAAAAAATCATTGCTTTCCAAAATATTTCAATTTTTTGTGAAGCTTAATACAGTGTTAATAAGCATTCATGCAAACAATCATAAACGAATTCAAACTCTAGGTCCCTCTAATTGCGTTTTCCACCTATAGCGAAAAAACTCTCTTTCTACAAAACTGGCAAAAACATATCAAGTATATATGGGGGAAGGACCTCGTGGTTCATGACTAAGGTACACGCTAGCAGACTCGTCCATATCTCAAAAGCACTCGGAAAAAATAAGCCAGCTCTTGGAAAGGGCGTGACTTTCTTGGACGACCCACTGTCTTAGTCATCTATGGTGACTATGACAGGCTCAGAATGTCCTGGACAGCCTTGTCCAGCTCTCAAACTGACTGGGCAAGCTCGTGGAATGGGCTTGGATGGCTTGGAAAGTCCCTAATATCTCAATCATGGATTGCTCCCCCCAGATTTAGGTGGTAGTGAACATGGCTCAGAGAGGAATTGACATCTCATGGGTAGATGTTGTCTGAGCCGCACTCTGGTGGAGGTCCGCAGCGGGAAGAACCGTCTAGTAGCTAGTTCCCTCTGAAGTTTCCCTCAGGATAGTGGAGCCCAAGGGAGAGTTCTATCTGGACGGAAATACAAGTCATCTCATCTTGAAACTCTAATAATTGGAAGTGCAAGTGATTCTTTGAAGACCAGATCATCACTAAAAGATATCACTTTGTTTTGCTTACTCTCATCAATTGAGCCTACCTCTATTGATGAAGCATTGGCAGATGATGGATGGATTCTTGCAATGCAAGAAGAGTTAAATGAATTTAAGAGGACTGATGTTTGGGATCTAGTACCTAGACCCAAGAAGAACATTATTGGAACTAAGTGGGTTTTCATAAACAAGCTAAATGAAACAGGTGAAATGTTCAAAAACAAGGCAAGACTTGTCGCACAAGGCTATAGTTAGCAAAAGGGCATTGATTACACTAAGACATTTGCTCCAGTGGCTAGATTAGAAGCTATTCGTATCCTACTTTCTTTTGTTGCAAATAATAACTTTACATTATTTCAAATGGATGTTAGAAGTGCTTTTCTAAATGGTTATATAAGTGAAGAAGTCTATGTTAAACAACCCCCAGGTTTTGAAAGTTCTGAATTTCCAAATCATGTTTTTAAACTTAGGAAATCTTTGTATGTCTAAAACAAGCACCTAGGGCATGGTATAATAGACTTAGTAACTTCTTGCTAATAAAATAACTTTGAAAGAGGACAAGTAGATAATACACTTTTTAGAAAATCAATAGATTATTCAAATTTATATTGTTGACATTATTTTTGGATCTACTAATGGCACTCTTTGCCAAGAATTTTCTAAATTGATGTAGCTTGAATTTCAAATGAGTATGATGGGAGACCTTAAGTTCTTCTTAGGGATACAAATTCAGCAAAGTCAAAAAGGTATATACATTCATCAAACTAAATATACAAAAGAGCTTCTTAGGAAGTTTAAGATGAGTGATTGCAAACCTATGGCTACACCAATGCACCCTACCTGTTCACTTGAAAAAGATGATTCAGGCCAAAAAGTTGACCAAAAAACCTATAGATAAATGATAGGATCCCTACTTTACCTTACTACTTCCAAACCTGACGTCATGTTTAGTGTATGTGTATGTGCAAGATTTCAAGCTGACCCTAGGAAATCACATTTAACTTCTGTTAAGAGAATACTTAGATACCTAAAAGGCACAACCAACCTTACCTTGTTCTACAAGAAATCTCCTAAGTACAAACTGAATTGATATTGTGATTCTGATTATGCTGGAGATAAACTTGAGAGAAAGAGCACTAGTGGCAACTGCACCTTCTAGGTGACAACTTAATATCTTGGTCATGTAAGAGACAAAGCACCATTGCCATGTCAACAGCAGAGGTTGAGTACATTTCAACAGCTGGCTGTAGTTCTCAACTACTTTGGATGAAATATCAACTAGAAGACTACAAAATCCAAGAAACCAACATTCCCATTTATTGTGACAACACTTCTGCCATTTTCCAAACCGAAAACCCTATACTTCATTCTAGAGCTAAACACATAGAAATCAAACAACACTTCATTAGGGACTTTGTTTTAAACATTCAGTTTGTAGACACTTAACACCAATGGGCTGACATATTCACCAAACCACTAGCTGAAGATATGTTCAACTTCATCAAGAAAAACCTAAATCTTACCTTCATACTTGATTGATGTTGTGATAACTTCAAAGTAGTCTAGTTTTACATTAGTTTTATATTTTCTTGTAATATGTTATATTCATGTTATTCAAAAAAAAATAAAACAAGTTTCACTTTCAAGTCTTTTTGTATGGTGACAAAAGGGGGAGAAAGATATTTGATAAAGTGGGGAGAAAAGAGAAAAGGACACTTATACTTAGGGGGAGCCTTAAGTTAAGGGGAGTCAAAGAAATATCAAGAAAAGTTGTTATAAAAAATACAAGTTTTGTCATCATTTAAAAGGGGGAGATTGTTGGGACCAAGTTGGTTTTAGACTTAGAGTTTTGATGTTAACAAAAGTATTTTATGAAAGAATAATCATGTTTTTGTAGAAAATCTAAAATACGATTTGATTCGGATTTATAATTGAAGAAAATCTTTGACCAAGTTGAAAAGAAGATATGGTGAAGTTTTGATCAAGATTTATCACAAGAAGATATGAATTATTTACAAGAAGATTTGATCAAGATTGATCTACAACAAAATATGAATAGTATCAATCGGAAGAATTTACAAACTCAATATGAAAAAAATACAAATAGAATCAATCTTTGACCAAGTTGAAAATAAGATATGGTGAAGATTTGAAGAAGATTTGATCAATATTTATCTACAACAAAATATGAATAGAATTAATCTGAAGAATTTACAAAATCAATCTGAACAAAACACAAACACAATCGATTTGAAGAATTTACAAAATTAATCTGAACAAAATACTAACACAATCAATCTGAAGAATTTACAAACTCAATCTGAACAAAATATGAACAGAATCAATCTGAAGAATTTACAAACTCAATCTGAACAAAATCAATCTAGAAGAAATGCTCAGATTGGATTCAGAAATAAAGAATTGGCTAAAGAACATATTATCAAAAAGCATCTTGTTCAGAATTATTTTTGAATAAGATCATCGTTGGCCAAGCTAGGAATGAATATACAATTCATAACTAAACAATGACTAAATTGAAGCCATAATTTTATCTATAAATAGATACCCAAGGCTGAAGAAGAAGAAGACCATCAAAAGTCAAAAAAGAGTAGAAGAACTCATAAGCTCAAAATTTCAAATTCATCTTAGAGCTTAAAGAGAGAAACACTTGTTCAAGTTAGAAATATTTTCTAATTTTTTTTTCTTAGAGCGTGAGAGTTATTATTATTATCAGCTTTGTTATAAGCAAACACTTAAAGTTCCAATCTTTTGTATCCAACCCGATAGTGGTTTAGTTCCTCCTTCAATTTGGGGTTGTCAAGTTGTTAGGAGAAGACTTGGCTTGTACGGTCAAGGTGGTTAGTTCCTCAAAAGTCTGGGGTTGTCAGACTGTTTGGGAAGACTAGCTTGGAGGGTCAGGTACTTTGTAATTCAAGGTATTTGAATTAGTCGATTAAAGCCTTCTGAATGAGGGGACTGATGTAGTTAAATTAATGGTGAACCATGATAAATTTGTGTCCAATTATTTATGCTTTCATTGTTTGCTGGCTCTGAACCAGATTGCTTCTTATGTAAGTAATTCATAAAAATCAACCAGCCTTCATCAAATTAGCAAAAAGTTATCAACTTTGTCAAACACAATTCAACCCCCACCCTTCTCGTGTTTGCACCCTCAATGGCAACTCCTATGCACCCAACTTGCTCTCTTGATAAAGATGAAACACGTAAAAAGGTAGATCAAAAGGTATATAGAGGAATGATAGGCTCCCTTATTTACTTGACCGCCTCTAGACCTGATATTCTGTTGTGTGTGTGCGTGTACCCGATTTCAATCTGATCCTAAAGAATCCCACTTAAAAATTGTTAAGAGGATCTTTATATCTGAAAGGCACAACAAAACTTAGTCTGTGTTATAAGCTTCTTCTGAGTACAGGTTAGTTGGTTTATGTAATGCTTACTATGTTGGAGATAAGCTAGAAAGAAATATCCCCAGTGGAAATTGTACATTCCTTGGTGAGAATCTAATCACCTAGTCGGGCAAAAGACAAGGAACCATTGCACTTTCAACAACAGAAGTAGAGTGTATCTCAACAGCTAGTTGCAGCACTAAAGTGTTGTGGATGAAGCATTAACTTGCAGATTTAGACATAAATGAGAGTAACATCCCTATCTTCTGTGATAATACTTCAGCTATATGTTTAACCAAAAACCCTATTTTACATTCTAGAGCAAAACATATTGAGATTAAACACCATTTCATAAAGGATTATGTCCAGAAGGGTATATTAGATATTAAATTTGTAGATGCTGATCATCAATGGACTGATATTTTCACAAAACCCCTTGTTGAGGACAAATTTAATTTTATGAAGAAACATCTAAATATTTTGTTTATTAAAGAATTATGTTAAACCCTCTAAATGTTTGCCTCTGGTAAAATAGAGTGAATGGTTAAATATATTTATGCTCTGCTTCTGATGACATTTAATTTGTTTGTGCCTCTGGTAAAACTAAATTCAATTTACAGTTGTGATACTTTCATAGATGTCAATAACTCAAATTTTTTTTACAACTTTTTTCCTCTTTTTGTCTGATGACAAAAGCGGTAGAGGTATTTTTGAAGAACAATTTTTATAATTGTCCGAATATTTTCATCTTATAAATCAAACATGCATATTCTAATGGAGAGCTTTGCTCTAATGCTCTATTTTTTAAAAATAAAAAATTGTTCACAAAAATGGATGTGTGTCATCATCAAAAAGGGGGAGATTGTTAGAAAAAAATTGGTTTCAAGTACAACGACCCTACTTGTTTAGATTATAACAAAATCGGTTTGTGGGAACAATTCAAAGTACTACTATTTTAACTAAGTGTGTAGTTCCAAAACCAAAAGTATTGTGTACGATATTATGATATATCCTCTGATGATTAGACAAAAAGACTTGGTACATACTGCATTCCAAATTTGCTGAAAAGTGCCTATGATATATTGCCTTTGATGGTACAAGCATTAGACTGCTACGACGGCCTTTGGTGGTGCTATAAAGGTTTTTCTCGAGTTGCCTATATTCAGTTGCCTCTGAAGAAGCGAGCAAGGTTTTGCTTAAGTTGCCTCTAGAGAAACAAGCAAGGGTCTCCTTAAGTTGCCTCTGTTCACCTGCCTCTAAAGAAGCGAGCAAGGTTTTGCTTAAGTGTCCTCTTATTATATGCCTCTGATAAGTTCCCTTTGAAGAAGCAAGCAAGCAAGCGTCTGACTTCATCTGCATCTTAAGAAAATCAACGCCTCTGGAAAAAGTCAATAGACAGTCAACGCTTAGAGAGAAAGTCAACATTTTGGAAAAGTCAACACTCTGAAAAAGTCAACGTCTAACAAGAGTAAAAGATCTGATGCAGTTAATCCTCTAAATAGACAAGCAGTGCAGTGCCTATAATAATTTGCCTATAATAATATGTTGGCTCTAATAGTCTTGCCTCTGATTGTTCTATCTTCTGATATGTACCCTCTACTTCCTCTAGTCTTAATTCAAAATTACTGGGAGTGATTTTTGGGTTTCAATTTTGAGCTCAACGGTCAAATTTATCTTCAACGGTTCAATTGATGAAAACCATGAAGATAGAGGATGTCTTCTACAATGAAGTACACAAGGCCATACCTTGAAGGACATAGACCTTACTGTGAAGGACTCTATAAAAGGACACATTTTCTGATCTGAAGATATACACGAACTCATAACAATTATACACAGCAAGCAAATAACAATAGCTTCGTAACATTCAAATTTATCTAAGTGTTGAGAAAGAAATCTGAAAGCATTATCTTGTAAACATCCTCTTGTGGGAGAGATTTTTCAATAAACACAAACACTCATTCATTTGTAACTAAGTCCAGTAGTGGTTGTTTTTTTTTCCTCAACGGCTTGACGATACTAAGGTGAAAGTATAGAAGACATTGTTATAACTTGTAATCCAGTCAGATAGAGGTTGCCATTTCCTCAAAAACTTAACGGTACTAAGTTGGAGGTGAGAAGATTGAACACAATCATTGTGACTAACTAGTGTTCAAGTGTAAGTTTCGATCCAATGTGTTTAGTGGATTAAATCCTTCAAGAGGAAGGGATTGGACGTAGCTACTGAGTTAGTAGTGAACCAGAATGAATTTTTGTGTCTTTGCATTCTATTTTATCTTATCAATTCTGTTTACTTACTTCAGTTTTTAGCCTCTCGAAACAGTTTTTAAAAACAGTAAACACAGTTCAAATCCCCCATTGTCGACATGCAAAAACAGTTCACAATTATTGTGAATCATTTGGATACACTAGGAAAAACATTTTCAAATGAAAGTTTAACAAATAAGGTTTTAAGATGTCTTAGCAGAAAATGACAACTTAAGAAACTGCAATTGCAGAGTCAAGGATCTTAACAACAATGAACACACCTATCTTGTTTGGCAGCTTACATGAACATTAACAAAAACTCAATTTTAAATGCAAACGTAGAAAGAAAAAAAGCAAAACATATAAAAGAAGAATATAGCCTTGGTAGGCTCATCCTCAAGATCAAAGAAGGATAAATTTTTTGACGATAGTGGATCAAATAGATAAGACTCAAGAGATGAAGAAATTAGTCTCTTTGTAAAAATGTACAATAAATTTCTTAGAAGAAAATGAATGATAAAAAATGACAAGTTTAACAAGTCAAAGAAAACAAGAAGAAAAATAATAATTATTCCATCATGTGGTATGAATATGATAAATCCAGACACACCAAATTGGAATATTCAGAATATATTAAGAAGATGGAGAAAAATGAGAAAAACGGTGAAAATGACAAAAAAATGCAAAAGAGCTTCATAGCTTGAGAGGATACTGATGAAACTTGAAGTGAAAACTTCGACAATAACAATGTTGCAAATTTATGTCTCATGAACAAAAATCATACAGAAGATGCTAGTGACCGTAAAGTTTACTTTTTTTACTTATGAATAATGGTAAGATGCATTTGAAGAACTTCATGAGGAAGTAAAAATATGACATAATTAATTGTTTATTTAAAGAGAACTTCTAAATTTAGAAAATCAAATAACAAAGTTTGAAAAAGATTTATATAAAACTTTGAAGCAATCTCATGAAGTTGTTCAATTAGTGATATGGTCTTATGACCTATCTCATCACGCAAGCCACTGCATAAGAAACAATGGCGCAATAATCATCCACACAAGTAGTTGTGAGAAGTAGCCACATAATTTTCAGTCGTGCAAGAATCAACTGTGCAAAAAAACAACTCCACAAACAGTGGCACAAGAGAGAAACAACCTCACGAAAATAAGCAAGTTGCTTCTGAAGTAGTAATATCAATCACAAGAAAGAAGATTTAAATTGTGACCCTTTTAAAATTTTGATTCTTATGCTTAATTTAAATTAACTCAAGATCAATTTTGGTTGAAACAGAATGTCCAGAATGTTATGGATATGTTAGAAGTAAATAAAACATATTAGTTTTAAATGAAGTGTGATTTATGTGTACAAATAATTAAAGATAAGGAATAAAAAGATCACACAAAAAAGTATACTAGTTATCCTAGTATACTTGTGAAGTTTGATTTGTGTTACATTTGTGTCAAAAAATTTGTTCATATATCATTTCTCTTCTAAAAAATTGTGTCTTTGATAACCTTGTATTTTTCAGACAATAACTAGTTATCCTAACGGAAAAAAATCATGGTCTTAGAATAATAAACACAAACAATTTCAAATATCACAATTATGTGATTGCATGTACATAAATAATATAGCATTTTCTAACATATTTCAATACCTTATAGTTATGAGACTCTTAAAAAGAGAATAGTACAACTAGAGCACTAAAAAAAATATATGGATCATCTACCGTAAATTTTATGGTGCAACTTATTGAAATTAAGATCGAACCAAGGTGTACTAAAAAGAGGATTTGAATTATCTATCGTCAATTTTGGAAACTGTTCGATTAATATTGTACGGTTCAGATTTTATGATTGTATTTTTATATATAATAATAATACAAAAACTGCTTGAAATATAGACTCTCTGATATTTAATCAAACAGCCTCTAAAGTCATGACTGCATGCAATTCAAATTCAACTTATTGTGGACTATTAGATTACAATTGAATGCACCGTAAAACCAACCGTATAAAGAGAAATGTTTTATAAACACAAAAGAGAAATGTTTTATAAACACAAAAGGTAACAACCAACACTGTATGTATATACAATGGCGAACCTTCTAAGGAACCCATAGGAGCCACAGTATCCCCTATATTTTTTAATTTTTTTTATAAATAATAGATTACTAAAATAACAGTGATAAGCTACTAAAATATCTCTAAATGTTTAGGGTTTTGAGAAACTCATTTCATACGACATCACCTATCTCTGTCTCTTCTCTCAATTCTCTGCTCAGACTGCTCTCTTTCTCTTTTTTTCTCCATGAATTTCTTTCATCTCCCCCTCTCAGCCCGTTCACGGTCGCCAATCGGCCTCCACAGAACGTTCGACTCTCCCTCTTAGCCCCTTCTCTACGGTCTCGCATCGATTTCTCACTCAGACTCTCTCTCCGCCAGCATTGCCTCTTGTTCTTGATCTTCATATTGTTTTGATCCTCATACTATCTCAATCTTCATATTGTCTTCATATTGGCAGATCTTGTAGAAAATATTGGGGGGAGCGACAAGTATTAACTAAAATATTATAATTGATATTCGTAAAAGTCATATAATTTTTTTAGATCTGCCATTGTGTATATATGGTCAGCAATTTTTTTAAATCATTTTGTTTACCTTAATTTGCGTGCAACTGACATCAAATACAATATCCGACTTGTATTGTATCGTGTCCACGTTCTGTGTTTCAATAATACAATTCCTCTTAAAACGAGTAGTATAGCTACATCACTAAAAAGAACACCTAAATTCTTTACAATCAGCTTTACGATTACAACCAGATGCACCGTAAAGTTGACAGTAGAGGATCCAATTTACTAAAAACAGATTGGAATGTTGAGAAAAATAAGCTATATTATCAGAATAATCGATTAAGTAACTAGCATTACCAAAAAGAATATGAAGCAACATAATAACATGCCTAGTTAGTTTGTCTAACACATTCTTGTGTGTTATGTGTGACAAGACATAGTTCAATTGACCCATAATCAAGAAGCTCCTCAATCATTTGCTCTATATGATGATCATCTTCTTCAAAAGCCTTAAATAACTCATGTGAATTACCATTTTCCAGTGATTTACCATTTGTTGATGTTGTTATAGAAATCATGACATTTTGTGTTGATGGTGAAACTACTAACATTTGTCCAGTCATTTGCAAATAAGCTACATAGCACCTATGCAATTTAGTAGTTAAAGTTGTTGATAAAATCTTTGAAGATGATACATTGGAGTTTAGAGGGAAGTTTGTTCTTGCCCTTGAACCACACATTAGTCTAGTTGCTTCATCATAGGCTCTTGTAGCATCTTCAACTGTTTCAAATGTACCAAGCCATATTCTAGTTTTCCTACATGCACAAAAAAAAAATTATTGTTTAACTTCCTTTTCTTCAATAGCTGTAAAAACTAATGTTAATTATTGAGGTAGCGGTCGCAATTTTTTATATTACAGAAAGTAAGGTCACATTTGACTAATGCAGCTATAATTGAGATTGCAGCTAAACGTGGTGGTTGAGACAACAAAAACCTAATAAGGGAAACTTACAATATAGGATGACGAATCTTAGAAACCCAAGAACTCCAATGTCTTTGTCGAATGCCTCGATATCGCTATTGTGGTTTAGCCATGTTGGAGAAGACAAAATGTTTTCTTGCTTTTTTTTAAGAAAGTGGTTTATGAAAAATGTTTTAGGGAGTGGTACCAAGTGGAGGAAGAGGAAGAGAAGGTTGGTTTTTGTAGTTGTGATTGTTACACTTAGACAAATCACATGGCACATGTGGCACCTAGTTAAGCAAATGGGTCCCAATGAGATTGTAAGGTCTAACCTTTTTATTTCCTTATCATCAGTTGTAACTTAGCCATATATCAATTTAGCTGGCATGATTATAAATAGATATGTTCCGATAAAAATAAAAATATAGACAAGTATTGAAATTTCGCAAGATACACTCTTTTTATTTTTCAATTACATTAAAAAATACTATCTTTAGAATAAAATATAAACCAAAGTAAAAGTAGTAGTTGAAAGCTGATGTATTTAATCAAAAATTTAATACAAATAAATCAATTTTTCAACTACTATTTTTTTATATTTTATTCCGAAGGAAGTATAGCATTTTGTATGTGAACTGAATTCACATATGATTTTATCTATGTTCACATAGATTACATAAATTCAATTCACATAAATTATTTAAGTGTAACCGAAAATAAAAGGGATGTAACTAAAAAAATTACAAATATTATTAACTTACTTTTTGAGCATGTCTTAGTAATTCAAAATTCGACTGAGAGATAAATAAAGGTCGACAAAAAATTGTTCCAAGTCAAAATTCGAACACTCAAATTCTCTTCAACAATTCAAATTAACCACTTGATTTCAGTGATTTGGTTATATATATTTATATATTTAGTTACATGATTTATTTTGCAAGGTGGTTTTTTGTTTTTACTTTGGTATAAATATTACTTGTGGCTTTATTAGCCCAACTTTTTTAATGCCTAAAAAATATAAAATGTATGATTGTTATATCATGGATATTTTTTATATTCTCATGTGATGGGAGTATGGAGCAGCAAACTGTAGATAATGACTGGTCTTGAGTCTCATGTGGTGCTAAGTTTCAATTTTTGACCAACAGCTTTCAACTTCTAAATTTGGAAAAACGGATATTAGAAATATATACTCTTTATTGGATCTTCACTTTTAGATTTTTAAGCAAAATTCATTAACATGGAGTTATAAGGGTTCATTTGTTTTTTTTCTTATCTCCATAGATATTTGTGCAATAAATTCCAATAATTTGATTTAATAGTTAAAAGATAGGTATTGAATTTGACATGTGCGTTCGATCTCTGCTAGTTCTATTAAAGGAGACAAATATAAATAGTATTTTTATTAATGTTCAATGAATCTTAAAAAATTTTACTATTTTGGACTAGGACATTACCCTGTCACCTTAAATTTACTTAAAAACAAATATTTGTGCAATAACTATATATAATATGTTTCCTTTTTTATTATGTTCATGACGCCCATATTTAGTACTTGCTCTAGTCACTATTATAAATAAATAAATAAATAAAATTCAAATTTTAATCTTTATTTTAAGTAAAAGTTAACTATTTTTGATTCATTTAATAGTATTCCTAATATATTCTTACTTTAATAAAAAAAACATTTAATATCAATAGTTAAGTGTTTGACATTCAAATGAATAATTTAGTAAATTAAGATTATATTTTATATTAAATCTAGAAAATTAATTGCACTTAACAAATTTTTTTAATAATCGTAAAAATAGTTATTTTTGCTTATAATAATAACCGGATGGAGTAGATGTCATGGACTCTCTGCTTCTCAATAAACACACATGCCTCAAGCAAACTTGCCAATATACATAATCGGTAAACCATAATTTTAGTTTTTGAAACCGTAGGGATTTGTCATTTTGATTTCTGACTCAAAATTCAAATAATTAGTCTTCAAATCATCAAAATGCTAGTCAGTTTAGTCTTTGACCTTACAACGGTAATTGACTATTTTGATAGTAAGTTATATATTTTAAGAATTTTTTTGATAGTAAATTATTTTTTTCAAAGACTATTTTGATAATTTGATAACTAATTTGAGTTTTTGATTGAATCAAGTATTAAAATAACAATTTTCTACAATTTCAAAGACTAAAATTATGATTTTATGTACAAAATTCATTGAATTCAACTTAAAAAATTGTAGATCATTGAATTCAGTTGCGGGGTTTGAGGACAAGTATAACATGGGAATTTTTTATCAACTAGTAATTAACAAATTGGGCACATGCACATAATTTTCTCAATTCTTTTTTGTTGACTCTAAACTTTATTTGACATATTCCTACATACACATACAGCGTACTCTTGTGTATTATTAATTGTCTTTATTCTATTTTTTTCTCGGACTCGATAAAGACATGTTCAAATGGTTTTTACCAAAAAAATCCAATCCATTTTGAAAGACTCTCAAAGGTAGTGATTATCGTCATTTGGTCAATTCAAGAGTGGTCAACCAAGTGCGCGCTTCACACGTACCTTTGAGAATTGAGAGCATTAATTATTCCCACAAAAGGAGACCTCGTGACCTCGCATATATAAGGGGATGATCCTCTGAGACTCAATGTTCGTTTCATTCTTATCTCTCACACACATCACTCAAACATTGATTTGAGTTAGGAGTGTTTGCAAATACCATGCCACTATTGAATCAATGGTGCCGTCTATGGAAAACCCATCCATATTCTTTGGTTTTTTCCTATATTGTATTAATGGCGTGATTGAAACGTGTTAGTTAACTTCCTGAAGACTCTCTTGTCCCTCTGCCACAGTCGAAGATTCTGGCTATGGTTGGAATTATCTAAATTTTTTTATTATAAATAAAAATAAAAAAAAAATAAAAAGAAAGAACTTGTTAAAGCTGAGAAGGACGATTAGTAAACCCAATTGTGAACAATGGATGTAAATTGATATCTGATGTTTATCGAGGAATTTTGACATGAATATCCTACTTTTTAGGAAAACTAACCGAATTGCCCCACTCCAAAAAAAATATACGGAATTGTCCTATTTTTTAGCCCAAGATGCTGATCTCCTGGGGATGCGACCATGTACTGAGCATGTTTTTTTTTTGTTACATTTTATTTATGGGTATAATTATTATTTAATTAATTAAAAATAATTAAAATATTTTATAAATCAAAATAATAATAATAAATAGAATACATTATTAAATAATAATAATAAAAATAATAATTATTATTTTAATTTTAATAATATTATTAATATTAGTTACTTATTGTTAATTTAAATTAATTATAAATAATTAAAATATTTAAAAAACCAAAATAATAATAATAATAAAATAAAATACATTATTAAATAATAATAATAATTTTAATAATAACAATAATTTTAATAATATTATTAATATTAGTGACTTATTGTTAATTTTAATTAATTATAAATAATTATAACAATTAAAAAATCAAAATACTAATAATAAATTAAATTACATTATTAAGTAATATTAATAATAATAATTTTAATAATAATAATAATAAAAAGAAAATTATATTAATAAACTAAAATAAAAATACATTAAATTGAAAGAAAAAATACATTAATTGAAAATAAAAAAATACATTAATTTAAAGAAAAAAATACATTAATTTTGAGTAGATGTGCTAGCAGCGTTTGGACAATGTTTCCTAGTATGACTAGAGACCCGACATAATCTGCACTTTCTTGACACTCTTTCTATAGTGTCCATTTCTGTTCTAATGCGTTTGCTCTTTGGGCGACCTTTCTTGACTCTCCGCATTAGTGGATTGTGACACACCTTAACACCTTTATATTATGGCCAATATCCTTCGTTTGGTATAGGTTTGAACATTTCGTCGTACACTTTTAGTACCGTTTCCACTTTGTACACATCAGGTATAAGGCTCCAATAATCATATTTGATGCTAGAACATGCTGCTATCACATGTGAACAATGCAGATGTTTAGCTTGATATTTCCCACAGTCGCACCAATTATTAAGAAGGTTTACACTGAAATGACCAATTGGCCGCCCTTCTCTTGGAACTACTGTCTCGTGGACCATGAAAGTATGGTTGCTCCGATCAAAACTATCGACTCTATGACTATTGGATTTACGTATTTCTGATTTCATAAAATTTATACATGGTTCTGTGTATACCTGACCAGAAGCTAAAATTGATGCGTGTTGTTTTGCCATGGTTGGAAACAGTGTCCCTATTTTATAATATGTTGATTGCACCAAAGCAGTGATGGGAAGGTTGCGTGGTCCTTTTAATACTCCGTTAATCGACTCCACAAGGTTGGTGGTCATATGACCCCAAAGGCTACCTCCATCAAATGCTTGAATTCAATCTTGTCGCGGTATGTTGTCTAACCATTTCAACGCTTCTGAGTTTACGATGCCGATTTCTCTACGGTAGTATCGATATGTAGGCTCATTGATTGAGTAACCTGTATTGAAACAGTAGACAATCAATTATTACCCATAGAAATTAAGAATGAAGTTATTAAAAATTACGTTAATTATAAGTAGTAAGAATGAAATTATTACCCATAGAAATAACTTTTCTCTTCAAATCATTATCCTTGAATTCCCTTGCAAAATTTTGTGAAATATGTCGGACGCAGAATACATGCTTTGACGGAGGATCTTGCCAGCCATTATTCGGATTATTATAAGCACTCTTAATATATTCGTGTCTATCTGAAATCACACAAATGTTGGGTTGTGGAGTGACGTATTTTCTCAAATTTCTCAAAAAGAAACTCCAACCCTCTTTTGTCTCACCTTCCACGAGAGCATAAGTAATTGAAATTACATTGTCGTTCCCATCTTGTGCAACTGCTACCAATAGAGTTCCCTTATACTTGCCGTACAACCAAGTCCCATCAACTTCTACAAATGGTTTGCAGAATTTAAACGCAGATATGCACGGAGCATAAGCCCAAAATAGTCTATGGAAGATTCTCATCCCATTTATCAAACCATTCTCATGATAAGCTGGGATCGTTTCCATTTCAATTTTGGTTCCTGGAGCAAACGTTTGCATAACTAATAACCATCGTGGGAGTTGATTGTAAGACTCTTCCCAATTGCCATAAATTTATTCGATCGCTTTATTTTTTCCCAACCAAGCCTTTCTATAACTAACTGTGTAGTTGTGCAAAGCCCGAATCTGAGCAATAATGACCTTCACTTTGATTGAAGGGTCCACTTTCATAACTTGCATTATGCTTGTAGATATCATGCTAGAATCGAGCTTTATATGATCTTGTGACAGTGCAGAATTTGTGCATGTATGAAGTGCATTTAATTTACCAATCACCCACAATTGACTCTTGCGTTTTGAAGCTCTACATCTAAACAAACAATTTGAATTTGAACATTTAATAACGTACCTTTCTAAATCTGATTTTTGTACCACAAAATTCAATGATTGTTTTAAATGGTAACGTTTGATTGCATGTACGCATTCATCCTTGTTCTGAAACGTCATTCCAACTGCAAGAGTTCAATCTATTGCCTAGACTTCGTCAACGGACATGTGATCAAATTCACTTGGTTGCTTTGCAGTGTCTAAATTGATGTTCCTCAAGTGGATTGGTGGATCGAAGATAGGTTGATCTTCTGATTCGAGATCTTCGTCAACATCATCGTCGTCAGAATCACCAGATGATTCATCGAAGTATGTTTCATCCTCTTCACTGTAGTCGCCTAATTCTTCCTCGTTGATATTATACAAGACACTAAGCGGAAGATTACACGGTGGACTTGTTGAGAGAGATTCGTGACGGAGTTGTTGGGAGACATTGTGGATTTGTTGAGTTTGTTCATTTTGGCTAGGATAAGGTTCATATTGTTGTGATGGTGAATATACCTCGAGCTGATCGGGATGATCGGGTTGATAATGATCAAACGATGGGGTGTAGACGGGATTAGACATGTAATTTAATATAATTTAGTTTATTAATATAATTTTCTTTTTATTATTATTATTATTAAAATTATTATTATTAATATTACTTAATAATGTAATTTAATTTATTATTAGTATTTTGATTTTTTAATTGTTATAATTATTTATAATTAATTTAAATTAACAATAAGTCACTAATATTAATAATATTATTAAAATTAAAATAATTATTATTATTTTTATTATTTTTATTATTATTATTTAATAATGTATTCTATTTATTATTATTATTTTGATTTTTAAAATTTTTTAATTATTTTTAATTAATTAAATAATAATTATACCCATAAATAAAATGTAACAAAAAAAACATCTTCAGTACATGGTCACATCCCCAGGATGCGACCTCCTACTATAACGTAAAAAATAACTCCTTCACCTCGTCGCATCCCCAGGTTGCGATCAGCAAATGGGGCTAAAGAGTAGGACAATCCCGTATATTTTTTTCAGAGTGGGGCAATTCGGTTAGTTTTTCTAAAAAGTAAGATATTCATGTCAAAATTCCATTTATCGATCTATCTAGAATTAAAGTCGCCAATTAAGGTATAGTTGGTGGTTAACGGTCATGTTAACACTTAAAGATTCAACAAATAGTAATTATATTTAAAAAAAATTACAATTTTCGAGTTAGAGAGATTCCGTCTTTAATATACTAACAAATGTTCTAAATTCAAGTGTGTTTGAATGGAATGGTCGAAAATTCTAAAAAAATTAAAATTTCAAACAATTCAAATATTTTAATTAAATTTCTTCTATTTTTAAATTTTGTTATTTGGATAAAAGAATTGTTCTTTAAAAATTAGGCTATTTTAATAAATTTTAAAAGTTTCAAGACAAAGATGAAAATTATATTTTAACAAAACTAAAATTTAGTAAAAGTTGAGGGACTATTTTATAATTTTTGGAGACCAATTTACAAAAAAATAAAAATCATATAAAAACTAACATGCAAATTTTGAAACATATAGGATCAAAATTGTTAACTTGCAAAAATTATATTAACCATTTCATGATTTATTTACTATAAAATAAAGAGAAAATTTAAAATTCTTAGGTTTTATGTAATATTTCAAATTCTCTAAATTTAATTTCGACAAAGTATCTCATAAAATTCCTTCATTTCAAAAATTCTTCAAATTTATTATCCAAATAAAATAATTTGCTTGAAGATTTAAATTACCTTAAAAAATTACATTCCCTCAAAAAAAAAAAAAATCTCTTTTCCAAACAAACTAGGCACATGGAAACAATCAAGATCTCCTATTTGCATGACTATGACTAGATTCAGGTTATGTTTCCACTGCTACATGCAAACAGTAATCATAGTTAATGTGAAGCACGTGCTTAGAGTAAACAAATTAACCGCACGTCAATTTGTCAATAAATTCGGTCAATTGTGTTGCGTACAAGCATTGTAACCTTTTTTAGTTATTAATAAAAGTTTAGATTGAGAGAGACACACTTCAGAACCAGAACCATAACCTCAGTGCAATTTTCGTATGTCCAACAGAAAAACACTAAGATCGAATCAAAGTCACAATTAGTTTGAGTTAAAGTTCCCACGAACGGTAAAAAGTTTGTTAACTATGAATACCAAACAACTGCGTATCAGCACTTAAAACTGGAACTGAAAATCTATTTTTAATAATATAATACATATTATCAATTATGATTTTCTCTTTTTCAAAAGGTAAACACGATTAAAGAGTAGTAGGAGGATTCTAACTCATTTACAAGACTCATTTAACTCATAAGAACAGACAACGTGACTGCTATTTAAGAGGATATAAAAGTACACCCGTTTAAGAAAAGATGCACGAACCACCTTACATATGGTCGTGGATAGACAAAATGATGCACAATTCACACATGAAAAGGAAACTTCCGACAAAAAAATAAGGATATAATTGGTTAAGCTTTCTTGGTTCTGCATTTTCATTCAAATTGTCATTCATATGTTTGATGAGTTCTGATGGCTTGCTAGTGATTGTTGTGACAGCCTTTCCTAGACATTAGTTTGGATATTAATACCATAAAAAGAGTGAAAGTAATGGATTCAAAAGACAGGGTTTGGCAATTGCCACTTCCCCTCATCCGCAATGGGAGAAGTATCCAAGTGGATCATAGTTCTGTTTCAAAAGATACAAAATACTGTCTAGTATAACAACTGTAATTTCTGAGACAGTGGAACCATTTTATTTGCAAAGGATGTAGGTAGGTAGAAGAGATCAGTCATTTTGTTTAAGGTTTTCTACAAAAAGGTCTTCTAAACTAGGTTCATTTCGAAAATCAGTGGGTGCAACTCTAGGTTTAATCATGGTTACCCCGATGAGAGATTACTTGCATTGGTGATGGAAATTTTGGGTTATCAGTATCCAGGCACATGAAAGAAAAAAATAACAACCTCTAAGTCAGCCATACTAAGAAAACTACAGAAAATAAAATATTAGTATTTTGTTTAAAATAAGGCATAAACAAAATATAAACCAGCCTTCTTAATTGGTAAATCAATTTTTGCAATCAAACAATAAAAATAATACTCCAAAACTGCACTTTATGGCTTCTGATGTGCAAATAGAAGAAAACTATATTCTCAAATGATGCAGCTGTAAGATGTGTCCACACAGAACAGCTTCCCTCCACATAAGTTGTAATCAGATTCATAAATAAGATACAAGAAAAGACTATACAGCTTTCACATAAGGTCATGCAACCCAAAAGAAACTTCAGAAAATAAATTGTTAAAAAAGAAAAGGAGTGACACAAAATAGACTAGGAGTATGTGTTTATCCAAAATCTTTGGGCTAATTATAATATTTAAATATCAGTGCCTGTGTAATATAGAAATTTGGATAGTTAATGATGTTCATTAAGAGAGTATCTCAAAACTTGACTCAAAAGAAAAACCCGGTCAGCATTAGAATCACACTCTGTTCATAAAGGGAGTATCTTGCCAAGAGTAGTGCTCTTGATTTTCAATATACTGCTATACACATTACACACCTAATGGCTAATTCTTAGAGGATAAAATCGTACTAAAACAGAAAATAATATTTTTACTACCTATGCAAACAGTAACTAAAATTCATGTTAGAGAGAAAATGTTTCTTCAAAACAAAATTCTAAACCAACAAACCGCACAAACAAAGGGCAGGATATGAAAATAGGAGGTTTTCAGAATCAAAAGCATATTTTCTCCTATGAGAACATACACACCAACAACCAAGTCTTATCCCACTAAATAACAGTGATTTGAATCCAAACATTAAAAAGACCTAAAGAAAAGTTGTTGTCTGATATGAAAAGAAAAATAAAAACCTCAGAAGCCAAGCTTGGTGCGACGCCAGTGACGACGCTTAGCATTGTACCTGAACAAAAAGGAATATGAATAAGAATTTCAGTAAAGAGGAATAGAAAAGAGTAAAGAAGGAAAGTGAACCTGATGGTGTTGTCGGTACGCATACGGATCCAGTAAGGGATAGGTCTGTTCTGTCTCATCTTCTTAGCAAGTTTCTTTTTTATTCTAAATGTCTTCTGTGAAGGCTGCAATGCAATAACATTCAATCACAAATTCAATCAAACGCAAAATAAATCATTATTGTTGTCAAATTGCAATTTCGTTTTCAGTTTTACCATTTTGGATCCCTCTTCCGAGTTCGACTGTGTCACTGGGGATGAAATCAGAACCAAAGGCGCCAACAAACCCTAATGAATCACACAGCCTCCTATTATATCTACTTTATTTGATATATTGATTTATACTTCTTTTTATAATATTTTCAAAAAATATATATATATTATTTTAATTTTTTTTTTTTAGAATTTGGGCTCTTCCCATCCAAAAGATATTAACTTAAACGAGAGAAAATTAGATTTTATACCCCAAAATTAAATTGATACCTCTACATTAGGAAAATTGAATTTTGTATCCTATAATTAGACTTATACCCTTCAAAATGTAAAAAAACCAAATTTTGTCTTTTTTATTTTCATTCAATCAAAGGTAAAAAAAATTTACTCCAAAATCTTACCCCTTCATCAAAATTTCTGGTAATTAAATTGTTTCCCCCAAAAATATGATACACAAATTAACACTACTAGAAATTTCAAGGTACAAAATTTTCGGTTGTATAAATTGTTGCCAAAATTTTCGGTACACTGTTTATTCTACCGGAAAGTTTATGCCTTGAAATTTACTGTATTTACTTTTATTCTAACGGAAATTTGTACCTTGAAATTTCCGGTAGTTAATTTTATTCTATCGGAAATTTCAAAATTTGTGTGTCATTTTTTTTTTTGAAATAAGGATGAAAAATATCATTATGTATAGATTTGACTGAAGCATTGACAAATGATCAAATGTTTGAGTAACGAGAAGCTGTCATATCATGGGCAAGAGATGTTGGTCGACAAAACGAGTAACTGTTATCATTACTCGCTTTGACATACAGACCGGAAAGAGAGGAAGGAAGGGATGTATTATTAGTTTAATGTGTCGACTTTACAACCAATGAATTATTTTTTCTTCTTTTTTCAACTGTGGTTCTCCTATTAAATTGTGTAGGAGGTTGAACTTAAGAATGTTCCACAGTGTTTTTCGCTCCTGTAGTCTTCACTGGAAAAAAAATTGAATTAAAAAATGTAAAAAAAAAAAAAATTAAAAAAATGTTGTACCAGAAATTTCAGGAACGAAATTTTCGGTAGTTATTTTTCGATACCAGAAATTTCAAAAATGAAATTTTTGGTACCAAATTATCAAATTTTCGAACGAGACTTACTCTCGGAAATTTCAAAAATAAAATTTCTTGTATTGAAAAATAACTATCAGAATTTTTTTTCCTGAAATTTCCGGTAAGAGAATTTTAAAGAAAAAAAATTACTTTTTCCACATTTGTTTTTTTAGTAAGTTAAGAGATAACAATTTTAAAAGGGGAGTATAAGTTCAATTGTGGGGTATAAAATCCAATTTTCCCACATTAGACTTGCAACCTTGAATGTCAACCCAATTAAAGTTATACCAATAATTTTAGACAATGGTAACATATATTTGTTGGTTTTATAGATGATCAATATAAGAGGAAACATGTTCAATAAATTTTTTGAGTCTAGGTGCGTCCAAAACATGAATCTCACAACACTGGAGTCTTCATGGATCGCTACTCCAATAAGCATAAAGCTTCAAGTAACTTCAATAGATATTGTATATCAGCTACTCTATTTTGTCGGACAGTCTCTATTGTCCATGATATGACAACTTCTCGTAACTCAAATATTTGATCAGTTATGAATACTTCAATCAAATCTACACATAATTTCATTTTTTCATCCCTACTTTAAAATAAAAAAATAAAAAGAATACCGAAAGTCTTCACCAATATGAAATTTTTGATATTGCAAAATGAAAAAATACTAGAAATTACAAATTTTTGAAAAATCTAGTAGAATAAAATAAATTACCTAAATTTCAAAATTGAATTTTCTAGAAAATATTAACTACCTGAAAATTCGAAAATAAAATTAACGGTACATATTGTAACTACTTGAAATTTCGTTTTCTAAAAAATTCAATGTGTTTTTTACACACAAAAAAAATTCAATTTTTAAAAAATTTTGTATACTAGATTTTTCAAAAACGAAACTTTCGATAGTAATAATATGTTTACTGGATTTTTTGAGAAAATAAATTACATACCGCAAATTTTGGAACTAATAAGGGGATTATCAAAAAGTATATGATTAGGGGATTTAAACTGGCGTAACTTGGAGGGTAGTCTGTTGATAAGAAAAATAACATGGACGATGGCATGAGTCCAAAAAATCAAAGATAATTTTGATTGAAACAAAAGAGCATGTGCCACATTTAAGATGTGTTGATGTTTTCGTTCAACAACGTCATTTTGTTAAGCAGTATCAACACAAGAAGTGTGGTGCAATGTTCCATTAGTTTTGTAAAAATCTTTCATAAGGAACTCATTGCCATTATCGGTTCTAATTCATTTGATTTTCTTATCAAATTGAGTATGAATAAGAGAAACAAAAGATTTAACAAGAGCAGTTGTTTCATATTTAAGTTGCATAAGGAAGATCCAACAAAATCTACTCTTGTCATCAACAATCGTTAGAAAATATCTAAAACCAAACATAGAGGGAACATAAAAAGGTCCCCAAATATCAATGTGGACTAAATCAAAACAAGCAGCAGAAGCAGAGGAACTATATGAAAAAGGCAATCGCTTTTGTTTAGCAAACAAGCATATATCACAAGGAACAACACTTTTATCAATAGTAAGAGGAAAACTCTTTATTAAGATGTTACAAAGTATCAAGGGATGGATGTCCAAAGCAAAAATGTCATAGATTACAATTGGAACCTAAACACATGGTGTAAAATAGATTGCAAAATAGAATTGAAAGTACAATTATTAAGCTGAACAGAAGTATGAATGTGGGGAATATCTAGAAAGTATAAGCCATCATGAATACTAATTGTACCAATCATCTTCAAGGAGATGTTGTCTTGTATCAAACAGTTAGTAGCATGAAATACAAGTGACAATTAAGAGAATCGATTAACCTAGGAACCGAAATGAGATTAGTAGAAAATTGAGGTAGATAAAGAACATCATTCAAGTAAAAAATCATTGTTAAAGAAAACAGTCCCAACAAATTGAGCAATAATCGAGGAACCGTTGGATAATTTAATGAAAATAGGTCGAATTCGTATAATAGATTGAAACATGTTGGCAGAAAAGCAAACATGATCAGTTGCGCCTATGTGGTTCTCCTATTAAATTGTGTAGGAGGTTGAACTCGAGAATGTTTCACAGTGTTTTTCGCTCTTGTAGTCCTCACTGAAAAAAAAATTGAATTAAAAAATGTAAAAAAAAAAAAATTTTAAAAAATGTTGTACCAGAAATTTCAAAAATCAGATTTTTGGTACCGGATTATCAAATTTTCGAACGAGACTTACTCTCGGAGTCGCCACCAATTATTTAATTAATTAGAAAAAATATTGGAAACCCCATTTGAGATAAAATTAGTCTTTTGAACCAAATTTGGATTCGAGAGTCAATTATGCATAAGGAAGGTATTAGTACCATACATCAACTTTTATAAAAAGGTTACCTCAAGTTAATTGTACATAAAAACTATATTAATTTCTAAAATATATTTATTTTCCCTTTTATTAAAAATAAAAATTGATAGTTTGAGAGACTTAGAAAAAATTATTTTTTAGTGCACTTGACATGAGTGGCTTCCTGCTCCTATCTCTGAATGCAATGGAGAATAAATCAAAGGCTACGTAATTCTTGAGAAAATATTTGTTTGTTGGTGAATTTTAATTTCCTTTTTTTTTTAAAGTTTTTTATTTAAAAAAAATGTAGCAAAACAAAGATTTAACGCAGTCATTCCTAATATATTTGAGTTTATGATGATGATGATGATGATGATGATGATGATGATGATGATGATGATGATGATTTAACCGATTTATTTTAGTCGATGTATTTCTGACGTTCAAAAATATTTTAACCGATTTATTTTGGACATTCAAATCTTTTAGCTAGTTTGTTTTTGGCATGTTAAAATCGTTTAGTCTATTTCGACAATTCATATTCTTTGTAATCAATATATTTTTCAACATTTTTTTCTTGACATCCTCCAAGCTCAAACTGAATAACCACATTTTAGTTTGAACTCATGTTGGATATTATTAAAGGGGTTAAAGTCAGATATGCTGACTCAACAAGTGGTTGGCAAAGTTAGTTAGATCTCCAAGTTAGTTCTTGTGTATATATGGATTGTGAACTCCGTTTTATTAGTCAATATAGTTTGTTAGTTGTTATCTATATTTTAGTTTAGTTAGTTGTATTTTGTACCTAACTATCAGTTTGGGTTATATATATATAAACCTCACTCTCTTGTAATTCAATTCATTCTAATAATGATAACCAAAATATTATTCAATAAATTCCCCTCTTGATTACCAAGTAATATGGTATCAGATTAAACAAAATTTTCATGCTTCTGTTCCTTCCTTATGCGTTTTCCCCAAATTTTGCATTTTCCTCAAATTTTGCGTTTTCCCCAAATTCATCATTTCCAAAACCTAAAATTTTGCATTTTCCCCATATTTTGCGTTTTCCCCAAATTCATCATTTCCAAAACCTAATCCTTTCAATTTCTTGCATCGTCTCTCATGGAGATTGACAACAATGATTCCTCTTCTGATTTCGATCAACAAGACTCCACCCATTCAAAAGATGCTGCTTTGAATCCACGGAGCCCTTATTATCTTCACCGCGGCGAGAATCCCGGCACTGTTTTGGTCGCCCCACCGTTGAACGATTCGAACTATTATAATTGAAGCCGAGCAATGAAACGCGCACTTTCATCAAAGAACAAGATTCAGTTCATAAACGGTTTGCTTCCTCAACCTTCTTCTTCACATCCCGATCACGATCTTTGGGATCGCGCCAACAACATGGTGATTTCTTTGATCACCAGGACTTTATCACCACACATTTCACAGAGCATCATTTGCATCGACTCTGCCTTTGATCTATGGTCCGATTTACGTGATAGGTTCACCAAAGGTAATCATTTCCGTCTTTCCGATCTTCTCCGTGACCTTCACTCAATTAAACAAGAAGATTGCAATTTGTCAACTTTCTTTACCGATCTTAAGATTCTTTGGGATGAACTTGAAGATTTGCGCCTAACACTTTCATGTACTTGTTCTGTTCCCTGCACCTGCAAACTGAGCATCGCTGTTCGAAGCTACAAAGATCAAGAATACGTCACTTGTTTCCTCAAAGGATTGAAGGACAATTATTCCAACATTCGCACTCAAATTCTTCTCATGGAGAAATTACCCTCCATTAGCAAGGTATATTCTTTGGTTGCTCAACAAGAACATGAATCCAATCCGTCTCCTCCTGACTCTACTGTTTTCAGTGTGAATTCTGGAAATACCAATTATCGTAATACACAACAAGCTGGACGTGGTAGAGGACGTGCTCAACAAAAGTCTCAAATGTTCTACACACATTGCCATAAAACCAATCACAAAGTGGATTCTTGCTACTTCCAACATGGCTTTCCACCTGGGTACCGTTCAAATAAAAACCATAATCCTAATCCACTTCCTCCTCCTGAAACCAAGTCTACTCCACCATCCAATTCAAATCCAGAAGACCACTCTCATTCAATTTCAAAGGAAGATTATCATTACTTGGTTAATCTTCTTCAGTCATCGAAAAAGGAGACCTCAACCACTTCTTCATCACAGAAACAATCTATTGAAGCCGCCAATACCCACTTGATTTCTAGTATTTCCAATACAGGTTCTATTTATCATAATCGTTCTATTTGGATTTTAGATACGGGTGCTTCAGATCATTTCTCCTTTCATTCAATGTTTTTCCAAAATTGAAAGGATAAAACCTGTTTCCATCACTTTCCCTAATGGAAACACGCTTCTTGCACATTTTTCTGGTTCTATTTACTTTGATAAATCTCTGTTTCTGAATGATGTTCTTTATGTACCTCAGTTTCAAATCAGTTTAATTTCTGTTTCCAAGTTAACTACTGATTTAAACTGTAAACTGATTTTTAGTAAAAATTCTTGCAATCTTCAGGATTCACATACCCTGAAGATGATTGGAATTGTGGAGAATCTTAACAACTTTATATTCTCAAAAGAAGTGTTATTGTTCTATCAACTGATGTTTCTTTCGATGACACTACTGCTAATTGTAATAAACATGTTTTAAGCTTGAAGTCTGATTCTTTTGATCTATGGCACTTAAGATTAGGCCATCCCTCTGTTTTTGTATTGACTCATATGTGTAAACAATTTCTCTATATTTCAATAAATAAGAATGTCATTTGTGATTTTTGTCATTTAGGAAAATTTTCTAGGCTCCCTTTTCCCTTAAGTTCTAGTCAATCTTTACACGCTTTTGATTTAATCCATACTGATATTTGGGGCCCTATTAGTGATATTTCAATTGATGGTTATAAATATTTTTTAACAATTGTTGATGATCACACTAGGTTTACTTGGATTTTTCTTATGCATTCCAAGTCAGAAGCTAGACCTACACTACAAAACTTCTTAAATTTTGTTTCAACACAATTTTCTGCCAAAGTAAAAATCATACGAAGTGATAATGGTGTTGAGTTTAATATGCCTCAGTTTTATTCTGACTTGGGAATCTTGCATCAAACCTCTTGTTTCGAGACCCCTCAATAAAATAGCATTGTTGAAAGAAAACATAGACATTTATTGAATGTCTCTAGAACTTTACTTTTTCATTCACAACTTCCCAAATATTTTTGGTCTTTTATATTATGCCATGTCGCCTTTCTCATCAATAGATTAATTACCCCTGTTTTGAAGTTCAAAACACCTTTTGAATTGCTTTATAACATGCCACCCACTTTTGTTGATTTAAAGGTTTTTGGTTGCTTATCTTTTGCCTCTACCTTACTTCATCAAAGATCCAAACTAGACCCTCGGGATCGAAAATGTATTTTTCTTGGTTTTAAGTTAGGTACTAAAGGCTATGTTTTATTTGATTTACATACTCGTGATGTTTTTACTTCAAGAAATGCTATTTTTTATGAACATATATTCCCTTATATCTGTCTTCATTCTTCTTCTACTAATACTTCTTCTTATGATTTTAATGATTCTAATTTTATGAGTTTTGATGATGTTTTTCTTTATAATAATGCTAGTCCTCATGCAGGACACTCATGTGTTCCACATTCTCCTATCCACAATAATTTGGACATTGTATCTACCAACAACCATGCCTCTGATAGTGCAGGCCCTTCTCATATACGACAATCTTCAAGAATTAAAAAACTCCCTACTTACCTGTAGGATTTTCAATGCAATGCTGCTTTACTTTGTTGCTGCCATTTCCTCTATTCAAGAGCCTACTACTTATAAGCAGGCTGCTAAACATCCTTGTTGGGTTACTGCAATGGAATCTGAAATTGCAGCACTCAATCAGAATGACACTTGGATTTTAGCACCTCTCCAACATGGTAAGAAATCCATTGGGTGCAAATGGGTATATAAGGTAAAGTATAAAGCCGACGGTTCCATAGAACGATATAAAGCACGTTTAGTAGCTAAGGGTTTTACTCAAATCGAAGGTATTGATTATTTTGACACATATTCTCCTGTTGCAAAACTCACTACGGTAAGATTACTCCTCTCTATTGCATCATCTCAACATTGGCATATTCATCAACTAGATATCCACAATGCATTCTTACATGGTACTTTAGATGAAGAAGTTTACATGCAATTACCTCCAAGTATCTCTAGCTCTAATCCTAACCATGTATGCAAATTATTAAAATATTTGTATTGTTTAAAACAATCTAGTCGTCAGTGGTTTGCCAAACTATCATCTACTTTACATTCTGTAAACTATTGTCAATCTACATCTGATCATTCGTTATTTATTAAGGCATACAATAACATATTTACCGCCTTACTGATTTACGTTGATGACAATATTATTGCAGGTAATGATGTTGCAGAAATTCATTCTGTAAAGGCTTTTCTTCACAAATCTTTCAAAATCAAGGACTTAGGACATTTGAAATATTTTTTGGGACTCGAAGTCGCTCGCTCAAAGGCTGGATTGCATATTTCCCAAAGGAAATACACCTTAGACATCTTACACGAAGCTGGCCTCCTTGCTTCCAAACCAGCAAACATTCCAATGCAGAAAAATATCAAGTTTTCAAAGGATGCATGCCAATTACTCCCAGACCCAACTACATATAGGAGACTCGTTGGAAAATTAATCTACCTCACCAACACTCGTCCTGATATTAGTTTTTCAGTTCAGCAACTAAGTCAATATATGACAGCCCCTACTCCTCAGCATCATCAGGCTGCCATCCAAGTTCTTCGATACCTCAAATCATCTCCAGCACAAGGCATATTCTTTTCTTCTTCTTCTCCACTTCAACTCAAGACTTTCTGCGATTCAGACTGGGCAGGCTGCCCGGATACACGCAAGTCAATTTCAGGTTTTTCTACCTAGGTGACTCTCTCATTTCATGGAAATCAAAGAAACAAGCGATTGTCTCCAGATCTTCGACCGAAGCTGAATATCGAGCCATGGCCTCCACTGTTTGTGAGATTCAATGGCTCACATATCTTCTCAATGACCTTCAAGTTCCATACATCAAACCAGCTTTGCTATATTGTGATAATCAATCAACAAGACATATTGCCTCCAATTCTTCATTCCACGAACGTATAAAACATATTGAGCTCGATTGCCACATCGTTCGAGAGAAACTTCAGCAACATCTATTTCATCTCCTTCCAATATCTTCTTCTCTTCAACTCGCAGATTTATTTACCAAGGCTTTGGATCCAAAACCATTTCACACCATTCTTTCCAAGGTTGGCCTCACTTCCATATGTTCATCAGCTTGAGGGAGGGTATTAGTCAATACAGTTTGTTAGCTATATTTTAGTTTAGTTAGTTGAATTGTTACCTAACTATCAGTTTGGGTTATATATATATATATAAACTTCACTCTCTTGTAATTCAATTCATTCTAATAAAGATAATCAAAATATTATTCAATAAATTCCCCTCTTGATTACCAAGTAATACGTTTCACCTTCGATTGCACAAAGAATCATCTACATGGATGTTTTTGCAACAGTTTGGAAAGATATTGAAGCGCATTTCTCACAGGGCGATCATGAACGCGATTTGGCAAAACTTCAATAGAATTCAACCTCAATTTCTGATTATTTCACCTCTATGTGTGTGCTTTGTGAGAATTAGAACATTATCGTCCTTTTCCTAATTGTTCGTGTACAGTGAAATGTGTATGTGACACAATCGCAACATGAAAAAGTTCAAAGAAACAGGTTGTAATCCATAAAGATACAGATTGTATTTATGAAAGAAAGTGCATATGCCTTACTTAAAAGACACAAACCTTACCATGACCAACTCTATAAAAGGACATGCTTCCTTACTTGAGAATAGAAGACAACACACCACAATTACACACGACACAACAATCACTACAACATTCTACAATCATTCAAAATTTATCTAAGTGCTGAGAAAGAAAAATCTGAAAGTAATACATTATAACAAACTATTGAGAATGATTTTTCAAAAAAACTCAATCTCATTCATTTGTCACCTAGCTCAGTAGTGGCTGTTTTTCCTCAACGTTTTGTAGGTGCAAACTGGAAGTTGAGAAGACTTAATTGGTTGAGGCTAAGTGTTGTAATTCGGTTTGAATTTATTTGAAAAAATCCTTTTTGGTGAAGGGATTGGACGTACCTACCGATTTGGTGGTGAACCAGTATAAATCTGTGTGATTTACTTATTTCCTCTCTTTATTCATTTTGAGCTTTTTAATTACCAAGTTTATCAAAGAAATTATTAAAAAACTATAAAAACACAATTCAAGTTTATCAATTACCAAGTTTCTTATTGCTCTATAATTGGGAAATTAGAAGTATGGATTTTGGATAGTGGTACCACATACCAAGTATGCTCTAATTTAGCAATGTTTAATCTATAATTGGGAAATTAGAAGTATGGGTTTTGGATAGTGGTATCACATACCACATATGCTCTAATTTAGTAATGTTTAATAGTCATAAAAGAATAGATCTGATACTAGTGACGTTACCAAATAGTAGTAGAGCTATTGTAGATTTTTCTGGTGAAGTTCACCTTACTGATTCAATCATTTTGACTTATGTGTTGTACTTGCCATATTTTAATTTCAACTTGATTTCAGTATCCAAACTAACAAGGGACTCCTCCTGCACATGTATTTTTTTTTTTTCTGATAAGAATTGCTTGATACACGATGTTTCTCACAATACGACACTTTAGATTTGGCCACACTTCCTTAGCTAAACTAGAGTTGTTGAACAAAGTGTATCCTATGATTCACATCAACAAATCATGCATTTGTCCTATGTGTCATATGTCTAAACAAAGAAAGCTTGCTTATCACTTAAGTTCTAGTCGAGCTATGCATTGTTTTGATCTCTTACACATGGACTTATGGGGTCCTTTTGATGTCTCCACTATGCATGAACATAGATATTTTTTTACCGTAGTTGATGATTATAGTAGACACACTTGAATTATTCTATTAAAAGGTAAACATGAGGCACAACATCAGATTAAGCAATTTGTTTTATTAGCAGACAATCAGTTTAGCTCTAAAGTTAAAGTTATTAGAAGCGATAATGGTCCTCAATTTTATGGTAGTCATGGTATTTCTCATCAAACCAATTGTGTTGTTGCACCACATCAAAATGGTTGAGTGGAAAGGAAACATCAACACATATTAGGCCTCCCACACCGGTTTTGGTGTTATGTCGTCCTTCATGCAGTTTACTTGATCAATAGAGTCCATTCCCATGTAATTGAAGACAAGATTCCATATGAATTACTTTATGGCATTTTACCAGACTTTGAAAACTTAAGAGTCTTTGGATGTTTGTGTTTTTTCTCTACATTGACAGCATTAAGGGGAAAGTTTGATGTTAGGGACAGTAAATGCCTTTTCCTTGGTTATAAGGCTGATGTTAAAGGGTATATAGCCTTGGACCTTGTCACAAAAGAAATAATTGTCTCAAGGGATATGCAATTCCATAAAACTATTTTCCCTTATTCCAAACTTGGGGGTATTCATTGGGTATATAGCACATCATCAGTAAGCACATTTCCCCCAATCAAAAATTGTTTTGTCTCTCATTGTACACTCATCACGAACCTACATCTTACAAGGAAGCTTGTCAAGAGGACTATTGAGTCCAAGCAATGCAGCATGAGATGAAACAAGATCAAACACAAAGAAGATGGCTCAATTGAGAGATACAAGGCTAGGTTGGTATCAAAGGGGTACAACCAAATTGAAGGCATTGATTTTTTTTGAGACATTTTCTCCTGTTGCAAAAATGACCACCAAAGCGTAGTCTTAGCTGTTGCTTCGAATCAAATGGCACATACATCAGCTCGACGTGAACAATGCATTTTTACTTGCAGAATTTTTAGAAGATGTGTTTATGGAAGTTCCTCAAAGATTTCTTTCACCTTCAGAAACCAAGGTGTGCAAGTTACTTAAGTCTCTCTATGGTTTGCCATAGGCCAACAGACAATGGTATGAAAAAATTTCCTCTTTATTACTCAATTCTTGCTATGTACAAGTTGCATCTGACCCCACACTATTTCTTGAGAAAACTAACAATTCCTTCACTATTTTGTTGGTTTATGTTGATGACATAATTCTTGTTGGTGATTCTTTGGAGGAAATACAATGTATTAGACTCAAATTACAAGATTCTTGACTTAATTGCAGTTTTGGTCCTCCTATTTTAGCTAAATCACGAAAATAGTCCCTCTATTTTATTCTCCCTATTTTTGGTCCATCAAACAGAATTTTGGTCCAAAACTTGATGAAATGTCTTTTTTTTTTGCGCTTATTTAACCCACACCATGCCTCAAGATCTCTTGTGCAACAATTATACCTAAAATCTATGATCATAAATGGTGTGGTGTGGCTTAAAAAAGTGACATTTCATCAAGTTTTGGATCAAAATTTTGTTTGGGGACCAAAATTGGAGAGAAACAAAATGGGAGGACTATTTTTGCGATTCAGCTAAAATAGGGGGATCAAAACTGTAATTAAGCCAAGATTCTTTTGACATCAAATATCTTGGTCTGTTGAAATATTTCTTAGGAATTGAAGTTGTTCATTCAGCAGCTGTCATAATTATGTGTCAACAACAATACTACTTGGATCTTTTTCGTGAGGTTGGTTTCTCAGGATGCAAACCAGCCAACACTCATTTGCCTGCAAGAACACACATTTCCCATGATGAGGGACCACTCTATGAAGATATTGTTGGATACAAGTTGATTGGGAAGCTATTCTTTTTGACCAACACTAGACCAAACATCACTCACTCAATTCAACAACTTAGTCATTTTATTAGACAAATCCACTTTGCAGCACTTCAGCACAACGTGTCCTTAGATATCTCAAGGGTTGTTATGGAAAAAAAATGCTTTTTTCCCTCAATCATTTTCCCTTTAGTTATTGGGTTTTAGTGGCACAGATTGGGCAATATGCCCACACACAAGGCGGTCAATTAGTGATCATTGCTTCTTCTTGGGGGAATCTTTGATTTGTCGGAGATAAAAAAAACATCAGATTGTAGCAAAGTCCAGCTCAGAAGCAGAGTACATAGCTTTGGCATCTACAACATGTGAATTACATTGGTTGACTTACCTATTGCAAGATTTGCAAGTTATGTGTGTTAAACCTGCAGTCTTGTACTGTGGTAGTCACAGTGCCCTCCATATAGTAGCAAATTAGTTTTTTAAGAAAGCACGAAGCCCTTGGATATAGATTGTTACAAAGTTAGAGAAATGTATCAAGGAGGCCTCATGAAGTTGCTGCCATTGCCAGGGGCGAAGGGTATACTATGGGGTGGCATTGGCTACCCCATTTTTTAAAAATAAGTTGCTATATTTTTATATTTAGATAGACAAAATACATTATGCGATGTTTTAAGTTACACGAAAATATCATATTAGTTTTTATCTTTTTTTTGCAATATATTAGTCCTTTATATTTCTTTTAGTGTCAAGTTCGTTCTTAATGTTTGTAAATGTTTACATTGATAATCCTTATTTTTAACAAGCAAAATTGAAACAAAATTCTCTCAATTTTTCAATAAACTCATGTAATTCTTAAGGGGTTTTGACTATAATAATCATAACATAAACCCTCAAACAACTTTTAGAAAAATAATTAAGCAAAAGAGAATTCAAGTAAGATACATTTTAGGGATCTTGAAATGAAACGTGAAATTCTCTTAATCTATATCTTGAAATCACATGAAAAATTATTATGTTCTTTAATATGATATGATAACAAAACTCATAGTTCAGTTTTAAAAATCTCTAAATAAAAATGATTGAAATAAGGTTATGACTTAAAGTAGTTCAATACTATAACTTTTACAAATATAAAGGACTAACTTGATACCAAAAAAAAAATTAAAGGATCAATCTGATATTTTTGTGTAACTTAAAGAATTAAATGATGTATTTTGCCATTTAGATACTTCAAATAAGTTTATTTGTCAAAAACAAACAGAAACAATCTAGTTGACAAACGATTACTTGATTGATAAATTTATTCGTCTTATTTTTGATTCTTTTAATTTTTACAAATAGAAATTTGTTAGCCATAAAAATTCTAAAAACTAAATTCATAAATAAAATAGATGATAATTTTCATACAAATGACTTAATTATTTATGTTGAAAAAATAAATTTTTAATCTATTTAAAACAACATCAATTATAAATTAATTCGATTTTTTAAATGTTATCATCGAACTTGACTTTTTTAAATAATAACTATTTTGAGTTGTTATTTTATTTGTGCAGCTTTAATTTATATTATATAATAAATGAAAAATATTATAAATTTCTTTTGCTTATTAATTAATTTTAATATATTAATTTTAAATATATATTTTATTTTTTCTTTATATTTATATTTAATCACGTGTAAAATACAATTAAATTGCATATCTATTAAACGGTAGATAATATGTGTTTACAAAAGGTAACATGCTAGTTTACAGAAATCTAACCTTAGTCATTGATGATGTGCAAGAGAAAACATATATTTGAATGATAATAATTTCTTTTTCACAACTTTATCTTTTTATGTTATTAATACATCTTTGTAAATTGGAATAGATTTAGTCTCTAAATCTATTCACACAATT
>JBBPBQ010020322.1:39089108-39205631 GCA_037974755.1 Cicer yamashitae | reverse complement strand
ATAAAATTTTGTTATAACTTTTTCTCATTCCTTCTTACATATTATCCAAATATTTTATTTATTTTTTACAAAAAAAATATTTGGAATATTTTCTTTGTAAATTATTTTACTTTTTAAAAATTGTATACTTTATTTTTTATGAAAGACAGATGGATATAATCCATTTACACACAATTTTTATTAAATAAATAATTGAAATCCATAACGACCCTAGAATGAAATAAAAATAAAATATAATAACCACAAATAATAGAGAAGAAAATCAGTATAAAAAAAATTCATAATAATTTTTTTTTACCGTAACCACTTTATTTTTAAATAACACCTCGTATCATTCAAAATAATTTATTTAATAATGTGTAAAAGAGATAATAGAATAGACCTAACATGTCGCACATATACTTTCTAGAAATAAAATATTTGTACTGGGCAATACAACAAAACAAGTATATTCATGACTGGGCAACACAACAAAACAAGTATATTCATGAAGATGTGAATGAGTTTATGATTTATAGAGGCATTGGTATTTATAGATGATGGAAGAAATCATTCATTAAAACTTGGCATCACTCCTTGCATGGGTATCACACTAGATGAAACTTGGTTTGTTGTAGGTGTTGGTGCTCATATGAAATTTAGAGAAAATTGGTTTGAAGTAGGTGAATTGGTACTCATACACTAAGCATTGAAATTTGGCACATGTGTGTGACACTCACTGGCCACTACCCTACATAGCGAAATAAGTATCAATCATGCATAAAAACAAATTAATAAAACAATAATACTCAATTAATATATTTCATCAAACGGCATGAATACTACATTCAAGCAATCATCACATAATCATGTAAAAATAATTCGACTTAAAACCCAAAAATCTACGAGGTTAAACAACTCATAGCTTTAGCCATATTACATCATAATCCAGAACTTTAACCAACTTATAAATTTTGTTACATGTTTGTATCATATTGACACATATTAAAATGCAATAAAAAAAGTTTTTTAAGTGATTTTTAATTTTGTAAATCAATTATTAAGCTTATGAAATGATTCACATATGTAACCATTATCGAAGGTTCTTGTAAATGTTCGAAATTGAAAGAAAAAAAAAACTCTCGTTTTTTAAATGATGATTAAACGTACTCTATATGTGAGGACGACGTAGAGTAATCAATATAAATCACGGTTAATTTTCTCTTTCTCTAAACTCATTTAAATTTTACAATTTCATTCTTTATTGATTTTTTTAATTTAGAGTTTGGTAGAGAATTTATCATTTTACATTTTGATTCATAGAAAGATTAAGAACTTAGAAAATTATGTTTTAAATCAATATCTCACTTTTATTTGTTGATTTAAAAATAAGTTTTGCAATAGTCTCAACATTAAGGATTTAATTCATAGTGTTTCTATCAATAGTGCAATCAATAAGTGTTGGCACTCCTCACTAGTTTGATTCAAGTTAAAATTGTTTCTAAAACCTTAATCAAATACTCTTTCTTTTTGCAAATCTACTAATGTACTTTTGCGTTAACTATTTACTATATCATTGATCTTTGTAATACGAATTCCAATTCGATATTGTACGTTGAGTCAATCACGTTTTCAAAACTGTTTTTCCCTTGAGTGCCTAATAGACTCTTGATAATTTTTCAATGTGAACTTTATTCAACCCCTTCTAGAGTCTATTGAGAAAGTCATTCCTTGTGCAACGAGTGGCATCAATAGCCCAATCTCTTTGTGTTACAAGCCTAATGGCTTAAAGAATTATCCAAATGACTTAAAATGTAATTTCGGAACCAAATGGAGCATACAATAGAGCATCAAATATTTGTATTAGAAAAAAAAAATGAACGAAGATTCATATCATTTCGTATAGCTTTGATGTATGACATGCGATTAAAAAATGGCTGTTTGTTATGACATTAGTCTACAATGGTGCAACAATTAAGATACTTGAATTAGATTGGACTAATTTAGATAAGATAAAGAATCAATATGAATGGAAAGTCAAAATTATTATTTTGTCTGCTTTAGAACGAAATGAATTTCAAAGAGTTTTCAATTGTAAAACATCCTATGAAATGTGGAACATTTTGAAAATAACACATGAGGTTTAGGTAAAGAACATGTCCAAAGTTGATAAATTAATAAATTCATTTGAATTGATTTGCATGAGGAATAACGAAACCATTAGCAGATTGCAAAAATAGTTCACACGAATTGTTAATAAACTTAATGATCTTGGAAAAAAATTTCAAATGAAGATTTAATCAAAAAAAATTTCAAATGAAGATTTAATCAAAAAAATTTCAAATGAAGATTTAATCAAAAAAAATTTCTACATATGTTTATGTAGAATTCAAGCCTATAGTTTAATCAATCACTAGTTCTAAGGACTTTGTAACAATGAGCTTGTCTACAATTTTTCTAAAGTTAAAAGAAGTTGAACAATAGCTTAGAGGTAAAGTTACTCAAGGAATAAGGAGAAAAAGAGGAAAAGGAAAATCAAAACCAAAGTTGGCTCAAACTCCAAGTTAAAGAAAGATGATGGATTCATAAATAGAAGGACGACGAATCAATGTTATTCAAGTGACGAAAGTTTAACTTGCAAGTCAAATAACAATGGTGAAGCAACTTTAACTTAAACCAACTTATGAATGGATTACAAGATACTTTTGTAAAACTTCGTGAGAATGCTAAAAATAGAACTAAACTTTTAGGTCATATAAGAGAAAAATTATTTTAAACTTAAAAGTCAAATTACTAGACTTGAAAAGGATTTATACAAAGCTTTAAAGCTATTTCATGAAGTTACATAAATATTACATTGTTGTCGTGAGTCATCACATGGTGAAAAATGTAGTTCAATAAAAAAAAATGTGAATATCATGTTGTAAGAAATTTTTTCTAAATTTGAAGTTGAATTACAAAATTTGAAACCATTTTTATAAAAGCAAACCTTTAAATCAATGTTATCACAAGTTTAAGAAACAACATTATCCACATACCACTTGCTTTTATTGTGGAAACGGAAACACACATCATATAAATGTCTTATAAGAAACGTTTTAGTACCAAATGGTACAATGGAGTGATTCCCAAGGGACAAGTTTTTATACTAACCCACAATGACCCAACAAAAAATTGGGTACCTATAATACTTAATTTTTTTGTAGGTATGTTTGAGAGCATCAGGAATCAACAAATATTTGAAGGGTGTTTTAAAGGTGGCTAAATTGCCTTTTTTGGTCCCTTAAGTTATATTTAGGTTTTACTTTGGTCCCTTAAGTTTTATTCATTTCATTTTGGACCTTTAAGTTACAATCGTTAGACACTTTGGTCCCTCAAGTTATTTTGTTCCATTTTAGTTCCTTAAGTTACAAACATTAAAAATTTTGATCCCTTAAGTTACAAACCTTACACACTTCGGTCATTTTTAATAGTGTCTAATAATGTAACTTAATGGATCAAAATGTCTATTTTTTGTAACTTAGGGGATCAAAATGTTTGATGATTATAAATTAAGAGACTAAAATAGAACTAAAGTAACTTAAAGAACCAAAATGTCGAACGTTTGTAATTTAAGGGACCTAAATGAAACGAATAAAACGTAAGGGACCAAAGTGAAAGATAAAAGGTCTAATTTTGGTAACTTAAGGGACCAAAAGTGTAATTTAACCTTTAAAGGTTTGGTCACCTATGTAAAGTAAAAAAAGTAAGATATCAAATAACATATGTTTTTGTTGTCATTGGTTCATAAACTTTACACAAAGGTATGGCTATTAACTTTCTCAATGTTGAATTGATTCAAGTAATTATACTCTATATGTGTCTTAGTTGTTTTAGACATGGATCAAAATGTCTCATATATTATATGAGTGCAATATATATTGTAAGTTTTGATCACTTTACTGTGTGTAATACATCAATTCTTAGTGTTTTGATGTATTTTCTTTAACTAGTTGTGTTGCATTATGTTTTTCGGCCATGATATTTTTTTGTCTGTTGTATTTATCTTCCTTTGATACACTATCTAGATCCATTTTTATGATCTTATCAATATGACTTGTAATATTGCTTTATACATATTTTTCTTGAATGTTAGTGTCTTAAATTTGATGTTAAATCAAATATTGTCTTGTGCATGCCTTGTGATTTTGTTGATTCTATAATTTGCCTTTCTATACATTATATGTTGTGACTCTTTTTCTTTGTAGCTTGGATAGCATGGTAACTTAATCTAGGTGTTAGCTATTTGTCTTGCATGAGAATAATTTGATACTGCTAATTTTATAGTTTTTGCTTTCATTTTGATAATGTCAAAGGGGGTAAATAAGTGCAAAATTTGTTTCAAAGTTTCAAGTTCATGCATTCGCATTGACGACACAAATTCAGCGGACAATTCTCATGGTTATTCTTTTTCTTCCAACAATTTGAGAAGTTTCATCAACAAAGTTTTGCCAGTTTTTCCATCATCAAAAAGGGGGAGATTGTAACTATAAGAGTCTCCTAGACTTAGTATTTTGTGTGATTTCAAGATTAGTTTAGTTTAGATTAGACGGTAAGTTTATACCTTTGTTGATTCTCATTATCAATCTCTTGCAAATGTCATTTGAATGAGAAAGAGTTCATGAAAAATCATGTTATAGCATGCATAAACTTTAATACTTTATTTCAAGTTCATATCATATTGGCACACTTTGAAATGTATTAAAAACGTTTTGTGAGTGATTTTTAATCTTTTAAATCAACATATAAGCTTGTGAAATGACTCATAGATGTCGAGAACTCAAATTTTGTTGTTCTAAGCTTGGACTTGTGATCGATTCACCACAAAACAGGAAGTTTTATGAATCGAATTACCACTGTGTGAATCGATTCACACTGTTGTATGTTTCAAAATTCTATTGGTGTGATAATCCCTAGATGTAAATCATTGAGGGAATATCAATTGGTGTTGCGTTAAAGAGCTGAAGAGGTAGATCTTCATGTTTGGCTAAAAAGGTGTCATTAGGGACTTTCCTACAAGGAGTCAAGAGGGTTTTTTCTACTTTTAGATAGGATTCATATTACTTTGGAGGATTGTTTCAAGAATCTGGTTCATGACCGTTTACGAAGAAAAAATTAGTGTACATTGATATAACAATTGTTGAAGGATCTTGTCAATATTCGAAGTAGAAACAAAGGAATAAACTCTCATTCTATGCGAGGATGAAGTAAAGGAACTAGTATAAATCTCTATTTATTGTCTTTTTTCCTAAATTCATTTAAATTCAGCAATTTCATTATTTATTGATTTTGTTTAATTCGAAGTTTGGTGGAAAATTAACTATTTTACATTTTGATTGAAAGAAATATTAAGAACTTACAACATTCGGTTTTTAATCAATATCTTGCTTTGATTTGTTGAGATAAAAAGATGTTTTGCACTAGTTTTAACATTAAAGATTTGACTCATCATTGAAAGTTCTATCATTAAAAATGTTCTTATCAATAGTGCAATCATTAAGTGTTGGCACTTTTCACTAGTTTGATTGAAGTTAATATTGCTTTTAAAGTCTTCAATCAAACACAATTTCTTTTGTAAATACCAATGTCCTATTTTAATATGATATTGTACGCTGAGTCAACCACATTTCCGTAAATATTTTTCCACCACGTGAATGATAAAGTCTTATAACTTTTCAAAAGATTGAACTTTATTCAACCAATAATTGTAAATTTATAATAGCACAATCATATATTGTTTATCATAGCACATTAAGGGTTATAACAATCAAGAAGGCTTCAATGGTTACTAGCCCTTAAGCTTATTCACACAACAACAACAACTTCACACAATTATGGGGAAATATTCTTGTAGTGTTTGGGCTTTTAGAATATCTAGTAGCCATTTTCTTCGAAAAAATGTTAGTATTTCTAAGGACTTTTAGTATAGGCCCTTAGCATCTCTTATGTATGATGACACTACATTAACCGCTTGATACAAAGAGAAGAAAAAAACCTATTACCAAACTAACATAAAATCAAACATTATTATAACGGTTCAACAAATGTACTGAATCGTTGTAAGTAATATTAAAATAGTAAAATTGAATGTCGAACTCAAAGATTGCGTTTACTATTGAAGTATAATTAATTACTAAAATTGAACAAAATGTTTCATAATTGATTGAACAATTTTGAAATTAACAAGAGTAATAGTATTGAACATTTATATTAAGAAAAATATCAGAAGTGAGCTCCACTTTGAATTCAACCTTGGATTCTAATTTAATCCTAGTTATTGAATTCCTTTATTGAATTATTAGAGAATTCTCTTGACTATTCTTGTCCTAACTCATTTGTGAGAGAATCTTTAATTCAAAAGTAACCCATAATTCCTTAGTAGATTTAAGATTCTAATTAAGCTTTATAGTACAAGAATTCTCTTATTAAACTTTGTCTCTTCAAATAACTCAATTGATTTTATGACTTGCATCTATCCCTAGACTAGAATGTCATGAATTTCTCATTTCAAGCATTCTTAAAGTCTAATTTTGTTTCAAAATATGAATAAAAAACAACTTAAAGTTGATCAAGCAAAAAAAGAAAACTTTAATCACAAAGAAAAGAAAAATAATTCAATAAACTCAATCATATAACTATAAATTAATTCAAACAAATAAGAGTTTTATCTTGTTTCACTCATCCCTAATAAAGAGGATTTAGTTACTCATAAAAAAGAAACAAAAGATAGAAATTAAAGAAGAATTGCAAGAAAGACTCACGAATAATTCTTGATAAAACTCCTTCAATGGTGTTAGAACTAACCTCCAATGAGTTTCTCTACTATGACAAGTCTTCACTTTTCAAAATAGCCTAAAAGATCTCTAAAAATTGATAAAAACACACATTTATGCATTTTGCAGCGCGTCGTGCACTCCTTGACAGAAACAAATTGTCGAAATATTGCAAAAATACGCCTCAGGCGCATGAACTTGCACTCCAACACACAACATATGTTGTTCGACCTTTACTGCATTTTCACCTCTTTTGAGTCCAAATTTGATTTCAGTATCTGAATGACATTTGTAGATATGGATCTTAGCTTTCATTTTCATTTAGTTTGGCTCCATTTGGACATCTACAACTCCATATATGGTAGAAATACTCCACATATATCATGTTGATTTCTCACCAAAATTCAGCATTGCACTAAAACTACGTTAAGCTACAAAAATTATCTACTTAAATCAAGGAAAAAAGAACATAAATACGTCATTAAATTTAAGAACTAAAATAGACAAACTATATCAAATAAATCCTTAAATTAATTAATGATTAAAGATAAATAAGACAAAAAACAATTATATATATATATATATATATATATATATATATATATATACATGGTGAAGAACTATCACAACCCAAAATTTAGTTTGTTACTTATCCCCAAGCAACAATTAAATTCAAATCAGGTAATATTGAAAAACAAGTTTCTCAAATCAAAACACTCTCAATACTCAAAGTTCATACTACTACAATATATCTATCATGCTTAAAGGTTGTTTAACACCTCCAAAAAAAAAAAACACCAATTGTAAAATAAGAATAACATATTTGGGAATCATTTATCAAGTTCAACTCTCTTAACACAATCTCATCAAAATTTATCTCGCGTGTTTGGCATGGGTTATGCATTTATCACTCAAATCCTAGAACATGCATCACTCTACCATAAGCTTGAAAAAAATCTAGTTAGCATTCACAATGTAACAAACATAAACTTTTGGAGGACTTTTAGGTTGTAATGGGACTTAGGAAAGGGTAAGACATTTTGGGATAATAGGCTTTACTATTTGGAGTTAGGTAAATAGATTCAAATTTTTCTAGTTCTCCTTTTTTTTTCTTCACATTTTTATTGTAGAGGTTCTCAAAATATTGGCAAAAGAACCAACAAAAACTGTTATTAATCCGAGTACGCAAACTGAAATTCCTTTTTTTTTTCTTTTCTTTTTTTAAACAACTAACAATTTTCCCTTTTTTTCCATTTTTTTTTCTTTTTACTTTTGAGATTCTCCCCAAATTTAAATGGTTTCTATCCCATGAGCAACCCCAAACTTAGAATTTTACTGAAATAAGACAAAAAATTTCCTACCTAAATCCAAGGAAGGTTAATTAAATTGAGGTATTTGACTTGTAATGTGGCTAATGACTGAAAGAAAAGGGCAAAGCTCAAATGGGCTAGCAAAAGATAAAATTTGTAAAAGGTGGTTAGAAAAGCTCAAACAACCAAACCAAATTGCTTTGGTGTATGCATAAAGTGATGCGAGTCAGACTTAGTGCAAATTCTGAAGAAATAACACATGTCTGGATAATCACAACAAAAAATTAAAGTGTTTAGCCTTAAAAGCTCACAACTAGAATAATACCAGAGAATATGAACTATCAACATCATGCCAAACATTTCACAACAAAATTTAATTTTTTTTTTTTTATAAAAAAAATGGCAAGTGAGACTTCCACAACCAAAAAGTAATCAACAATGCATGCATTAGTGTAGTTCATCAAATTGAGCAATGACATGATCGAAGAAATATAATTTAAACTTCAAAATCACAAACAGATAGCTTAAGACCAACTTCAAGTTGTCAAAAACTCTTCATCATAGTGTACGCTCACACCGAGTCTAGCTTATTAGAATTTTCAAAGGCATGCTTCAAACTTCACTAGATTGAATTTGTTTGACTTCGCTTCCTCTTATATCGTCGTTCAACTATTATATCGTCATTTCCTCTCTGTGATTTTGTTGTTTTCTCTTATATCATTTCCTTTGATGTCTTCCTCTAATATCTTCCTCTGATATCCTCCTTGGATTTCTTCCTCAGTTTTTCTGTTTGGAAGATTGCCTTCTAATATCTTCACGAAGTATTCTTTTGACGCTATTTTGATTCTTTCATGATTGATTAGATACTTATGTACTTGTTGATGTGAATGGTTTCTTTTTTGTCTACTTATGTGATTCATGTTCCTTAAATAAAAATCAAGTTCAATCATCAGTAGATCACCATTCATAAAACCTAAACATTTATTTCATAAGGTTTGTTGTCATTAAGACATATATCAAAAAGGTTTTTACCTAAACAGAAGAAAATAGAACTAAGTTTCACCCCATAATAACTCAGCCCAGTACTGGCAAGTTTTGCCTTAACGACTTGTAGGTTTTCAAGTTGGAAGTTGAGAAAAATTGACTTGCAGGGTCAAGGTGTTGTAGTACCTCAACGGTCTGTAGGTTTCAGGTTGGTATTGAGAAAACTGAATTGTAGGGTCAGGTGCTGTAATTCAGGTTTAAATTAGTGGAAAAATCTTATTGTGTGAGGGATTGGACGTAGATGTCACGTTGGTAGTGACCAATATAAATCCTGGTGTTTTTCCCTCTGCCATGTTACGTTGTTTATTGTTTCCTTTACTTTACTCAACTATTTTTAAATCATTGAAAAAAGTAAATTTAAGACAAAACACAATTCAACCCCCTTCTCGTGTTGTTGACACCTTCAGCACCATCAAAATATTACAAACAACGAAGGGATAAGTCAACGAAATCATAATGTTGATTATACATGTAAGTACAAACACGCACAAACATTAACATCATATTAATATCTTAGCATATTCTCATTTATCACCAAAGTGTATTTATGGCATCATTTGATTATCTAGTTCTTACTCTACTTTGGGTTACACATCATAAGTATTTATTCCATTACTCTATCATTGCTACATTTCAATTTATTGATTTAACATTAATCATGTATCATCTATCTTTCATTTCATTATATTAAATTTAATAATCATGGCTTCAATGTATATCTAAGCATAATTTATCACATAGCATGGTATCATAACGACATATATTCACATAGCATCATCAAACATAATCGTAAATAATAACTCAATTCTAGGACCTATATTTATTTTCTCACGTCAATGTAGCATCATTAAGCATAATTTCTAATTCACATATTCATAGTTTATCAAATTCATAATATCCAAATGCAAATTAAATGCCATTTTGAATGCGTTATTTATGTTCTCTAATACAATCATCTAATGTGTCACTTCTCATATGTGGTATCAAACTAACAGATACACTTAGAAGGAACATGACACTTGTAACTGTAAAGTTCCCTCTTGATTAATTTAAACTTAATGTTTTGAGTGATGTCAACTTGCTTAGTCTAGAAGATGTGAATGTGTGTTTTGTTGATTATCATTATCTAAATCTTGCATAGGCTACTTGATCAAGAAAGAAAGCATGAAAAACAAAATTTTATCATGCAAAAGTGTTATTATATGTTGATTTAGCATGCATACACTTTCTAGCATGATCATATTGCATTGGCATGATTTAAAACACTTCAAAAAAATTTATATGTGATTTTTAACTTTGTGAATTGACTTACCAATTTATGAGTTGATTTATAAACATTGAATACTTAGCTTTTGAAGTCTCATTGTTGTAAATGGACCCACCTTTCATGTGAATTGACTTACCAGCATTCCAGAGAGTTATGTGAGTCACCTTACCCTTGTATGAATCGATTCACACAACTTCCTACTTCAAAATTGGTTTTTTCAAACTTGAGTAAATCGATTCACAGGGTGAGTAAATCGATTCACAGGGTGTGTGAATCAACTTACCAACTCTGCAATCTTCAAATTTGACAATTTTAAGCTATTTATGGCAGTTACAAAGTTGACATTTTTCATAGAAAATATTTTTCAATGACCTAGCTTTTTCATGCATCGTGTAAAAGGTTTTCTAAAACTTCTGAACAAAAGAATACTTTCACTCATTCCTCATACTCAAGCATTCAATATCATATCATAGATTGAAAACTCTTTTCTGATTAAGTTATGTGTGCAATCAAGTTTTCAAGCAAGAAACAACAATGAGTGTATCAATTATTGGGGTGTCTATTCTATATACGAATCATCAAGGTGATATAAGTGGATTGTGTGTCGAAGGACTGAAGAAGGTGATCTTCAAGGGTTTTCTAGATAAGGCTCTCTAGGTGTCTATCTGACAAGGATTGAAAAATACGGTCTTCTTGTTCATCTCAATTTATAATATACTCATGAATACAAATGTTCTCTCACCCTTTACTTTATTCTGACGCTTTCACACGCTAATATGAGTCCACAAACAAAAATACTTCATTCCTATGATTCATCGTCTTCAATCAATCAAACTCGACAATTTATGGTTAAAGGTCCGAAATAAAATATCATGATGCTCACTAAAAGGTCAATTTCGAAATTGGATTAAGGAAACTTACTCCAAAATTAAAAAACAAATTTACGGATAATACAGTCACTATTCACACGGTCGTTTTGACGTTGGTTTTATACAAATTAGAGTTATTGTAAAAAAGAACGAAACAAAATAGAGAATTTGTGAATTTTAGAAAGAATTGAGAAGACTAAAATTTTGAAAAAGTGAATTGAAATTACTAACTCAAAAATAAATACAGCACACATAAATTTGGACTAAAACATAAATTTTTTTAAATAGTTACTACACATCGGAAACGAATTTTCTCTTTTCGGTTTTGTCGCAAACATTCCAATTATCTCTCTCTTATTATGAGGTTATGTTCTCTCACTGCGGTTCCATTCAAAAATAAGGATTTTATTTTATGTGCAATCTTGGGGCAAGCCCCTTATTATTTCTTTTACTTTTATTTTACTAAAAACAAAACTAATAACTATCAAAACATTTAATTTTCAAAATATTTCTAATATTTCAAAACTTATATTTTATAAAATTGAGTAATTAAATTAATTAACCATGTAAACATATAGTAATAGTTAAAAAATTTATATTCAAAATTATCACTATAATTATTACTATATATTTAAAATATTTTAGCACCAAGGACACGATTTAGCACCGATATAATGAAAATAAAGATTATAAATATTCACAATATATTCAAAATAATTATTTATAAAATAAATAATTAAAATAAGATATAATTATAAGTAATTAGAAATAATTATTAAAAATAATTATATTTAAATGTACAGAAAAATATCATGTTAATTACCGATATGCATATACACATTAAATTAATTTTACTAAATTTGTTTATTTAATTACCCATATTTGAAATTGTCGGATGACGAGATAAAATGAATTTTTTACTTGATATTGAATCATTCTTACAAAGCAATAACAAGAGCTTGAGTGAGTTTTCTACAATGCCTTAACTAGATGAATCACTAAATTTTGAAAGTCAAAATAGACTCATATGTGATAATTTAAATTAAGATAGGAAAGTGTTGGATTCAACACTAATTCAGTTGATATTTTTACGAAGAATGATGGAATCATGTCTCGAATCGAGGGATAAAACCTAGAATCTTTTTTCTATATGGTTATGGTGGAATAAGAAAAACTTACATTTGGAGGGCTATGTCTGCAACATTAAGAACTAAAGGAGATATTGTTATGAAGGTGACCTCAAGTGGGATTCTAGCTTTGCTTATGCTTGGAGGAAGAATGACTTACTCATGATTTGCCATACCACTAGATGTTGATGAATATTCAACTCGCTCCATTGATTAAATAAAAAAAGTTCATTGGCACAATTGATAGCTAAAACGATGCTCATTATATGTGATAAAGCAACAATTATCCATAAACATTGTTTCGAAGGTGGTAGGACTTTGAGAGATGTACTTCAATAATATAACAATGGAAGTTTAAATATTCAATTGGGGAGGTAAAGTTTTGTTTTTGGGGGAGACTTTAGACATGTTCTTCCTTTTACTCCAAAATCCACGAGACATAATGTGGTTAATGCTACTATTAATTCTTCATACCTTTGAAATTATTGTAAAGCCATAACATTACATACAAATATGAGGCTACTTATTGGTAGTGGAGATATTGATGTGCTTACAAGTTGAAATTAACAGTTGGAGTGTTAGTGATTTTGTTGAGAAATATTGATCAAACTTCAGGGTTGTGCAATGGTACGCGATTGATCATCATAAAAATGGGCAAACATGTTCTTGAAGGAAAGGTTATATCTAGACAGAATATTGGTAATAAGGTTTATGTACCTAGATTCTCATTGTCACCATCTAATCCAAGAATTTCATTCTAACTTCAACGAAAACAGTTTCCTTTAGTAATTTCATTTGCAATGACTATAAATAAAATTAAAGAAAAATCTTTGAAGTATGTAGGAGTTTATCTACCACAATTTGTGTTCTCACATGTGTTAAGTGGTTTTAGATGCAATCCGCTAATTGATATCTTGATGATGACAAAAACAAACAAATAAAGAAAAATTATCTCCTAATTGTATTTACTAAGTGTGCAGATTTAGTTAAAAGACAAAGATTTGTATTAATGACTATCTATTTTAAGATAGCATAAATTATGAGTAAGTTAGAGATAATAATCTAGGTGTTTCTAACACAAATAATATTATCAACTAATAAACAAGTGATTATGCTTATTAATAGAGCAAGTCATAATATAGAAATAAGAAGTATTGTAATATGAGAGCTCTAGTCCGAGTCAAAGTGTTAGAAGCAAAAAGGAATACAAGTCATTGCTCTGGTACCTATATCCGTTGGTGACTGGACTAAGACAAAAGATAACTGAGACTCCGCTTCTATTCTCTATCATAAGTCTAGTGAACGTGCCTCTAGTGGCTCTGGTGATGCAAGCGACACTTTGTTTCAGTTGCCTCTGGTAATACAAGCAATGCTCTAGCTCAATTGCCTCTGGAGATGTAAGCAATGCTCTGGCTTAGTTGCCTCTGATGAATACAGATATGTTTTGTTTCAGTTACCTCTGATGAATGCAACAAGCATCTATTTGTCTATCTCTAATGACTACATCAGGCGTCTAATTCGTCTGCCTCTGAAGAAAGTTGATGCCTCTAAAAAAATTCAATGCCTATGAAGAAAGTCAACATTCTGATGAATAGTCAACACTCTATTGAGAGTCAACGTTCTGATTAAAGTCAATGCTTCGAAGAAGATCAAGCCTTGTGCATCCTCTTATAATCACCCTAAATTTTCTTAGTCTGATCGTCTATGAGACAAGCTCTAATTATCGTATCCTTTGATTCCTCTGTTTCCATACAAGATACGCTGAGTGATTTTAGGGATTCGTTTCTGACATTTTTCAATGGCAAATCTATCTCCAAAGATTTGGTACGAAAATTCATAATACACAAGCTATTTTTCTACAATCAGAACAAAAGCTAGAAACCCTAAAGACCTCCAACAGAAATATTTCAACGAACATTTCCTCCTTGTATTTAAGAAGAAATCATCTAGTTAGTACAATGTGAGAGAGAGACAAAATGAAAAGGGCAATGAGTTAAGAAAAAATTCTGAAAAAAGCCAAGAACACGTCAAAAGAAAAGCATGAATGAAAAAATATTCAGTATAAAGTTATTAGAATTCATGTAAATCAGTCAAAGTGTTTTCATACACTTGAACTGATATATGACTCGACATGTAACATTCTCTCAATGAGAGTTAGAATCCTAAAAACATATTTTGTGTTAATTCAGACACAAACTAGAACTGATGTAAATCAGCCTGATAGTAGCAACAACTCTCTCAATCTTAAGAGGTACCTGAAAAGGTACAACAACACTCATGAGCCTCAACGGCAGTTTGCCAAATAATGAAGAAGGGTTCTGATGACAACAGTCTGGAGAGGCTGGAGAAAAAAATACTCATAGTCTGAAAAGGCAGAGTAAAGAATATTTGTACAACCTAGAGAGGCTTGAGAAAAATACTTAAAGTCTGAAGAGGTAGAGTAAAGAATACTTGTACAGCCTGGAGAGACGAAAAAAGAATACTCAAAGTCTGAAGAGGCAGAGTAAAGAATATTTGTATGCTATTAATTGAAATAGCGAATTAAGTAATCTCATGTACTGAGGCGAAATTTCTCTATAAAGGAAGGACTAGATGTAGCAAATGTTGTGTTGTGAACTAGTATAAAAATATATGTATTTTCCTCTCTCTATGTTTTTCTTATCTTAGTTATTTATGATTCGACTTTATTCTTACTAAACCTGATTTATAAGAGTAAGTTTAATGTTTAGATAAAGAACGTTTTGTGCAAAGCAATCGAAGTATCTTTTAAAAATAGCATATCAAACCTCAATTTCTTGCATTTTTCAGCACCTATACGTTGTCGTTTCAAGGGTGACATCGAGAAAAAGTTTGAATATTTGGATAGTTGATAACGAAGGTCAATAAGCAAATCACTTCTAATTTAATTGATAAGAAAATGTTTCAAACCCTAAAGTGAATAACAATTCTATGAGTGCAATGTTCATTTTTTTTTTTTTTGTATTTTGTTTCAAAATCAAGCTGAAAATAAACATTTTTATTTTTTATGTCAATTTAATATGTAATCACAAATATTATAACTTTTTTTAACTAACTCGTGCATTTAGTATCCTTTTAGGGCCTGTTTGACAAGATAGGATAAAGACAGGATAAGATAAGGAGTAGGATAGAGACATGATAAGATATGGACATGATAAGGAGTTATCGTGTCATGTGTTTGATGTGCACATGATAACAAACTTCATGAGATTAACTTATCATATTCAGTGTTTGACACACAACAGATAACAAAATAGTATGATTTATATTGTGATAAAATGACAAATTTGTCCTTATAATCTATTTAAATTTTTTTCTTTCAAAATAACATTCATATATTTTTTTTTATAAATAAATAAAAAAAGCTAAAAAAAATGTAAATAATCTATGAAGTAATTTTATATACTTGAAAAATTAAAAAATGCTAAAAACAAAAAAAACATATATTATTAAAATTTCCAACACGTTGTATCAAATTAAAACTATCGACTACGTAGTAGCAATAAAGTATCATAAAGAATAGGCTAAATACCACCTGTGGTCCCTTAACTTAATTTCAGTTAACGTTTTAGTCTTTTATCTTTTTTTTCTTTTCCGATTTAGTCCTTTATTTTAATTTTAAGTGACAATTTGATCTTTTATGTTTTAAAATGTCAACAATGTTATCCTTTTTTTTACAAAAATTCAAAAAATTCATCAAAATTTTCAAACAAAATCCGTAAAATTAATTATCATCTTCAATATAATGCAAATTTCATCAAAGTCATAACTTAAATCTTCAAATAAACTCATATTTTCATTATTTATTTGATGTTGTTGGAGATGTAAATATGAGTTTATTTGAAGATTTAGGTTATGAATTTGATGAAATTTGCATTATATTAAAGATAATAATTAATTTTATGGGTTTTGTTTGAAAATTTTGATGCATTTTTTGAATTTTTGTAAAAAAAAAAGGATAACATTGTTAACATTTTAAAACATAAAAGATCAAATTGTCACTTAAAATTAAAATAAAGGACTAAATCGGGAAAAAAAAAGAGAAAGGACTAAAACGTTAACTGAAATTAAGTTAAGGGACCACGAGTGGTATTTAGCTTAAAGAATAATATGTTGTCTTACATGTTTCAACAAACCATACAAAATAAACCAACAAAAGTAAAATGTACTAAAGTTAGATAAGTAAGATCAAGTTCAAAAATAGAACTAGTAGATCAACGATTTAACAAATGCAAGACGATCAACATCATCACAATCCCAAAATATGTGCAAGCGATGTGGCACATATAATATTTTGTCTGCTGCAGCAAAACGCTCTTGTTCTGTTAGCTGCATTTTCTTCAACTCATTCATAATATTTCTTGAATCATCAAACACATCTTTACCAACACCTAGACGATTTGCAGCTTCACCCGATCGTTCTGAACTTTTTTCAAGCCAATTCCCAAAAGTTTTTCCTAACTCAGAAATACCATTAGCAATAATACGTGCTCCTCTGTTTTTTCTCTTTGATTGAATTTCTACTTGGTCATTCTTTTTCCTAAATTGTGATTGACAAAGTGATGATGATGATTGACAAAGAGATTGTGATTGACAAAACTTAGATTGTGAAAGTTATTTTTTACATGACTTCGACATTTGACTCCTAGTTTTTTTGTCTTTTTTTAGAATTATGACTATTACATATGTGTGAAAATTAGTTTGAAAATAAATATTTGATAGGTTAAAATTCATTTATATACTTTTTGTTAATTAATAACACATGTGGGGAAAAAGTCACAAACACTTCCAAGATCATGATGATTTTGGGCTTTCGACCCTAAACTTTATGGTCCAATTTCAATTAAGGATATTTGATGGAGACTACTTTCTCTACCCCAATACGAATTCAAAAGGATCAATTTGTTGATAAAAAAACAAAAGATAAATCTACAAAAGATAAATCTAAGACACTATCCCTCTACTATTATTTATAAATAAAAATGAGTCAATAAAAATTAATGTATTTTGTTTAAAGTTGTATAAAAAATGTATGTATGTGGTTTTGGATTATTTGAGCGGTCCACAAGGAGCAGGTGACAATAGCAATATAAAGTTGTGAAAAAGTTTTATCCAGTACCTTTAAAATTATGAGTTTAAAGGTAGTACATTCACAATATAAAATTGTTTTACAACGTCGTCTAATTATAATCATTTAATTTGTCAAATCATATTAAACAAAATTTAAATCAAAGACAATTATTGAATGTTTTGTTGATATGATCAGTTATAATTATTAGAGTAAAGACCCATTTTGGTCCCTGAGAAATTTTGAGAGGCCCAATTTAGTACGTGAGAAAAATAATAGCACTTTTTAGTCCATAAAAAAATCGAGCCAAATTAGTCATTATGTGAACCACAGCTAGAAAATTGAATTTTTTTTTTGTTGACTTGTCTGATAACACATCAACTTGATTATCTCACATGTAATTTCTATTAAAAAAAGAGTCGGTCCTTGACAATAATTAAAAATAGACAATTAAGTTTTTGACAGTGATTAAATGAACAAGCTTAGAGTCTTTGTCAGAGACCTAATTGTCTATTTTTAATTATTGTCAATGACCTAATTCTTCCTTTTTATAGAAATTACAAGTGAGATAATCAAGTTGATGAGTCATCGGACATGTCAGCAAAAAAAACTCAATTTTCTAATTGCAGTTCACATAAGAAGTAATTTGGTCCAATTTATTTTTTTTAGAGACTAAAAAGTGCTTTTATTTTTCTTAAGGACTAAATTTAGTATATCAATTTCTCAGGATCAAAATTGGTCTTTACTCTATTGATTATCACCGTAAATCCTAAATTTATACCCTACCTCATCTTTTTTTTTTACGGGGCCTCACATTTTATTTGAAACTCATTTTTATCCCTTTTATTTAAACAAAACAATTGAAATTTTCAACATACTTGAAATGACATATTTCTGGAAAAATGAAATTGAATTCAATTTATATATACTGTTAATATAAAAAGTTTTTATATTATCAATCAATCACAATTGTTAAATCATTAATAATATTTAACTTTTGTTATAACTACTTATAAAATCACTCAAATAATTAATCATGATTCGTCGACTTAGTAATTTTTTTTTTATATTGACAATGCACAAAAGCTAAACTAAATGAAATTTGCAACCAGCAAACATTCTGCAAGTTTCTGGGAGAAGAAAATTTCATTTTTTAAAAAATAAACAAATAATTTAATTTAAAATATCTAAAACACATGAAAAACATAAAATTTTAGTTTTTCAAAATACATTTTTTATTTTGAGAACTCAAATTTTATATTTTCCAAAAAATATAAATTAGCATTTGAAAAACTTAAATTTAACATTATGAAACACAATAATATTTCGAAAAACTCAACCTTTAATTTTTTTTAAAATCCTTGTGTTCTAGTAAACTTAAAATTAAGTTTTCTAAAATATATTTGTGTTTCAGTAAACATTAGCTTTTAATTTTCTAAAACGCAATTGGTGATAGTTGGGTAGAACAATTTTTTGTTTTTTATTTAAAAAAAATAGTAAAGTAGATAATTTGAATAAAATGTGTGTGTATGGGTATATGTTTCAAATATGTTTGGTAGACACTCATAGAGGTATATACATCTTGAGAGTAAAACATATAAAAAGAGTGGTGTGATAGATATAATATGTTGATTATGTGATATGAGAAGAGATAAAAGTAATTTGGGGTGTTAAATGAGTATATAAAAAATTGGAATGTAAGTTTATCATTGTTGTTTTTTTTACATCTAGGTAGAGGTATAATGAAAGGGGTGTGAGATATAATTTTCCTACTTATATAGAATAGAAATCGTTTTTACCAAGTTAATGACAATTGATTTAGTTGGTAAGAAATTGACTCACACCAACAAGATCGTGACTCCCTCTTTAGTGGGTGATATGTAAGTAGTGTCTTTGAACCTTAAGATATGTTGTCCCAAAGAAGCACCAAAACCAACTCATCTCAACTTTATATTATAAAAAAAATGATATTTGGATGTAAATATTTGACACCGTATATACTTTTCACTGTATAAATATAGTGAATTTCTTTTCAACTTTATTTTTAATAATTGAGACATTTTTTGTCCACATGTACAAATTTACACCATTAACCACTTTAAATATTTAATTAATCACTAGATATAAATTATTAATCAGTTATTTAACATATATTTCATTAACTACTAAAATACAAGACATTAACCATATTATAATTTAGTGATTGAAAAAATACTCTAAAATGTTTAATATCATATATTTAATTAATAAAATATATATTTAAAAAGTAGTAAATTACTATATAAATTGTATTACAAAAGTGATTTTAATTCTTTTAAAGCAATAGTTACCGAAGAGATGTAGATATAAGCACGATTCACGATAATACAAATGGATTTGAATAACAAAAGTTAAGGCTTGTTTGATTGTGTTTTATTTTATAGTTTTTGAAAATTATTTTATAAATAAATTTTAGAAAACTGTTTTTAAAAATAATATTTAAAAAAAATTTGTTTGACAACTCTAATTTTTTAAAACAGTTTTTGACTAGAGAATTAAAAAAACTGAAAAATAAAAAGTAAAACACCATTTATCTGTTTTAGTTTTAAAAAGTATAATATTAAATAGTTTCACAAAACAATTTTTAAAAACAAGAAAATCAAACAAGTTTTTTAGTTTTTAAATTTTAAAATACTAAAATAGAGTTTTTAGGATGTGAATCAAACAAGCTCATAGAGAAATTAAAATAGAGTTTTCAAAACTGTCTTTCTCTCTTTTGATTCTAATGAAAAATTAAAAAGATAAATTTTGGTGTAAAATTGAATCTAATATCAATTGTGCGAGTTAACTATACTGAAATTTATTATATTTTTTAAGATAAAAAAATAATACTTATATTAAAACTAATAATACTAGTATTATTTTTAGAGAAATATTTTGTGAAGTGTATTTGTAAGAAAGAAAAAAATAAGTAACATATGATATTTTTAAATTGTAATTATTCACTCTCTTATATATAATAATCTCATTATAATTTTATTTTTCTATAAAAAAAAATATCTCAACGGTACAATTAAGTGTCCTTAAAAAAAACTATCAGTGAATAAAATAAAATAAAAGAACAAAATTAAATTATAACCAAACAATATTTACAACAATATATTTTTAAATTGTTCTTTTACCGCGACCACATAATGATTTTCAATACATTGGTTGAATAATACAACTGTAAAGAAAATGGTTTTTACCGTGAGAAACATATTAGAAACCGTAAGATAACATTGCAACAAGATAACATTGGATAAGCCTTTTTATTTTGTTCTCAAATATTTGCACATTCTCAAAATCTCTTTGTAACTATGGCTTCCTCTGTTACCTCCTCTTTTCAAATCAGGTTCAAACATCCTAACTTCATTCTCTTTAATTTGCAACATAACATTCACACAATTGAGTTTCCTATGTTTCAATTATATAGTTACATGGTTTTTAAATGATGCATTAACATGAAAGAAAAAGTATGCATTTTGGGGATTTTTCTCCCCTTTTTGTTAGAACACATAAAGTCTCAGACTTTTAGAATGCTCAATTTTTCTTAACTATTTCACTGTTTTCAATTTTTGAATGAGGTTCTTTTTTTTAATTGGGTCAAAAGGGTTATAATTATAGGCTGTCTCAAGCAATTTGTGGGTCTTTTGTTGAATTTGGTTGTCACGAATTGGATGACGTGTTTCTGGATGATAGTTTTGTAAATGTTAGCTTGGAATTCTATGAATTGGATGTTGGACATAGGGTGTTTGATGAAATGCTTGTTAGAAGCATAGTTTTGCATTTCAAGAATAATGCCTCTAAGTTTCAAAGTAGATATTTTATAAATTCGACAAATCTCTCTTTAATCATTTGTTTTCATTCATATTTCAGCAATTTTAAGTCTATTTACTTGGGCGAGAGAAGTAAGCTCAGAGTTTCAAGTGCTCCTGCTACTCGTGTCGGTGTCTTTAGAAAGACTACAGAGTGTAAGGAGTCACGAATTGGGAAGCAACCGATTCCTGTTCCGTCCAATGTTATAATCAAATTGGAAGGGCAGGATATACAAGTGAAAGGTCCTTTGGGAGAACTTTCGTTAACTTATCCTCGAGAAGTTAAGGTTGAGAGGCAAGATGAAGGGATTTTAAAGGTCAGTAAGGCAGTCGAGACCAGAAGGGCGAATCAAATGCACGGGCTTTTCAGGTACTTTACTTTACTGATCATTTTAAATTGGGGTTTACAAGTTTTTTAAGACTTAATATTTTGTTTCATGACATGGAACAAGAGATGTTGCCAATGCCCATGGCATAACGATAGTTGTAAATTTATAACCTTTGATTCATTTGTTGGTGTTGCCTTCTTGAGCCGTGACAAATTATTCAAGCTATATGTTTTTAATCATGATAATTCAGGGTTTTTATGATAGTTGTTATTTAGCGAAGTTTAGTTGTTGATTCTATCACTTGTAAGTTTTTTTTTTGTGAAACTTATCTGATTATAATTTTGTATTTGATTAGGATTATAAAAACCACTTTAGGTACCTATGTTTTTTCAGAATTGATACTGATTGAAAAAGAATGTTGTGTTTGAATGCCAAGTATTTAATGTCTGTGATTCCCAATAATTCTTGGTTATTGGAATCCTCGCCGTCCAAGTGCATGCTATTTTCCTAGCATTTTCTACAACATAAAGCTACTTAGAAGTTTTCCAAAAAGAGAAAGAAATGGATTTAACTAATCATATTTGTAGGCTCCATTGAATTTGATACAAATCGGATTCAATAGAAACAGAAGACAGTATTATTGATTGATTCGGAAAACATGAACCACCTAATGATTTTCCCCTTGCTGTTTCTCTCCATATACCAACCAACGTTCGCTCCTCGAAATCAACTGGCCACATCAGCAATTGTAACTAATTCTCTGTTGGCAAATGCGCATCCCCCCTTTCGGCATTTTACCCGAAGTTAGATTCCAGTAATGTCATTTTGGGCGGATGAGCAGTTTTCTTCTCTGTTCAGTCCATTGTTGGGCTTAGGCCCAACCCAATAGTATCCTCTTAGAATTTTTAGTAGGGTACCATTTATGTGAAGAAAAAACTTTTCTTCTTTGAAACTTTTAAGTTGGTATGAACAATGATCTTACTTTCAATGCAATACCTTTTACAATCATATTTTGTTACTTTCAGAGGTTATTCATTGTTTTTGTGCTTGAGATGTAGTATCATCCTTATCTTAAAGGACTCTTTAGACTTGTACTTGCATTTAGGAATAGTCTCTAAACCATTCAAATTCATGCAATCCATTTGAAGATGTTTTTCATTTGCCTTTTTTGTTTGTTCTAGTGGGAATTGAAACTCTTGGCTTGCACAATGCTATTGTCATTTTCTTGTTCCATTAGATAGACGAAACTTCAGTAGTGCGACACAATATTTCTTGATGCAAATATCAATTCTAGTTTATGTCTCTTTTTTGTCTATGTTTTCATATTTGACTGTTATGTGTTGTGCAAATAATATTAGGACGCTTACGGATAACTTGGTGGTTGGAGTATCTAAAGGTTTCGAAAAGAAACTTCAACTTATTGGTGTCGGTTATCGTGCTATGGTAGAAGGAAATGAAGTAGTTTTGAATCTTGGATTTTCTCATCCTGTCAAGATGGCAATCCCTGATGGACTCAAAGTGAAGGTGGAAGAAAACACTAGAATCACAGTTAGTGGTTATGACAAGTCTGAGATCGGCCAGTTTGCGGCTTCGATTAGGAAATGGAGACCTCCGGAACCATACAAAGGTAAGGGTATCAAATATGAAGATGAAGTTGTAAGAAGAAAGGAAGGAAAAGCAGGGAAAAAGAAGTGATGTGGGATCTCAGTTTTCACTTTTAAATTTATCTGTTGTTTTTTATTGTTGTTAGTGATGGAAATGTTAAATATACCTAGTAAAACAAATTCAAATTTATTTTATAAGCTAAGATCATTTGTTCTTATGATATTCAAAGCATGGTAAAGCTATCATTATAGTGTAGATATGATAATGATAATAAGAGTTGATTGATAAGTTGTCAGATTTGGATCCTCGCTTTGAATTCAACATGACAGAATTATATTAAAGATCTCACAATTCAAATCAGTTTGAATAGTTTTTTCTGTCGTAGAATTCAATAAATTTTAAAGGTGAGATCATCGACATAATCCCTTCACATTGGATTTCATTAGGAGAGGATTCAAACCTGATGCTTAATATTTCAAACCTGAAGGGTGCATTTGTCAACCTGGAAATTACAATCAATGTTGATGCATAAATTGAGGGAGAATCAAGTATGGTGATATCATGTTAAGCTACCAACCTCACCTTGTGATGAAAATGAGTAAGGTTTGGAAAAAATATTACAATATGGTGGTTTCTTTTTCCCCCAAATATTTTCATTTGTCCTCAAATTTATTGTCTTTACGATGTCATGTAAAAAATTCATATTTATTTTATAAGCTAGAATTATTTGTGCTTGATATTTAGAGAATGATAGAGCTATCGTTATAATGTAAACATGTTAAAGATAAAAATGGTTAATAGATAAGTTCTTGGATTAGGATCCTTACATATTTGAATTCAACATCATGAAGTTATAATGGAGATTTCACCATTCGTATTAATTTGCATATTTTTTTAAGTTGTAGACCCAAAAAATTTTAAAGGCGGGATCACCTACATAAACTCTTCATGTCATAAGAGGGTTCAAATTCTTTGCTTGGTGTCCCTTAAGGTATAGTTTAGGGTTATGAGTTAGGACGTTGAAGACGTATTAAAAAAGAGGTTCAGGATTTGATAATTTGCGTAGTATTTCAAATCTAAAGGCCACATTTGTCAACATTGTAAATGTCATGCACCGTTGATGCATAAATTGAGGGAGAATCAAGTATATTGATAATGTTAAGCGACCAACCTCACCTAGTGTTGAAAATAAGTAAGCTTTGGATAAAATATTATAATATTGATACCTATATCAACATTTTTAAAAAATAATAGAACCCCATATTTGGATTTAGGTCGTTGTTGCTGGCAACTTTGATATTGTACCACTTTCTGGAATTTAGATTGATGAGCCACTTTTTTACTAATCTATTCCATAAACAAGCCACATTTTAACTAATACAAATATGGCTTTTGTTAACTTAAAAAGAAAGGCTTTTTTAATGCATGAATATTATTATTATTATTATTATTATTATTATTATTATTATTATTATTATTATTATTATTATTATTATTATTATTATGTTAACTTCAACAATGAAAATTAGCAACAACAAAAAATTGATTTTTGTCGGATTGTATTTATCTCTCAGTCGAACTTTAAATTACTAGGATTTTATTTTTTTGATAATCAAAGGTAAAACAAAAACAAAACAAAAAAAATTACAAAAATTAAACTGAAGAATTTTTAAAGGAGTTCTTAGTGGCAAGGATTATGTGGATGCCAATTGCTATAGGGGAGGCTTTTCATTTGTTTCTTGCAATCTAATGCTTGAGTTATTAGAATAGTTGGTCTATTTGGCTCATTGCCAGTCTTTATCCTTTTTCTTGTCAGCCAACTTCAGTTTCACCAGCCAGCCAGTCAACCAACTTGTTCACCAGTTAGTCAGCTTGTTCATTAGTCTGTCAGTCAGCCAACTAGCTCTCTATTATGTCAGCCAGCCGACTTGAAACTTTATAATTACATGTCAGTCAAGCTAATTGTGAGCTTGCTTGTAATGAATTATAAGATACTAGTCCTAGGTTGTTATTAGTTAGTTATTTTTGTCACTTCAGTTATGGTTGTTACACAATATCCTATCTCTTATCTTTTATTGTATATAGAGAGATTGAGATGCTACATTGTAATTTAAATTTTCTATTTTTCTTTTTCAATATATGAGGATTTATTCAATAAAATAGCATCATCTTGTTTCATAATATGGTATCGTTGAGCCTAGTTTGAGGACCTTCATCATCTTCAAGCAAGATCAAATAACAACAACAATGTCAATCTTGATCCCGTACAAAACACTAGAAATCCATATTACATTCACCCAAGTGAGGGTCCTTCTTATGTCACTGTTACTCTAGTCCTTAATGGAACTAATTACAATTCTTGGGCTTATTCAATGACCAGAGCAATCGTGGAAAGAATAAAATGGAGTTTCTTGATGGATCTTTTGCCCATGCCAAGTGATTTTGAGCTAGCTCACAAGTCCTAACTGCAATGCAATAGTTTGGTTCTTCAATGGGTCATCAATTCAGTTTCACCATCAATAGCCAGAGTCTTACCTTTAAAGGTAGTGCCAACAAAGCCTAGATTGATTTAAAGGAAAGGTTTTCACAAGGGGGTCTAATCAGAGTTTCAAAATTGCAAAAGGAAATTCACTCAATAAAAACAAGGTAATATGAATGTTTCATATTTTTTTACGGCTTTAATTGTTTTGTGGGAGGAATTGGATAATTTTCTCCCTATACCACCATGTAATTGTGCCTCCACAACCTATGTCAAAGAAGATAGGGTGATCACCTTTTTAAATGAAAGTTTTGATGTGGTTAAAATTCAAGTATTGCTCATGGAGCATATGCCAAATCTCAATAGAGTCATCTCTTTAGTTCTCTAATAAGAAAGACAAAATAGAGGGTCTAATGATATCATATAATCTCAAACATTTGTTAATGCTGCTGAAACAAAGGTTCTTGGAAAGAAAAGGGAAATTCCAAGACCTGCACTCCCTGTGGTAAGCTTGGTCATGCTATTGACATTTGTTACAAAAAGCATGGGTTTCCACCTTATTTCAAATTCAAGAATGGTAGTTCTACCAATAATGTGCGTAGTGAACTAGAAAACAAAAAAAATGAGGAAGATGGTGATTATGGCAGCCAACAAGGTCCGTTCACTCAAGATTAGATCAAATGAATTCTAAACCTAATACAGCGGGTTAATTTGTGGACTAATCATGTTGCCAATCACATAGCTTCCTCTTCCCAGATTGGTTTACACCTAGCTGACAAGTCCATAGGTAAACCTTCTTTAATTGTTATCAATAATTATCACAAAGATTTTGGAGCAACTGGTCGTGTATGTAATAATTTTAATGCTTTCACTAAGTTTGTTAAAATTAAACCAATTAATATTAAATCATCTAATGGGACTATTGCTAGTGCTGACTATGCAGTAACTATTTTTGTTACAAAAAATTTAAAATTGGATTTTATTTTGTTTACCTAAGTTCTCTGTTAATCTCATTTATATTTCAAGATTATGTAATCAATTAAGTTGTTGTGCTACTTTCAATACTAATGGTTGTTTTATTGAGGACCAAGAAGAGATTGGTACAACTAACTTTGTTGAATGGCTTTACTACCTCAAGGGGTCAAAGTCATATTTACAATATTTTAAAGATTGTAGTATAAATAGTATTAAGAATCACAATGTTAGACATGTTCCCAATTGTATAAAGATTTTAAATAATCAGTTTCCTTATATAGGTCACATTTTTAACAATTGTATGATGATTTTGAATAATCAGTTTTCTTATATAGGTTATGGTGACAAACATGTTTATGACATTTGTCATTTTTCCAAGCAAAAGAAGTTACCTTTTCCTAATAGTGATCACAATGCTCGTGCCTCTTTTGATTTAATTCATGCTCATATATGGAGCCCTTTTGTTGTTCAATCTCATTATTATTTAAAGTATATTTTCACTATTTTCGATGATTATAGCAGATTTGTTTGGGTTATTTTCATGAGAAGCAAATATGAGACTAAATGCCATATTAAGTCTTTCATTAGACTTGTTAACAATCAGTTTAACAAGAAAATCAAAGTTTTGAGAAGTGACAATGGCTTAGAGTTTATTAATTAAGATTTGTATTCCAATACGGGTATTGTGAAGGTGAAAAAACACGAAAAAGGGGGGGGGGGTTGAATTGTGTTTTCCCTTATTTAAAAAATATTTTTTTCAAAAAGTTGATTTGGTGATATTAAAGCTGACAAGTATACAGAGCAGAGGGAAGGGAGAATCACACCAAAATATATATTGGTTCACTACCAACGTGGTAGCTACGTCCAATCCCCTCACATAGAAGGATTTATCCACTAATATAAAACCTGAATTACAACACCTGACCCTACAAATTAGTCTTCTCAACTTCCAACTTGAAACCTGCCAGTCGTTAAGGCACTACAACACCTTGACCCTACAAATCAAGTTATCTCAACATCCAACTTGAAACCTACAAGTCGTTGAGGCAAAATAGCCACTACCGGGTTGGGTTACAAATGGATGACACTTGGTTCTGTGTTGCTTCTTCTAAGAATAATGATTACAATGATTTTCACACTAAAAACAGAGCACTAAGCACTAAGTAAAATAAATTGAATGAGTGTCTTTGTTTTGAAACTAAAACCTTACTGAGTACTTAGAGAATTTTTGAGTTTGTAAGGTTTTCTGAGTTGTTGTGTTTTCTTGTTCTTCTTCAGAATTGATCCTTTTATATAACATGAATCAAGATTTCAAAACAGTACCAAACAGAATCTGAACAAATCTTCCTTGTATGAGGTCAACAAAGATCTTTACTAAGAATAAACCTTGATTGATACAGTTTGGTAATATGGTCGTTGAGACTTGATTATTTCCAAAACGAATATTCAATCCAATCTTCAAGAATGATTTTGTGCGAGAATGTCCAAATAGCACTTCAGAATAATTCTTCCTGAATCTTCCTTTAGAAGCTTGATAAGAGTAGAGATAACAGATCAAAATCTGTTGTTGGACCTTCAAAATCATGAAACAACTCGGTCTTCATCAAAGTGTTGACTTTCTATCATATTCGTTGACTTTCCTTCATCTGAATATGACTTGATAATCGGAGTCAAATGTTATGTTGCTTGGTTAAGTCTATTAGAGGCAGAGGCAAAACTGTTTGACTTAGAATTGGTGGCATGGGCAACGTCACCTTGTTGCATCTTCAAAGTTAAGGCAACTTCAAAGGCTATTGCAAGTCAGAGGCAACGTCTTGGAGCAAGTTGCAATCTTCATAGTGAGCAGAACATAAACTTCAGAGGAAACTCAAATAGAAGCTTCAGAGTTGCTTGTAGCAGGTACTTCACAAGCATGCTTTAGAATCTTCAGAGGTAGTCTTAAGTCTTCAGAGGCACACAAGGCAGAAGCTATAGAGGAAAATCTCCATAGGTAGATCCGCGCACACAGCAGTGCGTGTAACAACCAGAGTCTAAACATTGTGTTGACTTCCTTTGACTTTAATGCCTTCGCTTCCTCTGACATCTTTGTTTCCTCTAATGTCTTTGTTTCCTCTAACATATTCACTTCCTCTAAATTCTTCCTCTGATACATTCCTCTGATATCATTTCCTCTATTTCTTGATTCTATTTACTGCACACTCAATGAAACCATTAGTGCAATAAATTGTTCCACAAAGTACCTTTGTTATCATCATAACATGATGAAGGAATTTTTCCTAGAACCAACTTGGTTCCAGCATATTATACATCAAACCACATGTGTCGAGACACCTCAGCAGAATGCAGGGGTGGAAAAAAAACACCAACACATTTTAAATGTGGCTAGAGGCCTTTTGTTTCTTCCAATATACCTAAGATTTTTTGGACCTATGTTGTTAACCATGTTGTTCATATTATTAACAGGACTCCTACTCATTTGCTTAAGAACAAGTCGTCTTATCAATGTTTGTATAACATTAATCCTGATTTGACCAATCTTAAGGTTTTTGGATGTATTTGTTATGCACCCACTCTTATTTCTCACATATATAATTTTGATAGTCGTGTCAAGAAGTGCGTTTTCTTGGGATATAAGGAAGGTACAAAGGGATACCAGCTTTATGCTATCCAAGACAAAAGTTTTGTTGTTTCTAGAAATATGGTGTTTGAAGAACTCATCATTCCTTGTAGTCTAAGCAATTCAAATATAAAGAATTGGGACTACATTCCTGCTAATACAAGTAAACCTATTGTTATTGAGATGCATAAAGTTCATTTTGATTGTGATTTGGAAGGGGGCATACCTCAAGCTTACAATCTTATAAACCTGAGCAAGGTGATGATTGAAGTAACAATGTCAATTATAAGGAAGGGGGGTTTGAATTATAATTGCCCCTTTTAAAAAAATTCCTGTTTGAAACTAAAAGTTTTACTCAAGATTGATCTTGGTAATACGAAGAACGATCTTGGTTAGTGTAAAAACAGCAATATTGATTTTATCAATGAAAAACCTGATTGCAATGAATGTAGTAAATAGAGATAGAGATAGAGCGATTACTCAAGCATATATCCTGGTTCACCCAACTTGGGCTACGTCTCGTCCTCACAAATGTGATATTTTCCACTAAGTGCTCAAGGCAAGATTGTTCTTGGTTGTTACACAACTTTCGTAGATCAATCTTGATCTTTACACAACTTCCACCTTTCTTCTTTAGAAAGGAATTTCTCAGATTTACCTTAGCCTATTTCAGTAAGGATTTTACAAATTACCTTTTACAACATAAAAGGATTTCCACACACTTCTAAAGCTATGATAATACACTAGCCTTGAGTTACAAAGTAATGATGATGAAGTTTAGAATCTGAATATTACTCAACTCTTGTTTGAGAAATAGATTATGTAAATTAAAACTTAGTTGTTACTGATTGCAACACAACACAAAGAAAATGATTTACAACCTAAAGAATGATATTTGAGAGAGCTCGAGTGTATGATTGATGCTTTTCTTAGCACTTTAAGTTGTGTTTTGTTCTTCATCTTGATGTTGTATTTATAAGCTTCAATAGAGGTTGGGACAGCTCACATAGCCGTTGAGATGGAGCCAGCTGTCATAGAACAGTGAGAGTACTGAAGTAGGCCAAAAGCAAGAGTGAAGAAGCTGAATCCAAGAGCATTCTTGCATCTAGGATCGATCCTCAGATTAGTTAAATGTGATCTGACTTGTACTCGATCCAGTACCTTTTCTGAAGTTGCTTGTTTGCTTTAAGTCAGTGTGCAGGCTTGATTTGATAGTACAACTGTGATGTACTTTTACAGCCCATACTTTTGTACTTGCATTTGTACCAAATGAAGAATGATCTTGCTCTTATATTCCTTCATGAAGCTTGTCTTGATTCTTCAGATTCTGGGTTGATTCTGTTTTAAGCTTTTCTTTGTTTATTCTTGATGAAGAGATAAGATTGATACATCTTCTAGAATGCAATCTTCTGCGCAGGATTTGATCATTCTTGATTCTGATGGAAGTGAAGATCAATAGAAGTATGGCAGAATTGATCTTCGATTTGCTGTTTTTGCTTGCTTTGATTTTAATGATATTTGTTTTGAATTGCTTGGTACCTATCTTGTTTAACACACTCAAATACACAAGTTAAATACCAAAACACTTAGAATCATAATTATAATTCTTAATTAACCTTTTGTTTAATTATCATCAAAACAATTAATTAGAGATTTTGTCTTAACAATCTCCCCCTTTTTTATGATGACAAAACATGTTAATTTAGATTTTTAATTTTGATTCTAAATAATAACTCAGAGAGTTTTTTAATAAAAGACTCCCCCTCAGTATGTGCTACGTATTTGAACCAAATAATGATTTCATTAATATCAAAAAAAAGATCATTACAAAGATGGTTCAAACCAAAAAAAAATACAAGCAGCATGATATGAAAAACTACAAATCAGATATTAAAATCTAAAGATACTTCTCCCCCTTTGTCATAGCAAAAAGGCATAGGAGAGTATAGCTAAAACAGAGAATTAAAGTGATAAAGAGGGTGAAGACCCTTCTGATGAAGGAGACAAGGAGGGTTGTGGCATTTCTGGAAACACTGGAACAGGATTTTGCATAGGTGCATCAACTCCTAGTTTGGGAGCAAGTTGATTGGTCATCCAATCCCGTAAAATAGTTTGTTCTTTGTCGTGATGTGCTTGCCTGACAGCAATGGATTGGAGAGCAGCAAAGAAATTTGGAATATCCCTGCAAGCTTTTGATGAATCTTTTTCCAGTTTTGTCCTTTTTGAAGGACGTTGTTGAGCATCAATGGGAGTGTTGTGTGATGGGGCAGCAGATGTGCAGAAAGTAGACAAAGAAGCAAAATTGGTGCTGATGTGTGGGACAGATGTTGGAGCGGAATAAGGTGGAATGGATGGGCCAGTACTGTCTACATCAGGAAAAGTAAAAAATTGACTGATTCCAAAGATGGATGATGTAGTTGTTTTTTGTGGTGAGACAAAAATAGGGGACATGATGGAAGTTTGTTGAAAGGGAAGAGTAGGACAAAGGCTACCTTGGAAGATAGGTGGAGTTGGAGAAGCTGGTGAATTCACATTTGGGGGAGCTTCCTGAAACGAAGATCGTTCTTCAGGATTTGGAGAAAGGGAAGATCGATCTTGAGGGGTAGGATAGTCTAGATCAATTGGAATTCTATCAGTCCTTTTTCTTTTGGTTGGTGGAGCTGAAGCAAATTGGGATGGAAGTTGTTTCATGTGTGAGATATTTTTGGATGTGAATCTGGAGATTTTCATTTTGGAAGTTTCACTTGAAAGGGGAATTTGAAAATGTATGAATATTTTGGAAAGAACCATGTCGTAGGGGACAATGTTCCTTTTGTAATCTTTCTGAGCAGCAGCAATCATATGTCGAATGATTAAATAAGGCAGATTGAGCTTTTTGCGGTGGAGAAGGTGATAAATGATGAGAATATCATTATGAGATACGAATTCGTGATTGCCACAGTGAGGGAGAATGCAGTTTTGACTGATGTTGTTGAAGATTTTTGGCAGTGGTTTCAACTCAGCAGAAAGATTTTTTGTGGAACCATCAATAAATAATTCTTGAAATACCTCTTCTTTGGAGAGGTTGAGAGCTGAAAACCAATCTTTTCCAAAGATGGTCAAACCTTCAGAGGGTAGTTGCAAAATATCAGCCAACACTATAGGATCAAGGCGGATTTCTACACCTTTTAGAGTAAAAACAATGAGGGATTTGTCTGGAAAAACTTCAGCCTTGCAGTAGAATGCACGAATGACATCAGGATAAAAGCAATCAGAAATTTTGAGGAACTCAGTCCAACCAAGGGCATCAGTGTGATGCTGGATGGAGACTCCTTCAAGTTGAAGATTTGTAAAGTCAAAGACACGGCCAATGCCGATAGGGCGTTGAGCCCATTTTTCGGAAAAGACTTTTTGTATTTTTGCAGAGATCAACGGAGGAATTAGGATTTTTACAGATGAGGGTTTTGAAGGTTTCGTGGTTTTGGTGAACAATCCTGATTGGAACGATCTTGAGGGTTTGGTTTGGTGAACGATCCTGAGGGGAACGAGCCTGAGCCGGTTGTCTTGGTGAAGAGCGTTTGTCAGTTTGATCCTGAGCTGAAGATCGTTCTTGAGAAATCGAAGATCGTTCTTCTGAGGGTTTTTGCTTTTTAGATGATTTGGGATTTTTTCGTTTTTGAGCAGCCAAAAAATATGAAAGGGTTTCAGTTAAAGGAGATTTAGAGGGTTTTGGTTTAGAAGCAGTGGTTTTGGTTTTAGGACGTTTGGATGGAGATTTTGACACGGATTTAGAAATTTCTGGGTTTTGAGGAGTGTTTGAAGATTTTGAAGGTTTTGAAGTTTTGGGATTTTCTGGGGATTTAGGTGGTGATTGTCGTGAAGAGGGAACGACTAGGGGTTGTTGAGATGGGGGGTTGTCAGCATCATCATCATCAGAGACGGTGTAAACAGTTGTATCAACATGTTTAGGTTTGGAAGTGCCAATGCCAGCCAAAATACGCATGGATCTTCTTTTTGAAGAGAATGTGCTAGAGGTAGGTTTCTGCATTTTGCGAAGATGTGGAGGGGTCTGATTTAAAGAGGGAATGGGAGCTTGAAACAAAGGAGGAAGGACGGGCGTGTCTGGGAGCCGTTACTTTTTCAAAAAGGAGGCAGACTTTTTAGATGAAAGAGAAAAGGTAGTAATGATGAAGAACGAGGATCGATCTTGAGTTTTATGACACAGCAAGGGAGAAAACGAAGATCAATCTTCGTTATGACCAGAATGTTCCTGTTTTGATTTTTTTTAATTTTGTCCAGGATTTTTAACTATTTTTAGTCGTTCTTTGATTGAATTGAAGCTATCTTCAACAAGAGGCTTAGTAAAAACGTCAGCCAACTGATTTTTTGGATCTACAAAAATTAATTCAACCTCTTTTTTACTAACATGATCCCTAATGAAATGGTGCTTAATCTCAATATGTTTAGACCTTGAATTTTGAATAGGGTTTTTTGAGAGATTAATAGCACTGGTATTATCACAGTATCTTGGGATATGAGAATACCTTACTGAATAGTCTTCAAGTTGATTCTTGATCCATAATACTTGAGAGCAACAGTTTGCTGCTGAGACATATTCGGCTTCAGTTGTTGATAGGGCGATCGTGTTTTGCTTCCTACATGACCAGTTGATTAATGCTTCTCCTAGGAATTGACACGCACCACTTGTGCTCTTTCTTTCTATATTGTCACCAGCATAGTCGGCAGTAAGCTACAAAATCAAAGCGAGAACCTTTGCTGTACCAAAGGCCAAGATCAGTAGTACCTACTAGATAACGAAATATTCTTTTAACTGCGGTTAAATGAGACTCTTTAGGTGATGATTGAAATCTAGCACATAAGCCTACTGCAAAAACAATGTCAGGCCTACTTGCAGTTAGATAAAGTAAAGAGCCAATCATTCCTCGATATTCTTTTTCAGAAATTGATTGTCCATTTTCATCTTTATCTAATGAGGATGATGGATGCATGGGAGTTGTCATGATCTTGGTTTCATTCATTTTATATTTCTTTAAAAGATTTTTGATATATTTTTCTTGATAAATGAAAATGCCATTTTTATATTGTTTGATTTGTAAACCAAGAAAATATCTCAACTCACCCATCATGCTCATTTCAAATTCACTTTGCATGAGATTTGAGAAATCCTCACACATTTTTTCATTTGTTGATCCAAAAATAATATCATCAACATACACTTGAACAATTAGTAAATCATTTTTACATGTTTTCTTAAAAAGTGTTGTGTCAATGTTTCCACGGGAAAAATTATTTTTGATCAAGAATGAACTTAATCTTTCATACCAAGCTCTAGGAGCTTGTTTTAAACCATACAAGGCTTTGGTGAGTTTAAAAACATGATTTGGTTTCTTTTGATCCTCAAAGCCTGGAGGTTGACGGACATAAACTTATTCATTTAAAAATGCACTTTTAATATCCATTTGAAAAAGTTTGATGTTTTTATGTGATGCATATGCAAGAAGGATGCGAATGGCCTCTAACCTTGCAACTGGAGCATAGGTTTCATCATAGTCTATTCCTTCTTGTTGATTATAACCTTGAGCAACCAACCTTGCTTTGTTTCTTACCACTTTTCCTTCTTCATCAAGCTTGTTTCTGAAGACCCATCGTGTTCCAATAATTATTTGATCTTGTGGATCAGGGACAAGAGTCCAGACTTCATTCTTCTCAAACTGAAGAAGTTCTTCCTTCATTGCATCGATCCAAGATTGATCAATTATTGCCTCTTTGATTGATTTTGGCTCAACTTGAGAAATCATTGCCATGTTGTTGTTTGCATCGTCTTTGAATGATCTCCTTGTTCTAATGCCATCAGCTGTATCCCCTATTATTTGATTTGGAGGATGATCATCTACGAGTCTCCAGCTTTTGGGAGGAGTTTGAAACGGAGACTGTTTATCAATCTCATTTTCCTGAAGATCAATCTTCTGCGTTGGCCTAGATTGATCTTCCTCATCCTCATCTTTCTTTTCCAGCTCAAGATCATCAAACTCATCAAATAAAATGTGCATACTGATTTCAACAATTTTAGTTCTCAAATTAAAGACACGATATCCTTTAGATTCCGTTGAATATCATAAAAATATGGCTTTGTCCGATTTCGAATCAAATTTTCCCAAGTTGTCTTTATTGTTTAAAATGTAGCAATAACAACCAAAGATATGAAAATATGAAATGTTTGGTTTTCTATTTTTCCAGATTTCATAGGGTGTTTTATTTATAATTATTCTAATTGAAACACGATTCAAAATGTAACAAGAGGTGTTTATGGGTTCGGCCCAAAAATACTTTTACACATTGGATTCTTCCAAGATCATTCTTGCCATCTCTTGGAATGTTCTATTCTTTCTTTCAACAACCCCATTTTGTTTAGCGGTTCTTGCACAAGATAGATTGTGAGAGATGTCAAGTTTTTCAAAAAACGTTTTGAAAGATGCATTTATAAATTTACCTCCATGATCACTTCTTACAGTGATTATATTTGATTCTTTTTCATTTTGAACCTTTTTACAAAAACATTTGAAGGCATCAAATGCATCATCTTTTTGTTTTAAAAATAACACCCATGTGTATCTAGAAAAATTATCAACAGTTACAAATCCTTATTTCATGCCTCCCAAGCTAGTGGTTTTGATGGGACCAAAAAGATCAATGTGAAGTAATTCAAGAGGTTTTGTAGCTGATATAAACTTTTTTGAATGAAAACTACTCTTGACTTGTTTACCTTTTGCACATGCTTCACATACTTTATCTTTTTCAAAACTGATTTTAGGAAGTCCTCTAACAAGATCTAATTTTGACAGATTTGAAATTGTTTTCATACTTATATGTCCAGATCTTTTATGCCATATCCATTTGTCTTTATTCATGGAGATGAGGCAAGATTCAACTGGTAATTCTTCAATGTATAAAATGTAAAGGTTTTTCTTTCTGGATGCAGAGAAAATGATTTCTCCAGAAGTTGCCATTCTCACTTCACATATGTTGGGTTTAAAAACAACTTCAAAGCCATTATCACAGAGCTGACTAATGATGAGAAGGTTATGTTTTAATCCTTCAACATATTGAACATCATTGATTTTGGCAGAATTTATTTTACCTATGGTTCCATTTCCTTTGATTTTGGCTTGATCATTGTTTCCAAAGGTTACGGATCCTCCATCTTTTTTTATGAATGACATGAAGCAGTTCTTGTCACCCGTCATATGCCTTGAACAGCCACTGTCCAAAAACCATGGCCTTTTCTTGACACCTTGATATTCATCCTCTGTATCTTCATTGTTTGCCATCAAACACAGGTTTGCTTCTTCAAGTTCATCCACATCTAATTCATCAGAATCATCCCAGGTTGCCATCATTGATTTTTTCTTGAAAGGAAATTTCTTTGGCACCTCCTTGTTTAATGGACATTCAGTTTTGTAATGTCCTTGCTTGTTGCATCCAAAGCAAGTGATTTTGCTTTTATCTATTTCAGTTTTGAAATCCTTTTTGTCTGGGGATCCTCTTTTGATCTGATCTCTTATCCTCATCATTCTTTGTATCTTTCTTGTGAGAAGAGCAATCTCTTCATCAGCATCTTCTTGACCATCTTCTCAATTGTTTGTTGAACACTTGGTGAGTTTTGAGATGCTTTTAAGGCTATTACCTTGCCTTTCTTTATTGGTTTATCTTCCAGCAACAGTACCTCATGCGCCCTTAGTGTACCAATCAGTTCTTCCAATCTCAGAACTTCAAGATTCTTTTCTTGGCTTATGGCTGTCACCATTGGTCTCCATATGATTGGAAGACATCTCATGATTTTTCGTACCCTGTCTTGTACTGAATAAGCTTTGCCCAGTGAACGCATTTCATTCACTATGGTTGTGAATCTTGAGTACATTTCATCAATTGTTTCTCCATCATTCATTTCAAACAATTCAAATTTTCGAATGCCAATATCGATTCTTGTTTCCTTAATGTGACTTGTTCCCTCATGGTGAGTTTGCAATGTGTCCCATACTTTCTTTGCCGTATCGCATTAATCTACTCTTTCACTTTCTTCCCTGCTTAAAGCACATGATAAAAATAATTGAGCTTTTGAGTTTAGGAGTACCTTAGACTTCTCATCTACTGTCCATTTAGCTTATTTCTTTTCAGCCGATGTTGAGTCGTTTTGATCCACTCTTGGTATGAAGTCTCCATCTGTGATGATTTTCCACATACCAGTGTCTTGTGACTTTAGGAACAATTGCATTTTGCCTTTTCAGAAGTAATAATCTGATCCATCAAAATATGGTGGTCTGTTTGAAGACCCTCCTTCAGCAATGTATTTAGCTTTTGACATTATCTTCCTGAATCTTTTGCTCTAACACTTTTTGAGTGTTTTAATTCTTTAGAGACTGACTCTGATGCCAATTGAAGTAACAATGTCAATTATAAGGAATGGGGGTTTGAATTATAATTGCCCCTTTTAAAAAAATTCTTGTTTGAAACTAAAAGTTTTACTCAAGATTGATCTTAGTAATACGAAGAACGATATTGGTTAGTGTAAAAACAGCAATATTGATTTTATCAATGAAAAAACTGATTGCAATGCATGTAGTAAATAGAGATAGAGAGATTACTCAAGCATATATCCTGGTTCACCCAACTTGGGCTACGTCCAGTCCTCACAAATGTGAGATTTTCCACTAAGTGCTCAAGGCAAGATTGTTTTTGGTTGTTACACAACTTTCGTAGATCAATCTTGATCTTTACACAACTTCCACCTTTCTTCTTTAGAAAGGAATTTCTCAAATTTACCTTAGCCTATTTCAGTAAGAATTTTACAAAATACCTTTTACAACATAAAAGGATTTCCACACACTTCTAAAGCTATGATAATACACTAGCCTTGAGTTACAAAGTAATGATGATGAAGTTTAGAATCTGAATATTACTCAACTCTTGTTTGAGAAATAGATTCTGTAACTTAAGACTTAGTTGTTACTGATTGCAACACAACACAAAGAAAATGATTTGCAAGCTAAAGAATGATATTTGAGAGAGCTCGAATGTATAATTGATGCTTTGCTTGGCACTTTGAGTTGTGTTTTTGTTCTTCATCTTGATGTTGTATTTATAAGCTTCAATAGAGGTTGGGACAGCTCACATAGCCGTTGAGATGGAGCCAGCTGTCATAGAACAGTGAGAGTACTGAAGTAGGCCAAAAGCAAGAGTGAAGAAGCTGAATCCAAGAGCATTCTTGCATCTAGGATCGATCCTCAGATTAGTTAAATGTGATCTGACTTGTACTCGATCCAGTACCTTTTCTGAAGTTGCTTGCTTGCTTTAAGTCAGTGTGCAGGCTTGATTTGATAGTACAACTGTGATGTACTTTTACAGCCTGTACTTATGTACTTGCATTTGTACCAAATGAAGAATGATCTTGCTCTTATATTCCTTCATGAAGCTTGTCTTGATTCTTCAGATTCAGGGTTGATTATGTTTTAAGCTTTTCTTTGTTTATTCTTGATGAAGAGATAAGATTGATACATCTTCTAGAATGCAATCTTCTGCACAGGATTTGATCATTCTTGATTCTGATGGAAGTGAAGATCAATAGAAGTATGGCAGGATTGATCTTCGATTTGCTGTTTTTGCTTGCTTTGATTTTAATGATATTTGTTTTGAATTGCTTAGTACCTATCTTGTTTAACACACTCAAATACACAAGTTAAATACCAAAACACTTAGAATCATAATTATAATTCTTAATTAACCTTTTGTTTAGTTATCATCAAAACAATTAATTAGAGATTTTGTCTTAACAATGATTCCATTCTCGGCAAAACCAAGATAATAATGACAATCATCACATAAGAAGATCGGGATGGGAAAGACACCAACTAGCCTATCTAACAGATTATGAGTACCAAATCACAAATCACTCAACAATCAAACCAGGTGCACCTTATCCTATTCGTAATTATGTTTCTTATGCTAATTTATCTCCATCTCACAAGGAGTTTTCTTTGTCTATTTTAAATGAAACATAACCAAAAAATGATGAAGAGGCAAGTAAGCATCGATTCTGGAATAAACCATGGAAGATGAGTTGAAGGCTTTGGAAACCAACAACACATGGGAGATTGTAGACATGCCCCTTGGAGTCAAACCTATAAGGAGCAAGTGGATTTACAAACTCAAAAGAAAGCAGGATGGGACTAAAGACATATACAAAGTAAGGCTTGTAGCAAAAGGATATAATCAAAGAGAAGGGTTGGACTATCTTGACACCTTCAGTCCAATCACTAAAATGACAAGGATCAGTTTATGTTGGTCTTGAAATCCATTTTTAACTAGCATCTTCACCAACTTGACATCAACAATGCATTTTTACATAAAGACCTACATGAAGATGTATACATGGAGTTACCATATGGAATTATTGGTAACAAAACAAACCAAGTGTGTAAGCTAATCAAATCTTTGTATGGTTTAAAGAAGGCTAGCAGGAAGTGGCATGAGAAGTTTATATCTACATTAATGAGTTATGGTTTTCAACAGGCAACCTTAGATCATTCCTTTTTCATCAAACATGACTCAAATACTTTCACTGCTTCGGCTATTTATGTGTGTTAGCGCAAAAGTGGTTTTAGCTAAAATCCTCTAATTGATGTTTTAATGATAACAAAAACAAACAAATAAAGAATAATTATCCCCTAAATATTTTAATTAAGTGTGAAGTTCCAAAATCAAATGTATTATGTACAATATTATGATATATCCTTTGATGATCATAAGAATACAAAGGAAACCAAGACTTTGCTTCATTCTGCATTCTAAGTCTGGTGATACGGGCCTCTAATGAAGTTAAGTTTAAGTTGCCTTTAATGGTGTTGATAAGGTTATGCTTAAGTTGCCTCTGATGGTGCTCATAAGTTTTTGCTTATGTTGCCTCTGATGGTATAAGCAATGGTCTGCTACGACTACCTCTAATGATGCAAGATAACGTTATGCTTCTATTTCCTCTAGAGAAGCAAGCAAGCTTCTGACTTTGTTGCCTCTAATGAATGCAACAAGCGTATGACTTCGTCTGCCTCTGATGACTACAACAAGCGTCTGATTCGTCTGCCTCTAGAAAAAGTCATTGTCTCTGGAAAAGTCGACGCTCAGAGTGAATTATAGTGGCTAATCTACCTTTCAATTACCTCCATATCAGCTTCATGCATACACTTTTGTTGTTTTATGATAATCAGAGTGTTTTATACATAGCAGCCAATCCAAACTTTCATGAAAGAACCAAACATTTGGAAATGCACTGCCATATTATGAGGGAAAAGTCTCAAGTTGGCAACCTTAAATTAATGCCTATCTCCAGCGACAATCAAACTGTTGACCTCTTCACCAAGAGCTTGTTGCCAAAGCACTTCAACAATTTTGTTTCTAAGCTTGGATTACTTGATATTTATCAAGCTCTAGCTTATGATGGGGTATTAGAATAGCTGGTCTATTTGGATCATGTGTCAGTCTTCATCCTTTTACTTGTTAGTCAGCTTTAGTTTCACGGCCAACCAGTCAGCCAACTTGCTTACCAGTCAGCCAACTAGTTAGTTAGCTTGCTCTACCAATCTGTCAGTCAGCCAGCTAGCTCCACCAGTCTGTCAGCCTCGCAATCAGCTTGATAGTTACTTGCCAGTCAAGCTAATTGTGAGCTTGCTTGTTGTGGTTGATAGGATACTTGCCCTAGGTTGTTATTAGTTAGTTATTTATTTTATTTCAGTTATGGTTGTTACACATCGTATCTCTTCTCTCCTATTGTATATATAGAGATTGAGATTGAGATTGTTAAGACAAAATCCCAAATTAATGTTTTGATGATAATTAAACAAAAGGTTAATTAAGAATTCTAATTATGATTCTAAATGTTTTGGTATTTAACATGTGTATTTGAGTGTGTTAAAACAAGTTAGGTACCAAGTATTTCAAAGCAGATCTTATTAAAATCAAGAAAGCAAAAACAGTAAAACGAAGAACGTTCTTGACATATGTTTGGAAAACGAAGAACATTCTTCACTTCTGTCATAAACAAGAATGATCAGTTTCTTTGTGAAAGATTGGATCCTGGAAGCTTTATTCATCTCATATCTTCATCAAGAATAAGCAAGGATCAATCCAAGTCAGAATTATTCCAGAATTCGAAGGATCAAAGACATGATTCATGAAAAGTATAAAGCAAGATCATTCTTTGTAAATATAGATGTGCACCTAAGAGGGGGGTGAATTAGGTGTTTAGGAGTATTTCTTGTTTTCAGCGAATTAGCAATTGATTTTTGCGCTTACGGATAGTAAAAGATAAAGTAAATGGCAGTAATGTAAAGAACACAACAATATTATCCTGGTTCCCCTTATACCCAAGGGTACATCCAGTCCTCTTGCACACCACAAGAGATTTCTCCACTATTGTTAGAAAATGTACAAGTCCCACCCTAGGACCTCTGCTACAAACTTCTAACAAAAACTCTAAGATAGCACCCCACTATCTTAGATAAGACTACTTAAAGAAAGTACTTCTTTCTTTTTACAAACACTGTAATTTGGTAAGAATATAAGAGTATGAAAGAGAGGTATAATGATAACAATCCAATATTGCTTCAAGTACTTTGAGAACCTTTGTCAAGGATATGAAAATGAAATGCAAGTACTTGAATTATGAAAAATGACTTTGAGAAACATAGAAAAGTTGTTCAAAGTCGTTCAAGGTTTGTTCGTGGGATTGTCCGTCAATGAATCTGAAGTTATGGTGTATTTATAGTCCATAAACATCTCTTCAGATTCGTGGCCATTGATCCAAGAGGTTTGAGGAACAATTGCAATGATCTAGAACCATTTCAGATCTGAAAAATTGCATTGCTTCCAGTTGTATTCGAATACAGGATGTATGTATTCGAATACACCTCTTTGTAACGTTCAAATTTATTCAAATTTAACACTGTGTAGTCGAATACACATGTATGTAGTCGAATACAGATTGATCAATTTTGCCACTGACTTGTTGGTTGTATTCGAATACATCAGGATGTAGTCGAATACAGATGAGAGGCTTTTGCTACTGACTTAGCAATTTTCATCTGTATTCGAATACACTTATGTTGTATTCGAATACACCTTTGTATTTTGTCAAAAAATATTAATTTTAACACTTTGTAAATGTAATTTTGACTTTTGAAAATACTTTTTATGCATATGTAAAGATGCATGGTTCTCATGTACTTGATCTTGTGATTGTATCATTTACCTTTACATTTAAACATCTAGTATGTTTAAATTAAAGTTTATCAATAAGATATTTTGGACTTCTTCTTTTTGAGCTTGTTGTCTTTGATCATCATCATCATTGTCTTCATCAAAAACATGGTCTTTTGTCTTCATCAAAAATATGTATTTTACATTCTTCATGTGAGGCAAACGCAAGTACGAATCTACACGTTGTAAAGTACACTGCAGATGTACTTTCAATCAAGACCTGCACACTTGACTTAAAGCTAGCAATCATCTTAGACAACTGACAGGATCACAAGTACAAGTCAGTTTATCTCCAACTAATTCGAAGAACGATCTTGGATGTCAAGAACGTTCCTAGATTCAGCATGAACTCTCTTGCTTTTTGGCTGATCTTATCCACCCACTTTCTCATGACAGCTGGCCTTATTTCAACGGATAAATGAGTTGTCATAACCTCTCTTGAAGCCTATAAATACAGCTTCAAGATGAAGAACAAAACACAACTCAAAGTACCAAGCAAAGCATCAATCATTCAATCATACTCGAGTTTTCTCAAAATCATTCTCCAGCTTGCAGTTTCATTCTTTGTGTTGTGTTAGAATCAGTAATAACTGAGTTCTAAATTATAGAATCTATTTCTCAAACAAGAGTTGAGCAATACCCAGATTCTAACATTCTCAAAATCATTACTTTGTAACTCAAGGCTATTTTGTTAACATAGCTTGAGTAGTGTGTAAAAATCCTTTTATGTTTTGAAAGGTAGCTTGCAAAATCCTTTCTGAAATAGTGTAAGGTAAACTCGTGGAAATCCTTTCTAGGTAGAAACTGTGTAAAGATCAAGATTGATCTGTAAAAAATTGTGTGACAGCCAAGAACAATCTTGCTTTGAGCACTTAGTGGAAAATCTCACATTTGTGAGGACTGGATGTAACCCGTGTTTGGGTGAACCAGGATATATGGTTGTGTGATCTCTCTATCTCTATTTATTATATGCTTTACAATCAGCTTTTATATTGATAAAATTGATATTGTTGTTTTTTCACTAACCAAGATCGTTCTTCGTTTATTACCAAGATCAATCTTGAGTTAAACTTTCAGTTTTAAACATGAATTTTTAAAAAGGGGCAATTATAATTCAAACCCCCCCTTCCTTATAATTGACATTGTCACTTCAGAGATGCTACATTGTAATTTGAATTTTTTATTTTTCTTTTTCAATATATAAGGAATTACTCAGTAAAATAGTTTCATCTTTTTTCATAACATGAGTAATCTTGGTCTAGATTTAGTTATTATTATTATTATTATTATTATTATTATTATTATTATTATTATTATTATTATTATTATTATTATTATTATTACTATTATTATTATTATTATTATTATTATTATTATTATTGAGAATTATTGTAAGGTGATATTTGATCTTATTAATCACCATAGTGAAGATCACATAGTGATAATGTTTGTCAACTTGAAAGTCAGTTGTGGAATCGGCTAAAAAGTTTTTAAGAAGTTTCTTTATTTGCTTCAAATAATTACATCATAGAATGAACACTACTCCTCGACTGTGGGCCCTTAACTATTTCAAAAATTGGTAAGTCATAAAATGAGAAATATTTATAATCTATGAACAAAATAAAGCATAAGTGCGTGAAATGTAAAGATTATATAAATTGTGAATAAAAGATAGATTTTGATTCATTGATGATGAACGTCGTTAAAATGATACCTTCAATGGGTATTTATACATTGAATATCAAAACCTAAATCCTATCAGCCATGACTCATGGCCATATAAAGATTGTGTCTTTTAATCGCTACAATTGACTATCTTCGTGTGGTTGTGCCTGAGATCGTGTGTTGTCCTTATTAGGCTGCAATTCTCACATTGTTCAACTTGTGTTATTTTCCATATGTGTTATTTCTTCTCACCCGATTATGGGTCTTAACATATAGTTGTCACTTTCTTTTTACTTGGTGACTTGATTTCTATCTAGTTCATACCAATTTTTGAATTAAATTTGACTTAAGAAAATCAAATAATATGTGGTGTGAATGAACAAGACTCAACTTTTTTGTCTTTGACTAATTTTTAGTTGCACCATGATCGCCTCAGTTGCTTCCAACTCGGTTTATACTCTACTAGACTTGTTTAGTTTTTCAACTAACAATTTATAATATTTTTAGGTGTAAACAATAAATTAAAAATAATGAATTAGAGGGAGAAAATATAAAGATAAACTTAAGTCTTATATTTAAAAGAATCAAATTTAAAAATAGTTTATACAAACCGATAATTCTCTCGTTGTCTAGTTGTGATAAGAGTCATTGTAAAAGATTATTATTTATTTTAACTATTTTTTCAAATCGCAGTGAGGGTTATTAGGCAACAAACAAATAATATAGTTTATAGTTTAGTTAGAAAAGCTCCATTTATGACCGGTCACCAAGTTTTCTATCATAAATTCTACATTGTATCACTTTTTTGATTTATATTAAAAAGCAGAAAATAATCCTCTGAAAAAGAAAAGGTAAATTGAAATTTGATAAAATACTTGATTTTTATATTTTATACCCTGTTTTTATTTTTATTGTTATTATTAGTTAGCTTTTATTTTTTTACTTTGTCTGCTTTGTATCAATTAGTCTCTTAATTGATAAGCCCATATTAAAAAGTTTTTTATTTACTTGTACAAATACTTAATTTTTAACTATTTTATCAATTAATAAATGATGAGGAAATTTCAAGAAATAACAAAATTCATGACCGAGGTGTCTTTTTTAAAACTTGTCTTATACATTTTTTTTGGAGAGTACCTCTTTACTATTTAATCAATGATAGGTCTCAAGCAACCATGCTGACCTATCCAAGTACACTGTATGGAACTTTTGTCCCCAGTTAAGCGAGTACATTTTTTGGAGAAATAAATTTTTTATCCGACATTCAACTCATTTATAATTAATAGAGACTTAATCAATCATATCTTGAACTCAATAAAGATATTTTTTAATATTCAGTTTTGTTTTTTAAAGTCAAAGAATAAACATTATTTTAATTACAATGATGTCGACAAGGTGTGCCAAAAATTAATACACTTGTTATGGGACAAATCTCACATTTTTTTTTAATAAAAAGAACATAAAATGAGAAAGAAAAGAAAGAACGTTGGGAAAAGAAGTCGAAGTAGAAATAAATATTTAACTCACTTTTGATGAATTATTATTGGTTTAAATAAAACATGTTCAATTTTTTTAAACGGCCGATATTAATATTAATATTATTAATATTGTTAATATTTTACTGACAGTGGATATCAAAATTTTCGCTCTTTATCACATTTCGCTTTCTAATTTTTTCGATTTCAAACATCAAATCAATCTTATATCATTGAACATGTAGTTGTAGATGTGTGGATATTGATATGAAGGCTCTTAACCCTCAAAGGAAAAAAAAAATCAAATACAAATGTCTAATTTTTTATTTATTTTACCCCTACAAATAATAGGTTTTACCTTTGTATAAAATGGTTTTTTAAACAAAATAAGTGTAGAAAATTATAAGAGATTAGTAGCAATTTTTATCATATCTTCTTTTAATTAGTAGTAATATTTACCATATATAAATTGGTGATAATTTCACCAATTACAATTGAATTTAGTGAAAGAGATTAAATTTTCACAACTTAAATATGATTGTTTCTAATGGGAGAAACTAATGAAAAATAAAACAAATTAATTAATTTTTGTCATATATCCATCTAATTTTTTGAAGTCTTTTTTAACACTATAAACGTACAATGATAAGAAAATATGTCATATCTTAAAAAGGAAATCCATCCTACATGTTAAAATTATTTTGGGATGCTTTAATATCATAAAATTTTAATTTATAAAAACTTACAATATTTTTTTTAATAAATATATTATAGGTTATTTTCTTGCTTCCATTATAAAATCTGAAATCATAATGATGTTACTTTATGGATCAATACCAAATATGATATTTTGATTTCTCTTTCCCAAAAACACTCCCTCAAAAAATAAAAAACATGAAGAAGAAAAAATGTTTGCCGCAATAATTTAAGAGTTTTGAACACATCAAAATCAACACCGTATTTCGAAATCATATACTAATGAACATGGACTTCGGTATAGAGGTAAGAGAAAAATATAAAAAAATAATAATATAAAAAATAAAAATCATATAAATATACAATATTGATGTTAAATACATTGTCAGCGACAAGAAAATTGGGTCTAACGAAAAGGTCTAAATTCCGACCACATGACGAATACGAGTTCGAATTTTCTTTGAAAGAGGTATCTAGTGTCCGACATGTCTCGAATAAAATTATCTCTGATCAAAACAACGTGTGAAAAACCAAAAAATATAAATAAAAAATAGGTTTAATTGCAGTTTTAGTCTTCCTAATTTTACCAATTCACGAATTTGATTCCCCTATTTTAAAATACTAACAGTTTTGGTCCTCATTCTGATTTTTTTAACTATAAAATAACGATGTGATATGCTTTAAATAAAGTGACATATGATATGATGAAGTAAAATGATTAACACCTATGAAATCGTAATAAAACTTTATAAAAACTTAAATTTTGACTCATAAATTTTTTATTTTTGTAATTTAATTAATAACTTATGAATAATTAATGAATCTAAATGAGTTCTATATCATGAAATTGTACGTCACATCATTTAAAATATGTCAAATTATCATTTTTTTTAGTTCAAAAATAAAAAACAGAGACTAAAAGCATCAACTTTTAAAACATTGTGGCAACAAAAATTTCTCATAATTTAATTTCCAAATTTCAGAAAAGACTACTCAACGGTACTTCTCCAACTTTTGTACTTTTTCAACAAATTGTGGCCATTAAAAGACATGGGAAAGAACCCATTATTTTCGCCCCATTTGATTTTATAGCTCTCTCACAATATAATTCAACAATCAAATTCTCACGAGATTCAACTTCAAAAAAAAGTTTCCTCTTCTCTCTTTTGAATGGACACTTAATTACATCTCTCTCTATCTCTCATGTTAATTATCTTTTTTCTCTCTTTTTTTCCATCCTTTTGAATCTCTTATCTAAAAGGTTATGGCCCTTTAATATGCAAAAAAGTATCACATCATTTTTAGACTCACTCATAACCATTCCCATTCTTCTCTACTCAAATTATTCCACATAAACACAAAAAAAACTTCACACATTAATTGTGTCTCTTTGTTGTGATCAAACCTTTTAGAAGTAATTCAGGTCGCGGCATCATAACTTTAACCATAAATTGTAATTGAGGTTGCATTAGTCATATTTAACCATAATACACGACAATTTCACAATTTTAACTTTAGTTGTGATCTTATTCTAAAAAAGTTAGTACCATACCAAAATCTTCTCATCTAAATCTCTCTTTCTTCTTATTTTTCTTCAGCCACCGTTGCTTAAAACAATTACCAAAAAAAAAAAAAGCATCCATTATTGAAGCAGAGAGACAAATCCAATTGAGAAAAACTCACCGACCCAATTGAAGAACAATTTCAAAGTTTGAATCTTTTCATATTCTAAGTGACAAGAAGCTCGAAAATTCAAAAGGGTATGTATGCAAACAATAGAAACATTAACATGTTTTGTCACAGAAACAGAGTATAATTTTGTTTGTATTGCAGGGGAAAGAGAATTACGGATCGGGGTAATTTTGTAATTTTGAAGAAGAAATAAGTATATGTTCATGAAATCGTTGTCGAGATCCACCGTCGTTTTGGTATCACCAATCATTCTAATCGTCGGCGCGTTGGTGTACGCGCAGTTCCTCGATACACCTGTGAGTATTGTTTGTTTATGATTATTGTTTTCTTTGCCTCCAACAACATTGATTTCATTGGTTCATTAAGTTTGCTATTTTTAACGTTAGTTGTTTTGGATATTACTGTTGTCAGAAATTGAAAATAGACACGAGAATTATTCGGTGTCTGAATATTCTCTTTCCCTATGCATGTCATTTTGTCATCTCTAAAGAAACTTCTCATTTTATTGATTAAATTTAAGCATCACACATTTTTTTAAAATACTCTTTTTTATTAAATATAATTTACATAATTCTCGTTAAAATATGTTAGTTTTATATATAAATTTAGTGAGATTTATACTTATTTTAATTAATTAAATAAAATACATTAAAAATTATATATTAAAAATGTGTTCATATCATTAGTCTAAATTTAAAAAAGAAGTTACGCAATTAGTGTAACACTAACCTGAAATAAAAATTCAATAATACATGAATAAAGTTTAATGACGTAGATAATAAAAATGATTTTATATTTTAAATCAATAATCAATAAAAAATTATTATTTATCATGTTATATAATAAAAGTATAATTGTTTCCACAATCTCTTAACTTAATTTCAGGTAAAAATTCAGTCATTTACCTTTTTTTTTCTCGATTTAGTCTTTTATTTAATTTTAAGTAACAATTTGATCATTTATATCTTAAAATATCAACAATGTTATCCTTTCTTTACAGAAATTTAGAAAATTCATCAAAATCTTCAAACAAAACCCATAAAATTCAATACCAATTTCAAGAAAATTTATATATTCATCAAATGCATAACTCAAATATTCAAATAAACTCATATTTCCATCTCCAACAACATCAAATTAATCAAATAAAGAATGAAAATATGAGTTTATTTGAAGATTTGAGTTATTAATTTGATGAAATTTGCATTATATTGAAGATGATAATTAATTTTATGTGTTTTGTTTGAAAATTTTGATAAAATTTTTGAATTTTTATAAACAAATTATAATATTGTTGACATTTTAAGACATAAAGGATAATATTGTTACTAAAAATTAAATAAAAGACTAAATTGAAAAAAATATATATAAAGGACTGAATGTTACCTAAAATTAAGTTAATGGATCGCAAGAACAAAATATTGGTGGATTAGTGTAACATTCTATTTTTTTCATTAAATTATACTATGTTGCAGTGTAATTCGCGCAATTTGATTTTTAAGTTTTTTTTAAAATAAAAAAAATGAAAGTATTTTATTAAACTCATAACATTCTATTTGCAGTGTATTTTATTAAAATATTAAGACAACATGTATTTATTAATGTTTTCTACGAATATGCTCATTTACTAGAATAGTACATATGTATTTATTAATGTTTTCTACTAATATACTCATTTACTAAAATAGTACATTAATTATTTATCCAGTCCAAACTATTTTTATTACTCTATTATACTCTATCTTAATTATTGTATCTGTCAATTCAACGTGTAACAGTATTGTTAGTCTTTTACAAAAAATGTCACTAAAATGACTTTTAAATTTTTCTAAATATGTTATTATTATTACTAATAAAAATAAAAATTAAATATTTTTAAAAATATATATATATATATATATAAAATAGTATAATGCTAATTAGCAATCAAATGATGTTTGTCCCTTGAAATTATTATTCTTAAAGTATAATTATTTATAAATAGTTCCTTAATTTAGAAAAATGATCATTAATATTAGTTAAGAAAACAATTATACTAAAATTTCTCAATTACGAATGTATCCTAAAAGCTCCATTTAATATTAGTTTGTCTAATTAATGGAGTAGTATTTATTTTTTAATAAATAGAAGGAGAACACAGAGACTTTAAGGTATATAATTAGGTACGTTTGTTCAACGTTTGTATAAAAAATAATAGTAATTAATAAGTCAAAAATATCCTTTGGTCACCCTTACCGCTCAAGACAAAAGAAGCGATGTGACTTGATCCGGAAGTCCAACTTTGACATTAATTTTCTAAGAGGAATTTTCAAATGTATCCTTATAACCCAATGTTAGAATATTTTGAGTGAGTTAAATTTTGTAAGGTTTAGTATAGAGTGTTAAAAGATTCAAGATTTAAGTTGAATTTGAGTCTGTCATCGACTTATTTTTAATGCTTGAGTCTTAAATTAAATTGATAAAAATTTGGTATAATATGTTAGTCTATTTAAAATAATATTTTATTTTAATATTTTTTAATAAGTAATCAAACATATATTTAAATAGATTAATGAGTTAATATGTCAATAAAATTAAGTTCTATTTTGATATTTAACATGACATTTTGAAGAATATGATTTTATACACATTATACTTCAATTCTATTTAATAATACATTTAAATATGTCAAAAATTAAAAGAATGCTGATATGCATAAATTATTAAAAATTGAATACCTAAAAAATTAAAATTTAACATAATAATTATAGTAATAATAAAAAATATTATTTATATTTAGTTAAATAGGTTGCCTTAACAAGCCTAAAATACTTACTATGTGGTATGTAGTTTGACATTTTTAACTAAATAGATTCTTTTTATATAAGTTTTGACTTTATCTGTTTAAAATAAAAGTCTGATCTGGTATGTGGCTGACGTAGACTAAACAGTAGACCTTAATCAGTCGGTCTGACTCTAACGTAGGCTAAACAGTAGATCTCAATCAATCCGTCTCACATATTTCTACCCCAACCTATAATTTGGTACAGTTTAATTAAACTAAATTTCTTAGATCATAAGTATTTAAAAAAATGTCTCTAATTTTAAAAATTACTCATAATAGTCTTTTTTGTCAAACCTGTATCATTAGTCTTAATATTCAACTATTTATTAATTAATTAATAACAACTTTCTATTAATTTTTTCCCAACAATTTATTATCAATTGATAACTATATTTAACAACTTACATCAATTTTATCTTTAATCTGAGATAAAAAAATCTTTCAAAGATCAAAGACAAGCATGAGTCTCAAAAGATTGAACGGGACTCAACTTTCTAAGAGCAACCACCTTTTTCTAATACAACTCTGTTGCAGATTTTATTATAGTTCAAATTACATTTAAAATTGAAGAAATATAGGATCTCTTTCTTGAGATAACACTATTTCTAACAAATACTCGGTCACAGAATACAAGTAAAAATAAATTAATAAAAACTGATGCATTAATTTAGTATAAATTTTAAATTAAATATATTAGTTTTTAATTATTATTTTACTTTTATTTATATTAAAAAAACATGAAAAGGTAATGTATTAATCTCCACCGTTCAATTAATGTCTTACATGAGAAAGAAAATGGATGTAAAAAGAAAATTTTAAGAATAAATGGTTGAGACGAATACTTTACTTTCTCGTGTGTTTTTCAACATGAGAAGATCCATTCTCATCAACACATTTTAAAATGTGAATTAAATATTATCAATTATACTAAATAGAAAATTAAAAGTAAATATATTAGAAATACTTCAAGACAAATTATGAATTTGTTAGAATAATAATCCTTAATTATTTTATAAATCAAATGTATCCACAAGCAATATTTACATATATTAATACATTAAACTAACTAAGATTCATTTAAAGGGTTAATCGTTATTGACATATCTTTTTTATCTGTATCATTCACGAAACAAATCCGAAACAAATCCTAGACAAAATAGTATAGGGACCAAAACATCTATCTCTATGTCACACCATGTTAGTATAATTATTTATATTAAAAAAATTCATTTATTCAAATTAATAAAATATAAGTTATTAATTTATCTACAAAATAGAAGAGAGTTGTTAAAATAATATAGTATATGTTATTTGTTTTGGCACATTTACTCAATTGCATTAATTTTGATGTATTTTTTTTCTATTAAATTTATTTTGTTTGATTTTATTAATATAATTTTATTTTTTTAAAATATTTTTATTATTATTTTTTATTTATTAAATTAATAATTATTCTTTTGTTAAAATAAAAAATTAACAAGTTATAGATGGTTGCATTCCTAAAATGCGATCTCTTACTGCAGAAAAAAAAAATCATCCTTCAGCTGATCGTAGGACGGAAATGTAATCTCCTAAAAATAAAAAAGACATTTTGATATACAAATTTCAATGTATGATATAATAGAAGGTTTAAAAAAAAAAAGAATATAGATAAAAAAAAACTACAAATTCAACATGCTATAAACTAAAAATGATGAATCTACATATAAATTTATAACTCTCAAGTGTGACAAAATTAAAGTGGTCAAAAAGTCTATATTTCTATTTGATAATGTTGATAACTTAGTCATTCATTAAATTTGTAATATATTAAAATTAATTTGTTAATCAGAATTAATCAAACACTGTAAAAATATGATTAATCAAATTTTATATTTCATTTACTTGACAATAATCAAATTCAATATTAAGTTCTCATAAAAAGTGGTATGTGAAAGCAATATGCACGTCGGTGATGATGGTGACATAACACGATTGATGTTAGGCAGTGTTTACTTTTTAGGGTTCATAAATATGTACTTGGCCAGATTGGATATTTTAGTTAATCGAATAAATTGGATTTTATATTTAAAGTGGTAAAAGTTAAACTTTACGACTTCTTTATAAATGATTGTTAATACTATTTAATTAATAAAAATTATTTCTTCCTAATTTTTTTAGAAAAGATTAAAGAGTCTTTTATCTTAATTAAAAAATTAAAATAAAAAAATTTAATCAATAATATTATTTATTTATTAATATTTTTAATTTAATTAATTTTAATAAATATTATAATAATATATTTAAAAAATCTATAATTAAAAAATTTATAATATTACTTTTTGATTGTACTGTAAATTTTTTTGAAAGATCGATAGAAATTTTTTGCCCCTAAAATTTCAAAGGCCTAATGAGCGCCGATAGTGCGGCCAACAAGACAGAAAATTAAAAACCCAAAGATACGTTTGTAACAAGAAGTCTTTATGGGTCATAGCCACGTGTCTTTTGTGGACCCACACGTGACTCTTACACCTTCACATCAACTTTGTCATTTTGCAACACCTGTTTCATCATACGTCAATTAAATATGGACTCATAATAACTTGTTTAGAGTGTTTCGAGATCAAGCTACTTCAAATCGAATAACATAATTTGATTTAGAGTTAAATAAATTTTTAATTTTTATAAAATTTTATTATTTTATTTTTAATTTTTATAAAAATTTTCACTAATTTTTAATAATTTTTGTTTTTAATTTTAATACAACTATTGTGTATTTTTTAAATTTTTGAATAATTTCTACTAATATTTAGAATATATTTAACAACTTCTTTATAAAAGTTTAATTGTTTTTAATTAAATATGAATTTTTAAATTTTTTATACTTAAAAAGTTATATTTAATTTATCATTTTTAAAAAGTTTCAAATTTTTTTAAGGAAATTTTTTTATAATGTCTTAGATATTAGTTTGAAAATTCAAAAAATACGTAATAGTTATATTTAAATCAAGGATTCAAAATGATAACAAAAATTTTAAAGATTAAAAGTTGAATTTTTTAAGATTAAAAAAAAAGAAATTTTAAATAGACTACAAATTTATTTAATCCTTTAATAATTTAATAATTCATCATAAATATTAAAATTTATTAATTTAATTATCAAATTAAAAAAATTTATTGGATAAGTTGACTCTACAATCATCAATCACTTTTAAAATTATTTAATATTTTATTAAATAATTTAAATAATAATATAATAAGCTTTTAAAAATATAAGTACCTAGTTGATTCCCCAAATATTTTTAACAACCACATTTAAAAAATATTTTTACTAAAAAAGAATATTATATTTTGTTTTAAATATAATTTTTATTATTATTTTAATTGTATTATCTAATCAATATTACTTATTAATCCTATTTATATTATTATTTTCTAATTTACATTTATAGTAATACAAATACACAGATAATTAATAAAATTATCAATCCTTTCGTCGATTTATATCTGTTTTTACTATAATACGAATAAAATAATATTTTATTTAATGGTCGTATGTTTGTGTGTGCAGGAGGTTTTTTCCGCAGGTTCATCTAGGGAACAAATCCTAACCACCAAATCATACGAAATACCAAAAACACCCCGAAATGAAATAGAGATTCCACTGAACTGCAGTGGATACAACCTCACCGGAACATGCCCCACAAACAATCCCAAAATCTCATGGGATAATCAAGACCATTCATCTAACTCCACGTGTCCAGATTACTTCCGTTGGATCCACGAAGATTTAAGACCATGGGCCCACACAGGCATAACAATGGAAACAATAGAAAGAGCAAAAGCAACATCAAATTTCAAGTTAATAATATTAAAAGGAAAAGCTTATTTAGAGACATATGAAAAATCATTTCAAACAAGAGATGTTTTTACCTTGTGGGGTATCCTACAATTATTAAGGAAGTACCCTGGAATGTTGCCTGATTTGGAGCTTATGTTTGATTGTGTTGATTGGCCAGTTGTTTCAATTGGTCAATATAATGGACCTAATGGCGTTGACCCACCACCGCTATTTCGTTATTGTGGTAATGATGCAACATTGGATATTGTCTTTCCTGATTGGTCCTTTTGGGGATGGTAAGTAATCAAATCCATTTTACTCTTTTACTAATTTAGATTTTCAATAGTTGAGAATTGCATGCATTCACGTATTCGAGCCATTGGTATTCATATAATCATGATCAAATAGATCATAAATTTGTCTGATCTTGATCGAATGATCACTAATAGTATGAATGCGTGAATATCGACTCATTGAGTGTAGTAGAACCAAATCCCTCTTTTACTTAGTTTTCTAGAAATTGAATTAATCTCTACAAATAAAATTCGATTCTAGAAATTCGATGTTGCAGCCGTAAATGATCTACATCCGATTCTATATCGTTGTTCAGTCAAATTTCGATTGTTAAATTAAACTGCAATAAGATTTAATAGTTGAAATTTGACTAAATACAATAAAGAATCTGAATAATTGTTTTGAGTAAAGTTCAATTTCTTTAATTTAATGAAAAATTACAATTTGATTAACTTTAAAATAAAAATATTTTACCTACACTTAAGTTTTTTCATAAAATTTCTATTAATGAAACTTGGTTTTTTAACTAACTAAAATTTTCTTTTTTCTAGAAGCATACTAAAATTTTAAGAGTATATACACTCTTGGGTAAACAAGTTTAAGTTTGGGAGGTATTTGAAGCTTTTTAAATCAAATCAATGAGGTTATCTAAAATTCTAGAAAAATATGGTTTATGCAATCTAAATTGTATTTGTGATGCTTTTATGAAAATTTAAAATTTCGTAATATTGCAGCTGCAATTTAAAATCACGATGTTTACATTACTCAATTTTCAAATTTTAATGACAACCATATGAAACCAAATTCACAAAACTCAAAATCTTATATTATATTTTTCTTCAAAATATTAGAGTCAAAAGTGTAAACATGCAAAATTGTTACAGTTTGAATCAATTAATTTTGTATTCTATATGAACTAATATAAATTAAGTTATTTAAGTGTTAATAAAGTTTGATATTGCATAAGGTGGTTTAAATATTAATATTGCATATAGGCCTGAGGTTAATGTAAAACCTTGGGAGATTTTGTTGGGAGAGTTAAAAGAAGGAAACAAGAAGATTTCATGGTTGAATAGAGAACCTTATGCTTATTGGAAAGGTAATCCAACTGTTGCTGAAACTAGACAAGACCTCATGAAATGTAATGTTTCTGAAAAACAAGATTGGAATGCTCGTTTATATGCTCAGGTATCAATCTCTTCTTTTAGCTATATAATATATTTTATTTTACATGCAAAATCTAGAGTGAAGGGTTGGTGCCATAGTTTAAGGGACCAAGATTCGCCGTAGTAAGACTTTTTTAACTACAGTGCAGTCAGACACATCCAATAAATCTAAATTTCAATTTAATATAAAGAAAAACTTTAGTTTTAAAGAATGCTTAAAATTGAGTTTCTAAAATTACCACATGTACTAGAAGCCTGTTTGTTACTGCATAATTGTAAAAATAATCACATTTTTAAAAATTGTAATTATTTTTAGAAATTTTTTCTGTTTGGTACAATTTAAAAAAAAAAACTAGAATCTAAAAAATAATTTAAAAACTATTTCAAATTATAAGTTATTTTAAATAATTTCTCATAAGAAAAATTTATAAGTGATTTTTGTTACGGTAAACAAACACAATAATTGTTGTTTTTTTAAATAAATCTCTAACAAATAATTTATAAATTTTATAATGTTAAAATCCTTTTGTTTTTAGTAACAGACCTAGTCATGATTTGAAAAATTGTAATCATTAAATCTAATTCTTGTAATAAAAATTAATAATAATTGTGAAATTAACAAATGATAATTTTGTTTTAGGATTGGGGAAGGGAGTCACATGAAGGGTACAAGAAATCAGATTTGGCAGCCCAATGCACTCACAAGTATGTACATATATCACTAAATTTAAATTTAAATTTTCTCTATGGAACATGAACTTATCTCTCCTATATAGGTATCAAAATATCTAATGTTTTAATTAAATCATGCATGATATTGTGTGTAGATATAAGGTGTACATTGAAGGTTCTGCTTGGTCAGTAAGTGAAAAATACATTCTGGCATGTGATTCTCCCACTTTACTTGTGAAACCTCATTATTATGATTTTTTCACAAGAGGGTTAATTCCAGTGCATCATTATTGGCCCATTAAGGAAGATGATAAGTGCAGGTCCATTAAATTTGCTGTGGATTGGGGCAATAGTCACAAGGAAAAGGTAATTAATCTATTTTTGTTTATTCACCTACACTAAGACTATGGTATAATTTTTACCAAATTAATCATTTTCTTTCTTGGTAATTAATTTTGAATATTACCTTGTTTTGAAATATTTTTGAATAACATGATATAGTTCTTGTGTAAACAAAATATATATAGTTCTCTTAAAGTGAAAAAAAATGCAATTTTATAATATAATATGTTAATTCTAAAATCAACATTACGATGCTTCGAGTGGAACTGAAATCAAAATTCTTAAATAAGATCTCAGGTTCGAGCCTTCTAAATAGATAAAACATAGTTGGAAGAGGAAACTCCGTTAAATGTGTTACTCTCTAGCATAGATTAATCATCAACAAATCTACTAAATACTTCACACCAATAACAGGACAACTTTTTTGGTTTTGCAAATTTTAAAAATTTAAACACACTTGGTCAGTAACATTATGGTTATAAACACATCTGAGTCTGTTTGGTTTGAGAAAATTATTTAAGCTATATTTCCTTATGTTTTGTTTTCACTGTTTTTTTTGTACAACATATTATTTAAAATTAGAAAACAGAGTGAAAGAATGAGGCAAGTTTGAATTAAATATTAAAATTGGAAACAAAAACAAAAAATTAGAAAATGTCTACCCAGCTTTTAGTATTTTTGAGATCTCATACTACTTTTTATTATGTTTTTATATTTTACATCATAGCATAATCCATATTCCCTCAGTTCCATAATAATCGAGCTATTTGATTATTTAACACATATTAAGAAATATGTATAAATAAAAAAGGGAGAATACTACTTTTATCAAATTATTCTTGTTAAGTATTGGTGCATGAAAAATATTGTATTGAGAATGATACAATTAATATTAATTAAAAGATACAATTGAAAAAAAATGCATTAAAAATTATAAGTCGTTCATTTTGAGATAATGCTTTTTTTGCAAATGGATCAATTATTGTGAGACGGAGGGAATACTATTTTATTTAAATATGTGGTTAGATCAAATTGTAAACAAGAATTGCTAATGTTAATCTTAATGGATGAGAAATAACATGCTAAATATTTAACATCATTTTGTTTTAATGTTATATGCTTTTGTTCTTAATTAGGCACACAATATTGGAAAAGCAGCAAGTGATTTCATTCAAGAAGAGTTAAAGATGGATTATGTGTATGACTATATGTTTCATCTCCTAAAGTCATATGCTAAACTCTTTATATACAAACCATCTATAAGTGATAAAGCTGTTGAACTATGTGTGGAATCAATGGTTTGTAAAGCACAAGGATTAGAAAAGAAATTTATGATGGAATCATTGGTCAAGGCTCCTTCAAACACTAATCCATGTACCATGCCTCCTCCTTATGATCCTCCATCTTTGCATGCACAAATAAGAAGAAAGAAAAGTTCAATTGAAAGAGTTGAATTTTGGGAGAAAAGTTACTGGGAGAAACAAAATATGAAAACTTAATGTATAGTTTTACCATGTTATATTTATGAGTGTAATCATTCTTAAAGATTAATGTTTTTCCCTTCACACATAGAGGGTTCTTTTGGGTAGATATAAATTTAGTATACATCTTATCTCATAGTTGGCTAAATAAAATGTATCATATTTGTATGAATTATGAGTTTTTTTTTTTTTTAACTCTATAAGAAATAGTATTTTGCATGTTAATATCCTAATTTGAAACTTATTGTTTTAATATAAATTCAACGTAGAACTAAGTAATTTAACTCAAGTTGTGCATGAACTTCAGTTAAGGACAAATCTTTCAAAAGAATGAGTTCGTGTTCTGGTTGAAATAATTCTTGGCCAGACTTTACTTACCTCTCAGTCATACTCTGGATTACCAGAGTCCATTGTTCGGGAGAACCCGATGATATGGATTTGAGTGTTTCTATATAAGTTGAAGAATATAACCAAGTGATATTTTCAAACAAAGTACCAAATAAAATGGAGAAAACAAACAAGAAAATATAGAGAAGGAAGGAAATGGTAGAAATTGCCACACTTTACAAGGGAATGATAGGATCAAGGTAGATTCATCATAAGAGTAAGACGTTCTTGATAAGATTCAAGTTTGGTTCAAAGAAGAACCCTAGAAAATATTTCTCTAATCTCACACAAATTGTTTTCTTTTCTTCCAAAGTTACCAATTTTCTTAAAACAAAAAATCATTTAAAATGGCATGGTAAATATTTAAGCAAGTCACTAACATTGAATGTAGCACTTGTTTAGGCAAAATCCAAAATCAAGTGTTTTGAGGATAAACAAACAATTAACTAATCACAAATCATAATTATGATTATGTTGCTATTTAACTTGTGTTTTTGAGTGATTTATTCAAAAATAGGAGATCAAATACATTCATACAACAATCAACGATCTCACCATGAAAGAAATCAAGAACATCATGTCTTACTTGAATTGGAGATTGATTAAAAAAACATTATGTTTTATAAAAGAACATTCTGATTTATAAAAGAACATTCTGATTTTTATAAAAGAATATTCTGGTTATTCCATTTTAAAGATAGAATTAAAACAGATCATTCTCCTCGTGAGATCAAAATCTGTTTAAAGTACAAAAGATCCTACTTTTTTTGATAATAACAAAATCAGTTTGTGTGAATAATTTTAGGCATTAATGTTTCATTTTTAAGTGTGCAGTTCCAAGACCACAATTAATATGTAGGATATTAGAATATGAAAGAAAGAAAGAAGACATGAACAGAGGAGGATTTCCAGCGAATTTGCCAATACTTGAGGGGAAGAATTGGGAGAGGTGGTCTGCATCAATGAGATCGTTGTTGGGAGCTCAAGAAGTGTTTGAGATTGCTCAAGATGGCTATGAACAACTTGGTGTGAATCCAACAGAAAGACAGCAAACAACTTTCAAAGATTGCAAGAAAATAGATTGCAATGCATTGTTTTACATCCAGCAAAGTGTGGATTGAAAAAACTTTGAGAGGATTTCGAAGGCATCTACATCAAAGGAGATCTTGGTCAAGTACTATACAGGTGGGGACAAGGCCAAGAAAGTGAAGCTCCAAATGCTAAGAAGGCAATACGAACTATTGCAGATGGAAGAAGATGAAGTTGTGACAGATTACTTCAATCGTGTGCATGTTGTTGTTAATCAGATGAGAACAAATGGTGAATCATTAACTGAAGTGGTGGTTATTGAAAAGATCCTTAGAACATTAACACAAAGGTATGATCATATTGTGGTGGCCATTGAAGAATCAAAGGATCTTGATAAGATTAAGTTGGAAGATTTGCAAGGCTCTCTTGAAGCTCATGAACTGAGAGTAAGAGAAAAGTGTGCAGCAACCCCAGCATGTCAAGTACAGGCCCTGCAGGCGCAAGTTAGCAAGAAGACCAACCAAAGTGATAACAACACCAAGAATTCGAATGGCAAGAAAAAATTCAACAAGAAAGGAATCCAATGTTATAATTGTAAAAAATGGGGGCATTTTGCAAATTTTTGTCTTATAACTAAATCTTCACACTTAGCAAATACAGTTAGGGGATAATTATTCTTTATTTTATTTTTTTGTTATCATCAAAACATCAATTAGATGATTGCGGCTAAAACCACTTTTGTACTAACATCATTTGTTAAGTTTGAAATTTTTTGGGAAAACTAAAGTAAACAAGAGAGACATATGTACTCTCAATTCAGAAGAAGTTGAAGAAACTTTTCATCTTATTAAGTTCAATATTATATATTCTGAAAAGATGTATACAATTGCTAGCAAATAAGTAGATGACAGGTAGAGGCGAAAATGTGAAGTTGATTAATGCCGACAAAAAAAAAGTATTGAGTAGCAATGTGGAATTAATGTGTAAGATGTTGGGCAAATGTTATGAAATAATAATGTGGGATTAATTTAGAAAATTTTGAGTAGACGTTATGAAATAATATTTAAATAGGAGATATAGTATAAGATAGTGGATGGGAAACTCTCTATGAAGACGTACACGTCAGCTTTTTGGATAAGGTGGGAAATGTTTGCATATGTGGATGAAATAGTATGAGATGGCAGCGGAGTCTGTTTTAAATATATATAATAGATTCCAATGTAATTTTGCCACTTTGAGAGTGTAATCTAACTTTAGTATCCTATTAATCTCTATCGAAATAAATAAATGTTAAATAAAATTCATCCTGCTATCCATTAAGTTACACAAAAATTACAGATTAGTAATTTTATTTTTGCAACAAGTTAGTTCTTTATCTTTTTATGTGTGTCAAGTTCGTCTTTATGTTTGTAAATATTTGCACTGATGATCCTAATATCAAACCAGCAAAATTGAAAAATAACTAAACAAGAGAGAATTTGAGTGAGATACATATTAAGGTTCTTGAAATTAAACGCGGAATTCTTGTAATTTACATCATGAAATCACATGAAAATTTATTATGTTGTTTTTTATATGATCGATAACAAAACTCATAATAAAATTTTAAAAATCTCTAACTACAAATGATTGAAATTAGGTTAGAACTAAAAATAGTTCAACATTGTAACGTTTAAACTAATAAGAAAAAATAAATTAAGAAATTAAACTAAAACAAGATGTAATCCAAAAAATTACTCTTTATGCAATGGATTAACATTATCTTGACTTATAATTTTGAGTCATCCCATGCTTGGTTTCCCATGTTGTAAAGTTTGCATTATCTTGACTCATTCTTGCATTGGAATGTTGCATCCATACCTAAAAAAAACTCATGACATCTTGTAATAGATCAAAATTGTTCAACTTACACCGGGGTCAAAAATTGTGATCCATACACTAGAGCGACTGAATAACCAAATGGGTCTTTCAACTTCAAATTTCGTAACTCCACCGGGATCAAAAATTGTGACAAAAACATTTTGGAGATTAAAGGGCTTGTAAAAACTTTCGCCTTGTGAGATAAATGAGATGCCATCATTGTGCGATAAAACAGGCTACCATGTTGAGAATCATGGTTGTGTCAAAGATAGAGAGAAATAATTAAAGAGAAATATAAAACTTGAAATTCGTTTGATGGATAAGGTAAGAAACAGGATAGGAATAAGTTATCATATTATGTTTGAATCTAATATTTGATGAACCAACGTGATATGATAAGTTAATCCAGAATTCTATCATATCTTGTCTCTCTAGTTGAAATTTCTATCCTGAATATGAGCTGGGTTAGAAACCAGCAGGATAGGATAAGAACAGTAGTTTACTAAATTACCCTTATAAAATATAATTTAAAATATAAATTGAAATATAATAAAATATTATCTAAAATATAAAAATGTAAATCTAATCAAATAGATAAATAATTAATAGAACTTGATATTAAACTTAAAAATGAAATATTAATAATTAATTTAAAAAATGTTTATGATTTTACACAAGGGTAGTTTTCTCTTTTTATATAATTCAATAAATTAGTATTCTCAATTATAAAAATATGAAAGTTAATTGAAATTTTAAAATAAGTATAATTTGTTTATTATGTATTCTTGCCATTTACATATAATATATATCATATCTTTATTTTCATTCTAACAAATAAAATATAATTATTTGGTTAGTCATGATTTTGTTTTTAAAATTTAAATTGTTTATTTAGTAGTGTCAATGGATAGTTTTAATATAAAATTATTTCTTTAGAGTATGATGCACTTTTATATAGTGTTCTTAATGTAACTAACCAAACAAATTCCACTTAAACATAATTATCTTCTAACTACCTCTAACAGCCCCTGGAAACATGTAACAACATTTCCAACTTGAGAAGAACAATACAATACAAGAAATTTTATGTAGAAATTGGTAGCGACCGAAGTACATAACTCTCGTTGAAGTCTTCGGCCTACTTTGGTTTTTTTATCTTACTTAGGACCTATTACAGTAGAGGCAGAAGTGTTAAGAGTTAGAAAACCAAACAACTCCAACAACCCAGCTCAACTCTAAAGGAAATTTCTCCTTGTCAAGAGTGTGAGTTCTTTTCATAAAACTAATTTTTCCATTTTCATGTGGAATTTTGGGGTTGATTTTAAATTCATCCATTGTTGAAAATTCATTTCTTGGGTTTGAAATAATGGGAACTTTGAAATTGAGAGTGAGGAAAATTGAGGTCAAGCATGTAGGAAGTGTTGAAATTTGCATTCAATTCTTCAAAATTCATTCATTTTGCATGTGTGTGTGTTGATGATTATAATGTGTTACGGGATTAAAAGAATGAGGGTGGAATGTTAGTGGACTAACTGGTACGTTATACGTATTAACGATTATGACTGAATCTTCCCTCTAGACGTTCTACATACATTCCCTCTAGACCTTCCCTCTTGACGTTCTACATAAACTCCCTCTAAACCTTCCCTCTAAATGTTCTATGTAGACTTTGACTTGTTCTTCATTTGATCAAGTCTTTCCTCTGACTTGACTTCCTCTGATCGAGTCTTCATTTGATTGAACTTCCTCTGATCCAGTCATTCCTCTAACTTGACTTCCTCTAATTGAGTCCTTCCTCTGACTTGACTTCATCTGATCAAGTCTTTCTCTGACTAAAATTCCTCTGATCAAGTTTTTCCTCTAACTTGACTTCCTCTAATCAAGTCTTTCTCTTATTGAACTTCCTTTGATCAAGTTTTTCCACTAACTTGACTTCCTCTAATTGAACTTCCTCTGATCCATTCATTCCTCTAACTTGACTTCCTCTGATCGAGTCATTCTTATGACTTGACTTTCTCTAATCAAGTCTTTCCTCTAACTGAACGTCCTCTGATCGAGTCTTTCCTCTAACTTGACTTCCTTTGATCGAGTCTTTCCTCTAATTTGACTTCCTTTGATCGAGTCGTTCTCTGATTGAACTTCCTCTGACTTGGCTTCCTCGAATCAAGTTCTTCCTCTAACTTGACTTCCTTTGATCAAGTTTTTCCTTTGACAAAACTTCCTCTGATCAAGTTTTTCCTCTAACTTGACTTCCTCTAATCCAACCTTTCATCTTACTTGACTTCCTCTGATCGAATCTTTCCTCTGACTTGACTTCCTCTTATAAAGTTTTTCCTCTTACTTGACTTCTTCTGATCAAGACTTCCTCTTACTTGACTTCCTCTGGTCGAGTCTTTCCTCTAACTGAAGCTTCCCTATAACTCTAATTTCCCTCTGACTGTAATTTCCCTTTAACTGGGATTTCCCTCTGACTGTAGTTTTCCTCTAACTGGGGTTTCCCTCTGACTATAATTTCCCTTTGACTGAATCTTCCCTCTGGATGGAAGTTCCCTCTGATATTTGACATGGGACTAACTTTTATGTACTGTTATTGAATTACTTATGTTAAAGCTAATCAATTAGTTGAAATTGATATGATAATGAGGTATGTTTGATATATATAATGTCATATCATGCATTGTTTTAAAATGCTATGGTGTGACATTGAGGTTTGTTTCAAAAATGAAACATAGGTAAGGGAAGAACAACTGAGACGTCGTTTGAGGTCATAACCAAGACCTACCTTACCAAAAAGGATCTCAATTATCTTGGTGACCCACGTTGAGATAATTGAGGAGACATTTTCCATACTTTAAGGAAAATGAATGAAATTAAGAATAGTTTTTCTTAAACAAAATTGCATAATCATGTCATGCTTAAATTTGGATTTAAGGAAATTTATTTGAACTGTTCTTCCCTATTTTTATAGAGTCCACTGAAATTATTATATCGCCCCTATTTTTATGTATTATAGCATATAATAGGGATTGAGGCTGGGATTCGGGCTCAGAGAATAAAGCTCTGTAGTTATATTTTGTTTAAGTTGTAATTTATTTTATGTATTAGTACATCCGATGATGTTTTGTAGACTATGTATTATGTAGTTACAATGACATTTCAATGATTTTACTTTATGAGAATTTACATGATTGCCTCTGTAATGTTAGAATGTATGAATTATTATCATTTTCTAGATACATGGTGATAGTTATTACAGTTACTGCAAAAACTCATTCAAAAATTTGAAAAAATACACAAGAGTTGATTTAATATCAATGATTAAAAAGTATAATTCTAATACTAGAAATTTGTAATAATATGTATTTTTTTTATTAAGTCATACTATGTGATATGCCAATAAATAACAAGTATAATGTCATACTATTAGCTAAGTGGTTTCATCAACAAGCTAATAATGATTTCAGTGAAACATTCTCACCAATGGTCAAGCTTCCATTAGAGTCATTCTCACTCTCTCCCTTACAAGTGGACTATTCAGTAAGTTGATATAAACAATGTTTTTCTTAAACATGGACCAACCTCTAGGGTTTGTGGCCACTGACAAAACTCTAGTGTGTAAGCTCAATCTTGTTATATATAGCCTACAACATGCTCCTAGAGATGAAAGATTAACTCAAGCTCTCCTTCAATTTGGTTTCTAAGCTAGCAGATGTGATCATTCCTTATTTATCTACAAGACAGATGATGTTATTCTTTATGTCTTGGTTTATGTAGATGGCATTCTCATGCCCGGCTCATCTCCTTAGCTTGTGCATGATCTCATCCATAAGCTCCATGCTAAGTTTGTCTTGAAAAAGTTGGGAACCCCTAATTATTTCTTGGGTATTGAAGTCAAGCATATGAAAAAATGGCTCAATCCTTCTCACTTTGTCAAAGTACATTAGGGATATGTTGTCCAGGGACAAATGTTTGAAGCCAAAGGTGTTCCAACACCTATGTTTAGTCATTGCAAGCTCAGTAATCATGGTACTGATTTGGTTTATAATGCTCACTTTGCCTTACAATATGTTACCCTTACTAGACAATATATCACCTTCACTATGAACAAAGTTTGAAAATTTCTCTCTTCTCCCCTTGACAGCCATTGACAAGTTATGAAACAGATTCTAATATATCTCAGTGGCTCGATTCATCATGGCATGATCATTCAACTAGCTACACATGATCACAAGTTCTCTCTAAGAGCCTATAGTGATAGTGACTAGGCCAGTGATCCTGATGATCATAGGTCCAACTCAGGATCATGTATCTTCTTTGGTCCTAACCTTGTGTGATGGACCTCCAAAAAGAAACCTCTAGTTGCTAGGTCTAGAGTAGAGGCCAAATACAAAGTTCTTGCTCACACTACATCAGAGCTGTTATGGTTGCAGTCCTTACTAGCTGAACTACAAGTTCCTTGTCTCACTCCCACGCTTCTTTGTGAAAATTTAAGTGTTGTGTTTATTACATTTTTTAATTTGTCCTGAAGTCTTAGCTCAACTGGCAAATGTCGATATTGTTAGGTTGAACGTTATGTCCCAAGACCTCGCGGTTGTGTGAGTTAATTATGGTGATATTTATCATTTTTTCTAAGACAAAAAAAAAATTGTGTTGATGGCCCACAATCCAATTCTTCATGCTCCTACCAAGCATATTGAACTTAATATTCACTTTGTTAGGGAAAAAATTGTCTCTAAAGCTCTTCAAATTCAGCATGTACCTGCCATTTTACAAATTGTGGATGCCTTGACCAAGCCACTATCCAATTGATCTCATGGACAAGCTTAAGGTTGTTAGCTCACTACCCTCTTAAGCTTGTGGGGGGAGTATTAGAGAATTAAGTCTTGAATCACTTACAAACTCAAGCAATGAGTTAGTTAGAACTAGTTAGAAACATTCAGTTAGTTAGTTGCAACAGTGATGTGCAGTTAGAAGTTAGTTAGAGTTGCACTCTATAAATATCAATCATTGTAAAGAGTGTAACACAAGCTTTCATTTTGTAATCATTTCCACAGAATAATCAAATAATATTCTCTTATCATTTTCCATTTCTCTAAATCTTACTAATTTAAAAAAATATGTAAATACTACTAGTACCTACACATATGTTAGACACATTAGAGGTGTAATTAATGGGTCAGTTTTGAACAGAAAAAATACAAACCAATCAAATCTACGGGTTGGCTAAAATATTTTACATGACTTTGGTCTTGTATTGCATATATAATATCACATATCACAGTATCAAATAGTACAAGAATGTGGATATAATACAAAATACCAAAATGATAGAGTTACTAATTTAATATTAAGAAAATGGAAAATTGTATAGTTAACATTTTACCTTTATTTTGGAGGCACGATAACATTAAAAATTAATCTTTAAATAAATAAACGTAAAGAAGTGAAATAATATAATAGTTTATAAATATAACCCAAAAATAGATAAGTACTTTGTATAAAAATAAAAACTCAAGAAGAAGCAAAAATAATATAGAGACTATTTGGATCAAGCTAGTGACGGCCCTAACCATGTATGAAGTGTGTGTATGCAAAAAAAAAAAACATTAGATACGTAAGAAGATGATAGACCTATTGGTTTGGAAGTGATTATGTTCTACCCTTGTTTATGAAAGTTTACCATTTCCTCGAAGAAGTGGACCATATGCACCACTAGTGATTGTGTTGAATGATTGCTCATCTAACCCTCTAATTTGGTCATAAAATTTTAAATACCTGAAAATAAATAACACTATCAAAAACTTGTTTTCGATAACAATCATATTTTGTAGGAGTTGGATAGCATTTCCCTTGTGTTAGACTCTGGCTTTAGAGAGTTTACCATAACCTTGAAGAAGAGCACCATGCACTCCACTAGTGTGTATAATTTTGTTAAAACTGGAAACTTATTTTGTTGCAAAACAACATAAAAATAGACCATCAACTGGATGTTTGATCTTTTAGAGTCGATGACAAGTTGCCTATTTCAACTATAATTTGTTCAGGTTGCATGTTTCCTTTTCCTTTTGATTGTGTTACTTCTGTTGACTAATTAATGTTATGATATGTATATATTCAAGCGATTGATTCATGCCAATATTGTTTCAATCAGATGGAGACAATATGACAATTGATTCATCTTATAAATCGTATGTTAATACTCCAATTTAATTAGATTTAAACTGTTTTCAAATAATTAAAAAAAAAATAAAGATTTAAACCAATCATATCATATTGTAATGATACTAGAAAAGGAGCCTACCAACATACACTTCTATCAATTGAAATACGAACGAATCACACTAATTCATGTATTAGTCTACCTAACATAAATTTAGTAAGATCAAATTAAAAATAATGTATTGAAAAAAGAGTATTCAGTGTTTATGGTACAAAAATCTTAGCATGCTAAAAGATTCATGCCTAAACTATAAAATATTAGATTGACATCTATTTCTTTCTCCATAAATTAATATTTTCTCAAACTAAATAGGATGACATAAGATTCCAACTAATTCTCATATGATTAGGCATTGTTGCCACAAAGCGAAGAACATCAGGCTGCAAGCTAAGTGAAGGATCAAGTTGTTGTGAGCTCTTTTCTAAAACATTCAGAAACTTAGCAATGTTGGGGAGTGCAAGTTCTCTGCAATGGAGATGCAATAGAGGGACCTTAGACAAGACGCTTCCCTTCTGAACATCTAGGCCTTTTGGTCTCCGCAACTTGTATGGTTTACCGGTTGTTGGCTCGATATCGACTCGTGCCATTTGTTTCCATCGGCTGTGCACGAACCAACCGTACTTATAATCACCCACTATTGGAGTCCCAAGTGCTTCAGCACAATGGACACGCAACTAGAAAAATGGAGCAGAAATCACATTTAAGTAAGGAATAAGTTGCTTTAACTCAGCAGCAAAATCGCTATATATATATATATATATATATATATATATATATATATATATTAAAGCAGGAAATGATAGCGGAAAAAAGCACGTTATTCCAATGTGTGTATATATATATTGGAATCGCGATGAATTTGACAAAATCATGGTGTACCGTGAATTTGTTGAAGGTTATGAGTATAGTTTTTATCAAAATCATAGCCAAATTAACTGTCAATCCAAACAGCCACTTAAGAGTGGCGATTTTATTTTTGAGAAGGACATGACATGCAAGATAACAGATAGCTGAGAATAATATAGGTAATACATAAGCCTGAATCATGCCAATACTTTAATCCCAATTATAAACACATTTGGATTAACTGATGGCTTATGAAAGCATCTTAATTGAGAAAAGTATTTGATTTTAACTTCCAAAAGAACTCTCATAAGTTTACATATAGCTAAGGAGAAGTAAATGAGAGAATAGAATTTCTAAAAATGTTGAGATGCAGAAGTTTATTTCAACTATGCAAGCTATAAATCAGAAGAGACTGTTACTATTTGGCCAACTATTTTTTCGGCTTCTCTTCTCGTTTCAATTTCAAGATGTTGGATCAAATATTTTTCCTTAATGGCTCCAAAAATAGAGTAGCATACTTTTCGTTAAGTAAAACAAAAGAAAAGTAACTTTTAGAAAGCTAAAGCATCTACATCTCTTCTTTTTTCTAATTGCTTCAAAGCCCCCCCGACCCCCAAAAAAAACCTATTATTCATCGTTGCAAGTTATAGTAACCCCCACCTCATCAAAACCAGTGACCAGCACCAAGAAGCTGTGATGGCCGGCGAAGTGAGGTTCCCAAAAACAACATGAAACAGTTACTCTAGCCGTTGAGCAATGACACTGTGCCGAGCGAAACGCCGTATGGCGAGGATGCAATGTTGGCACTGATTTAAATTCACCGGGCTACATGGCACTCATAGGATGCAATGTTGGCGAAATGTTACAGCACCTAACGCACGTAATTGAGCACAAACATACACTCCATCCAACATTAGACTAACATGTTCTTTTGGAGGATTTTGGGATAATAGGTGTTTCGAAATGGTTAAAAGTTTGGTGCTTGAGGAGTCAACCAAAAATGGGTTGATGGTAGCTAACAAGTTTTTTAAGCAGCAGAAGCTATATTGCTCCAGAGTTGCCTTTTGTTTATATGGAAGTATTATGGTATGACAACAGGAGAAATGGCATCGGATACTCATTGAACAATAAATGTGGGCACACAAAAGGTGGTCTGGTCCAGTGGCAGAGTTAAAACTGCCAGAAATGACAACTGGAGCATGAAATATGAACCCATTGTCTTCAATGAAAGACAGATCAAGAAAAGGGTAAAGGAGACATCTTTTACATTTGAGTGAATAGGCAAGTTGGTCCTCGAAATTGTAAGTGTTGGTCAAATTAGTTCATGAATTTGCAAATAGACAAATACATCCTTGAATTTGTAAAGTGTCATTCAAAATAGTCTTTGTTAAATACGAAGAGTATTGAGAGACATTTTGAATAACCCGTGTGTTTCAACTACACAGCGGAAGTTCTTTATATAGACAAACATAATAACAGGAATACAAATAGACAGTAATACTAATGGGCCAAAATACTTACAGCCCATCTAATCTAATTATTTACATTCTAATATAATATTTTAACACTCCCCCTTAAGCTGGAGCATATAAATCAAATGCACCCAGCTTGTTACATATATAACTAATTCTAGGACCTCGCAATGACTTTGTAAAAACATCTGCCAACTGATCATTGGAATTGACAAAGCTGGTGATGATGTCACCCGATTCGATCTTTTCTCTAATAAAATGACAGTCTATCTCAATATGCTTGGTCCTCTCATGAAAAACCGGATTTGAGGCAATGTGCAATGCAGCTTGATTATCACATATTAGTGTCATTGTGCTGACCTCTTCAAATTGAAGTTCTTTCAGTAACTGTTTCAACCAGATGAGTTCACATGTTACTAGTGCCATGGCCCTGTATTCTGCCTCAGCGCTGGATCTTGCAACAACATTTTGTTTCTTACTCTTCCAAGATATTAAATTTCCTCCGACAAGTACACAATACCCGGAAGTGGATCGTCTATCTGTGGGTGAGCCTGCCCAATCGGCATCTGAGTAGCCAACTATCTGAGTATGTCCTCTATCTTCATAAATGAGACCTTTTCCAGGTGCACTTTCGATGTATTTAAGAATTCGAATTACAGCATCCATATGTCCTTGGCAAGGAGAATTTAAGAACTGGCTTACCACACTGACAGCGAAGGAAATGTCAGGACGAGTAACTGTGAGATAGTTTAATTTTCCAACCAATCTCCTATATCTTCCTGAATCTGATAGAGGCTCCCCCTGATTAGGTAGGAGTTTGATATTTTGATCCATAGGAGTACCAACTGGCTTGGCATTTAATAGACCTGTTTCTTCAAGAATATCCATAGCATATTTTCTGTGAAATTACAAGGCCATCCTTGGATTGGGATACCTCAATACCCAAAAAATAACGGAGTTTACCAAGGTCTTTAGTCTGAAATTGATTTGAAAGATGTTGTTTCAACTGGAGTATTCCTTGCTGATCACTACCAGTTATAACAATGTCATCCACATAAACAATAAGATAGATACACCCTTGGGCTGAGTGACGATAAAATACAGAGTGATCGGCTTCACTACGAATCATACCAAACTCTTGTACTACCGAGCTAAATCTGCCAAACCAAGCTCTAGGAGACTGTTTAAGACCATAAAGAGACCTGTGCAGCCGACAAACCATGGTGGAAGACTCCCCCTGAGCAACAAACCCTGGTGGTTGCTCCATATAAACTTCCTCTTCAAGATCACCGTGCAAAAAAGCATTTTTAATGTCAAGTTGGTGGAGAGGCCAATGTCGAATTGCTGCAATGGAGAAAAACAGTCTGACAGATGCCATTTTGGCAACAGGTGAGAATGTATCGCTGTAATCCAACCCAAAAATCTGAGTATATCCTTTGGCTACCAACCGAGCCTTAAATCGATCAATCTTACCATCAGGGCCAACCTTCATTGTATAGAGCCAACGACACCCGACTAAAGACTTCCCATGAGGTAAAGGAACCAGTTCCCAAGTACCACTGCTTTGTAGAGCACACATCTCATCAAGCATTGCTTGCCTCCACTCAGGGTGGGATAATGCTTCACCTGTAGTTTTAGGAATAGAAACAGAAGACAAAGAGGACAAGCAAGTGTAATGCAAAGGAGAAAGACGATGATAACACAAATCAATATAATGAAGAGATGGATTACGGGTTGTGCGAATATCCTTACGAAGAGCAATGGGAAGGTCATGCTCAGGTGGCAGGGCCGGATCCGGAGGTGGCGTCGGAGGAGAGTCTGGAATAGGAACAGGAACAGGCACAACAGAGGGTAGGCGACGACGCTGATATGTTTGTAGTGGTCGTGGAGGTTGGGGGACAGACTCGACAGGTTCGATAGGAGGAAGAGTGGGTGGAATAGGGATAACTACCTGAGGAGGTTCGGGATCAATGTCCTGATGGGGCTCAGTAGCGATATGGGTAGATGTAAAATATGGTACAGACTCGAAAAAGGTAACATCGGCTGATGTAACGTAGCGATGTAGTGTAGGAGAATAACAACGATAGTCCTTTTGGGACCGATGATAACCGAGAAAGACACACTTGAGTGATCGAGCTGACAATTTGTCCAAACCAGGAGATAAATTGTGGACAAAACATGTGGACCCAAAGACACGAGGTGGTAGTGGGTGAAGAGGGGAATGGGGAAAGAGGACCGAATGTGGGATATTGCCATCAAGGACAGAAGACGGCATACGATTGATAAGGTAGCATGCCGTTATGACTGCATCCCCCCAAAAACGGAATGGAACATTGCCATGGATAAGTAAGGTTCGTGTGGTTTCAATGAGATGCCGATTTTTGCGTTCGGCTACCCCATTTTGCTGGGGTGTATGAGGACATGACGTTTGGTGTAGAATACCATTGGAAGCCATAAAATTTTGAAATTGATGGGACAAATATTCCCGAGCATTATCACTTCTTATGGTACGAATAGAAACCCCAAATTGAGTTTTAATTTCTTGATAAAATTGCTCAAAAATGGAAAACAGTTCAGCTCTATTTTTCATTAAAAATAACCACGTACAACGAGAGTAATCATCAATAAAAGTAACAAAATACCTAGACTCTAAAGTAGACACAGTACGAGAGGGACCCCAAATGTCAGAGTGAACTAAAGCAAAGGGAGATGATACTCTTTTATTGACTCGATCAGGAAAATTACTACGGGTGTGTTTCCTTAGCTGACACGACTCACAATGTAAAGTAGACAACTTAGACAAACTAGGCACCAGTTTTGGCAGTTTGGTAAGACTTGGGTGTCCTAGCTGAGCATGGATAGTATGAGGGGACTCTGTTGCAGAGCAAGTCTTGGAAGATGTAGAAAGGTAATAGAGGCCTTGAGACTCACATCCGACGCCAATCGTCCGTCCCGAACTCCGGTCCTGCAAGGTAACATTATCATTAGTGAAAGTAATAATACAGTCATGGGACCGAGTCAATCGACTAACTGAAAGTAAATTAAAAGGGCATCCAGGTACATAGAGAACAGATGCAACTGAGATGGAAGGGAGAATTTGGACAGTGCCAATTCCTTGGGATCGGGTTTGAGTGCCATTGGTAGAAGTTATAGTAGGTAAAACACCAGATGTAGAGAGTGAAGAAAAGAGACCTTTATTACCAGTGACATGATTAGACGCACCAGAATCAAGAACCCAAGGGCCAAGAGAAGATGAGTGAGAGAGGTAAACAGATGAGTTACAGTATGTGCAACCGAAGTAGGAGAACTAGAATTCGGATGACTCTGAACCCATCGAAGGAAATCTTCATAATTTGTCGGGGAGCCTTGTGGAGATGGTGTAGTCTGAACAGTGGCAGAAGGATCAAGCTGAGTTGCATTTATCGAAGGCGGAGGCTTACCATGCAACTTCCAACAGCGATCAATAGTGTGTCCAAGCCGATGACAATGCTCACATTTGGGACGAGGCTTAGAGTTGGATGGTCCTCCACGAGAGCGATTCTGATTATGTCCCTGAGATGCAAGGGCAGCAGTGTCACCTGGAGCTGAAGTAATAGAATGCTCAACTGGATGCTTGGCTGGTACTCGAAGGAGGATCCTGAGGTAGTAGACATATCCGGAACAGTAACAGACCCCAGAATTTGATCACGAGTTGCAGAGTACTCCTGGGGTAGGCTATAGAGTGCAAGGAGCATGAAGAAGGTGCTGCGTTGTTCCAGCTCTTTCTTCTGTTCAACTGGATTACTTGCAGCAGGAGGGAGAAGCTCATTAAAATCATGAAGTGCACTATGAACGGTGCCTAGATATGAAGAAATAAAGCCATCTATTGTCTTCGGAGTAATGATATTCAGCAAGCGGTGACAAACTCCATAGAGACGTTGAGTATCGTTAGTATAGAGAGCCTTTGCTTGACTCCAAACTGATTCACACGTGAGATGTGGACGGAAAATCGGTTTAACATCTGGATGAAGTGTAGACTTAATTACACTACACAACTGAGCATCTATCTGTTTCCATTTGGATGTTTCAATCACAGCCACCTTTTCAGGATTTTGAGTGAGATGGTCCTCGTAACCTTGACCAAGCATCCATAATTTGATGTCGGCGGCCCAACTATCATAATTTGATCCAATCAATTTTTCGATAGAGAGAGGAGAAGTGATGTAGTTGGTGAAGATGCTCTTTGTTTCAGACTGAGACGTCATGGTCAGTAAAAAGTGCCGGAAAACGCGTCGGAACCGGGAAAACAGGGGCTGTTTGAACTGGAACTTGTATATCCGTAACTCGAAACTCAAAACTGAGGGTAGATATGGAAGCAGGAGGCCGAGGCGAGTGCCATGGAAGAAGCGGCGCCGTGAACGGCTGCCGGACGCGCCGTCACGCGCGGCTGCTGCTGGCGGCGCGTGGATCTCACGCGCGTGAAGACTGGTGGCGCGTGGGGCACGTGGAGGCTTCTCTGGAGACGCGGCTGAAGGGGTAGGCCGATCTGGGGTGTGCGACACTGCTGGCGTGGTCGTTCGTCGAAAAAAATCGTCGGAGACAGCAGCAACAGTTACGGCAGTGGCGGCGGAGCGTGGACGGACTGATAACAAATTTAGAAATCAGTGTATCAAAGGTAGGGAGGAGGAAACCAGAGTTGAGAACACGGTTTGCCGGAAAAAAAATATTCACCGGAGACAGTGGGTCCACCGGGTAGTTGACGATTAGGGTTGTCTCTCAATTAGGCTCTAGATACCATGTTAAATACGAAGAGTATTGAGAGACATTTTGAATAACCCATGTGTTTCAACTACACAGCGGAAGTTCTTTATATAGACAAACATAATAACAGGAATACAAATAGGCAGTAATACTAACGGGCCAGAATACTTACAGCCCATCTAATCTAATTATTTACATTCTAATATAATATTTTAACAGTCTTTATGTAAACTTTTATCGTTAAAGACTATGATGTGGTATGCAAATGGAATATGTGGCTCTAAAACGTTGATTCTACATCCATGTCATCACAACACGGACTAATTTGACTATAAAATTGAGATCTTTCATGAACTAATTTTCCAATAACTAGTCTTTGCATAATTACATTTGATGACAAATTTGTCTGAGACGACTAAATTTCATAGACAACAAGTCCCCGATTAAATGACATTGATGTAGGATAAACATGAAAAAGCCACATGTGCAATTAATGTGCCACATCCTAATCTCTAACAGCAAATGGTTACATAGGGACTATTTTGACTGATACTTTACAATTTCAGGGATGTATTTTCCAATTTGCAAAATTCAGAGACTAATTTATGTGACGCTTACAATTTTAAGGACTAATATGCCTATTCATTATTTTAGATATTGTTAAGAATTATAGGTTTAAGGAGAATTTGGAAGAGCTTATTTAGGCCTAAGTGTTTGAAAAAATTTATAAAAATAATTTATGATATGTCCACAGAATGTTTACAACTTATTTCAATAAACTCCCCAAAATAGCTTATACAAATGATGACTAATACAAAACTTATGCTGAGCCTACCCCCATCCCTTCTTCAATTATAGAATCCACTTACAGACAAGTTTTCATATGACAAACACTTAATTAAGTTGTTTCCATAAATTCCAATAGTGAGGAAGGAAAATAATGGATAAATGTAAAAAACTAAAAGTATAATTGATCGTGGATTGAAGTTAGATTAGGGTAAGTCTTGCCCCCAAGCATGGCTAGGAAAGATACCAGCCTCAATGAGGATTTATAGTGGAATGAGGATTACATATTAACTCGCAACATGTTGCGTAGATTAGAACCGAAGCGCGGACTTCGACACAGAAGGTTGACACAGTGAGCCACCCCTGTTTGTGATTCCACAACATATTCTAATGATATTCTAAGATAAGTTAAAATCCGAACTGAATTCAAACAAATATGAAATTTATGTCTCATTCCTTTCTTTACTAGCACAGTTCAGTTGAATAGAGAATTTAAAGCAGCATCCATGATACCTGATGCTTCCGGTAAGTTAGTGGACGCAGCTCAACCCATGAGCATCCATTTATCTTTGGACCAAGCACCCGATACTCAGTTACTGCCTCTTGGTGAGGTTCTATACTCGAATCATGAGCTAGTATCACCCTCTCAGTCTTCCCATCATTCAGAAGCACCTGACAAAAGATCGCATTTATAAACACAATCAATTAACACATTGGAAGGTAGCAATCACAATATGCATGTTACAAGGTATCACTGGATGTAAACAAAGAAAAAACAAAAAATGAGAAAGAGCACAAACCTTAGAAAGAGGAGCATGAATTATGCCTTCCTTCTCCTTGGGAGTCCCAATCACCAATGCCCAATATCTTTGATATGTAGATTCACATGCATCATTCCAAGCCTAAAATAAGCCAGTGAGTGTTAAAGTTCCAAATGGAAGTATCAAATTGTTTTGACAGTGTTATAAAAGACTGAATACTGCATTCACAAGCTACCTTACAAGAAGATTTTGTATTGTTTATGTTACTGAATAACCATTGAAGGTGAGATACACTATCTTTTGTTCTCCCCAGTAACAGGATGCCACTGCTCTCTCTGTCAAGACGGTGGACCTGAAAAAAAACAACAAAATAAACGATTTGACAGGACCTATGATGCACAAATATGTTACGAGATCGGATCATATTACATCCAGAGATACGTCAAATTTTAAAATAATAATTAATAATAATAATTGTTGAAGAATCAAGGAAAATCAGATTTGATTCTCTTTTATTTTATATTATTTTGTTTATTTTTATTTTATTATTGTCATTACTCATTATTACTATTGTAATTTCTTTTCCTATATAAACAGAGAATTGTAGTAATAAAATATGAAAGTATTTTTCTTTTTACTTTCTTCATGGTATCAGAGCTCTTGGTTAGGATTTTGTAAAGCTTTCCACAGCCTAGTGGGGTTCGGGGCTCCAAACTTAAAGAGGCACCAACATTTTGTTTTTAATTTTTGTACAACTTGTTTTGCGATCCGACCCGTTTTTCTATCTACCTAATGGCACACAATACACCCTACCAACAGCAATGGCTTTGGTGAAAAACCAGAAGTAGTCAACAACGTTGGCAGTGTTGGTTCAGGCAGTGGCGGCCCTGGTGGCGGCAGCTGGAATAGTTTCTCCAACAATGGTTTTTTCCAATTTTTTGGGCCATGAGGGAACTTCTAATGCCCTCAAGGTTGAAGTCCAGAAACTCAATGGAAAAAATTATGTCGAATGGTCCCAAACCGCAAGATTGATACTAGACGGTAAGGGAAAATATGGTTTCCTCACAGGAGAAGTGCAAATGCCTACAGGAAAATATGGTTTCCTCGCAAGATTGTATTGTTTTTGTTCGTTAACATAAACAACTTGGAAAACTCGAGCCATGAGCAAAAGAAAATGCCCAAGAATCCATATTGGAACTCAATCCACTTATGAATGAGGTTCTGACAGATTCGGGGACGACAATTTCAAATCAAAATCACAATGAACAAATTATTGATCTCGATAATAATGAAGGACCACCAAAAATGCCACAACATAATGACTCAAATAAAGAGACACAAAACAAGTTTACTACCATCGACCCTACTTGGAAGGGAAATGTCTTGGAAAGAAGAAACCATAAATAGAGAAATGAAGGACCCATTCTCCGACCCTTCCAAGATTCTGAACCAATAGATAATCCAACTCATCGTCCTGATACAGATAAGTCTTCTTTTGTTCTTAAGAGTCATGTTGAGTATCCTGATATAGACCTTCCTATTGCAATTAGGAAACCTGTTAGATCATGCACTAAACATCCTTTGTCTAATTACATGTCATACTCAAAATTGTCTTCTTCATTTGAAGAGTTTATCTCTCAGTTGTCTGCTGTAGAAATTCCAAAAAATATACAGGAGGCTCTAAAAATTCCAAAATGGAAAGAGTTGAGAGCTCTTGAGAATAATCAAACTTGGAGAGTCATGACTTTACCTATAGGAAAGAATACCGTTTGTTGTAAATGGGTATTTACTGTGAAATATAATTCTAATAAACAGTTGAAAGATACAAGGCACGCTTGGTTGCTAAACGGTTTACTCAGACATATGGCATTGATTACTCATAGACTTTTGCTGTTGTTGCCAAATTAAACACTATTAAAGTTCTCTTGTCCTTGGCGGTGAATTTAGATTGGTCTCTTAACAAACTTGATGTAAAAAATGCTTTTTTGAATGATGATTTGGAGGAGGAAGTATACATGGATAGCCCTCCTGGCTTTGAAGACAAGTTTGGTTCAAATGTGTGCAAACTACAAAAATCCATTTATGGTCTTAAGCAATCCCCAAGGGCTTGGTTTGAAAAATTCACTCAGTCGGTTAAAAGGCAAGGATATATGCAGAGACAATCAGACCATACTTTGTTCATGAAGTTCTCTAATGTTGGTAAAATTGCAATTCTAATTGTAAATGAAGGTGATATTATTCTCATAGGAGATGACATTGTTGAGATGGAAAGATTGAAGAAAAATTTGGCAAAAGAATTTGAGATCAAAGATTTAGGTGCACTTAAATATTTTTTTGGTATGGAAGTTTCTCGTTCAAAGAAGGGAATTGTTTCTCAACAAAAATACATCATAGATCTCTTGGAGCAAACTGGGATTAGAGGGTGTAGACCAGCAAATGCTACTATGGAATTAAATGCTAAACTTTGGGAGAAAGGCAGTGTTCCTGTTGATATTGGAAGATATCAAAGGTTGGTTGGCAAACTTATTTATCTAGCCCACACTAGACCTTACATCTCTTTCTATGTGAGTGTTGTAAGCCAATTCATGCATTCTCCCTATGAAGAACACTTGGAGGTAGTTTATCGGATCTTAAGGTACTTGAAATCCAATCCTGGTAAGGGTTTGTACTTCAAGAAAACCAATGCCAAAGAAGCCTCTATATTTACAGATGCTAATTGGGCAGGATCAGTTACTGATAGAAAATCCACTACTGGATATTGTGCCTATGTTTGGGGAAATCTAGTCACTTGGAGAAGTAAGAAACAAGGTGTTGTTGCTCGAAGCAGTGCAGAAGCCGAATTCCGAGCAATGGCTTAAGGAATCTGTGAACTTTTGTAGATTCATAAACTCTTAGAAGAACTGATAGTGAAAGTTGATGCACCCTTAAAATTGTTCTATGATAGCAAAGCAGCAATAAGTATAGCTCACAACCCTGTGCAACATGATAGAACCAAGCACATTGAGATTGACCGCCACTTCATAATTTTGAGCGACTTATAGCCAAGTTGGGCATGACATATATCTATGCACCAACTTGAGGGGGGTGTTGAAGAATCAAGGGAAATCAAATTTGATTCTTTTTTATTTTATATTATCCTGTTTATTTTTATTTTATGATTTTGCCATTATTACTCATTATTAATATTGTAATTTATTTTCCTATATAAACAACTTAGAGCTGTAGTAATAAAATATGAAAGTATTTTGGCTTTTACTTTCTTCAATAATAATAATAATAAACTCTCCTGATTTGTTCTCTAATTCTCCTTCCAAACTCTATTCTCTAATCCTCCCTCCCAGTCCCCACTCTCTAACTTGGCACTTAGTGAAAGGTCCGTTGTTCTTCTAAACCTAACTTGCGGTTGCAAAATCAACTTAGATACACCCCTTTTCAGAATTGAAAGGGAGCAATCATTTATGATTTTACAAGTCAAAATGAGGACAAGCATGTTGATGGCGTGTCCACACTGTATCCAGTGCGTGTCAGAATTTTGTTTTCAAAAAAGTAAATTTCTATTGCTGCATCAACAAGTATCGATTCTATATCGGAATGTATCAGTGTATGGATATGTGTCTGACACAATACGTGACAAAATCTGACGTATCGGTGCTTGATAGGACAGGACCCAAACTGGCATTAAATGACCAAGTAGTTTTTTGTATTTGATATTAAAGGACTGAGATGGAAAAGGATGGAGCTAAGCTTCGTACAAGATGAAGGAAAAAGAAGAAATTTCCTTGACTGGGAAAGAGCCAATCCCTCTTCTTATTTGAACCTCCAATACTGAACTGCTAATGTCCAAGATGCCTCTCCAAGTCTGCTACTCCCTAATTCCCGTATCATTTCCCCCACTCCCCTTATGCCACATGCCCATTCTGTTATTCCCCCTTTGTCCCCAACTCTAAATCCTATCGTGTCCCCTTCCTCAATTAAGTCATCTCCTACTACTGACTTGTTTAATGGCCCTATCGTATGTTGTCTTGTGTTTTCGATAAGCACCAAACATTTCTATAACAGTTTCAGAATACAAAAGAGAATGGAGAAGCAGAGTGAACAAAGGAAACAAAATGTAAACAATTGTCCTTTTCGTAATTAATAGTTAAAACAATAAAGAAAACAATGATATCTCAACCAAACAAGGTGCATGCCGAAGCTACCAAACAATACATCTAATAATCTAATTACTCCTCAAATATGTTGATGTTATAAATTTCAATAATTTTTGTCTAGAGATCCATTTATGCACAAGGGTAATTTACTATAACAACAAAAATTATTCCCTAGTAAGTAGGGTAACCTACATGTATCAAATGGTGCCATTATGTTTGGCTACGTTGATCTCTGGACAATTACTCTTTTCCATAATTTAATAGTATGACTCACGAGCCAAAGGCTATAAGCCATATGAAGTTATCACAATTTTGTGTATCTCACTGGTTCTAATAAAAAATAGTGAAAGTTTTTCTTCTTCACTCATCTAGAATTTTCTCGTCATCTTATTAAAACAAAATTGAATGCCAAGTTATATCTTTCTCTCCTACACATGGCCAAAATTCAATAGGAGCATTACATAGCCTAACTGCATTACTTTCTTTGTCCTCTTCGTCGAATCGTACAATAATTGCAACTAAGATAAACTAAATGATCATCCAAATTTTAGGAAGGGTAAGCCATCCAATTTCCTATAAAATAATTGGCTAAGTGATACACCAAAATGAAGCCAGTGAGAGACCAAGACAAGGAGCTATGAAATTGATCAAACCCTTTAAAGTTACGACAGATGTTAATCTTTTATCATTTAGTTAAAATGGGAGCACCGGCGTAGCTATATGAACTGATATTCATTTGTTGCATGATGATTCATTATCTTACACGCAAATGCAAACCAAATTGTTTCTTATTTCATAGCAACATCAATGAAGTTTAAAAGAGTAGTTTACCAGTTTAGGTCCCTCATCGTAATCATAGGATAGTGCTGCAGCTGCCAATGCATCCATGCTATTATGAACTGGAAGATTCCCCTAACAAGATTGTCAGCAAGAAATTAAAATCCCATAACAAACTCCAACACATTGAATTTCTATAAATGTGAAAAAAGACATTCAAACCTTAACCGGCAATTTCGGAGGTTTATTTAGCATAATAATCGCCGAGTCCTGAAAGAAATACATTTGAATGCAATATGCAATGAATACAATATATTGAAATTCAATTGAACAATAAGAAATACAGAAGCTTGTGAAAAAAATACTGAGACAAAACTGTAAAATAAAAATAAATGTGGTGTTAAATAAAAACCGTGCCTTGTAAATCACAAGCCTCTGCAGATACTTAATTTCATCAGCATTTGGACATAGTGTTCCACTTGGTATAGGATCAAATCTTTTGGAAATCTTAGTTTCAGCCATTGATACTGGGACATGAACCCTGGCACCGGGCTTCATCACTTCATTGGGTCTAATCTGTAGTTAGGCTGCATAGTTGTAGTATTATTAACCCTAAAACAAATCATCATAAGCAATTGACATATATTTTTGGGTTAAATGATTTTAGTCCTTATAAAATTTCATTTCAGTTTTAGTCCCAGTAAAAAAATAATTTTTAGTCCCTACAAAATTATCTTGCAAATAGTTTTAATCCTTGTTGTTACATCAACTTATATTTTTGAATTATTTTTTACAGGCATCTTTACAACATTATTGAAAAGTTGAAGGACAATTAAATATGTTTCTGTACAACATTACTAAAATTGCTTACAGGATAATTTTTGTAAAGACTAAAAATTGTATTTCTTTTACATGGGCTAAAAACGAAATGTTGAAATTTTATAGAGCTAAAAACATATTTAACCCAATATTTTATTTTTAAACACACACTTACATGCGCACACGCCCACAAAGAGAATATTATCCAAGGCAAAGTTTGTCATAGAAAATGCGAGAATTAACAGGATAGATGTAATTTGAAAACATGAAATACCTTTCGCATAGGTTTCATCAGCTCTTTCTTTTGTTTGAAAGAGTCGTCAACAATTAGGTCCTCCATTTGCACCTAAAATAATGAAATTATCAACAATGTTTGTAAGTACAGTTTTCATTTACTAGTTACTACATTTATATTTGGCCTTAAAACATGATAGAAAAACCGTCAGACAAAGAAAATGTAGATCCTACAATCATTTGCAACTTGCAAAGTATGTAGAACTTTTCATGCATCTCCCTCGTAATGCAGTATTAAGGCTGTCAACCACCAGAGAAAACCTCTAAATTACTTCTTTTTTATTTGTTTATATTGGAGATGTAAGCACATATGTAGGTTGTGGAGTTAAAGTGTGAACAGGTAGCCTTGTAGAGAATTGAACCTACAATATTATTATCAGTTATCACAACCTAGTTCTTAAAGACTTCACCAGGTGCAAATTTAACTACAAGCTCATTAGCATTTACTTTTCATTCTTACCATGCAATGTGTTTCTACATTCCTCAAGGGTATGATGATTCAACCCCATCAATTCTTCTAGAAATTGTCAGAATAAAAATAGTACTATTAATGTAATACAAAATGTCAACAAGTATCTTAGGCAGCAATGAACAAAAAAAATGCAGATACTAAGAAATAGTAGATACTTACAAGACCCTCCCTGAAATGTGACTCAATGACAGAACCAGACGTGCCCTTAAAATAATACTTAATCCAGTTGACAGCAGTGACATGGTCACGCTTTCCAGGTGCACTGGTTGAGTTTTTGCCAGGCAAAGGGTGACAAGGAAAAGGAGGCAATGATAGTAACTGTCTGGGTTTAGGACCTTCTTTGGGCACATCCAAGCGAGCTATGTTATTAGAAACTCTGATTACTTTTTCAACAGAAACGGGCCTTGGCGGACGAATTCTAGAGTAGTGTCTCACTATAGATGAGAGCCATGAGCAGCCATTGTTATTGCTCATCAGTTTCAACATCTGTTCCCACCTAACATAGAAAAGTACTAGCCCATTAGCAAAAAACAAATGGGTTTTAATTTTATTATTTTCAATTCAAAATAGAAAATTTCAAAAAAAATAATCACATCACAGTTGGAATAAGAAAAAGAGCAAAAGTTATTGAATCAGAAGAAAAACAAGAAGGAATTCTCCCTATTGCAGTTCCAACACTAAATTGGGTTTAAAACTAAATATCAAAACTAGAATGGATTAGATAATTAATAATAAAAGACCAAACAAAAGTAAGTAGTATAGTTTATCCGGAAAAAAGAATAAATATAAAAGTATGTCCAATGTTTGATTGACAGCTACACCACTGCTGTAAATAGCAGATCAGAAAATAATAGTTTGTTCAAATTTCGCTACGCTACAATACAATAGGATCGCTATAGCCACTATCTGACAACAGTTGAGGCTAAATAACATATCGCAGAACAATAGTGATTTGTTCAAATTCCACTATGCTATGGCATCGCTACCATAGCTAGTTGCCACTATTTGACAACACTAAGCTACACATAGCCCTAAATCATTTGGTAAGAAGTTGAATACTCCAATCCTACCCAACAAAATAAAAACAGAACAAAACCTAGAAAAGTTCAAATATTATAGTTTTTGGACAACAAATTAATCAAATGACAAAAAGAAGAGAAATATTGAGTAACGTAAGGAATTTTAGAAAAACAGTTTGCAGTACCATTATCCCACAGCACACAAATTAACATTCATGATACCAAAAAAACACTACAATAAAATATTTATCTTCTATCTATCACAATGTTGTCTATTGCATGCCTCTTTATCACACATTCGCGGTGCAGAGTGGAGATCCGCTGCAACGCAATTCTATGGCCCGTTGCCTTTTGCAGGGGCGGCTATAGCGACCCTAAGTTGCGTTAGAATTGAAAAAGTAAAAAAAAAGGGGTGGACGAGTTTATTATTGTCTGTGGCAGCTGACGACTAACTCTGCGTGAGTTTCCCAACAACAAAAAACTGGGAAGTATTATGCCTAAATCTGAATTCGTCGAATGAAAGGCGAATTTTGATTATATTCACTTATTCATTGGTTTCTAATTTCTAATAAGTGATAAAACTAAAACAAAGCACACTACAGAATTGCAATGAGCAATCAACATTAGGCAGAGGCAATGTAATTGAATCAAATGAGCTTGAAAAGAAGAGGCCAAGGCCGTGGCGGAGCTTGACTTAAAAAGCTTGGGGTGGCCAAAATAAAAATTAAATAATTAAACTACATGACTAAAAAAATAATTAAATCATGTTCTACACTCTTTGAGTAACTTGAAATAATCAGTATAGACTCAAATCTAGTTAATATAAATCAATCCAACAACAATTCAAAGAATAAGTGTATATTGTAAGTTGATAAAAATGTTTCAATTAAAAGGTATTCAATGTATCAAACAACAACAACATTCAAAAATGGGCAAAAGCTTACTGTTTCAGTCCGGCTCCGTCGTGCTCTCTGCGGAGCCGTGGATGACAGTCGAGCGCGGGGTGAGAGAGACAGAGAGCCGAGCCGACAAGAGGTGCGGTGGCCTGGTGGGAGGGAGGTCGCGGCGCGCGAGAGTGGAGAGAGGAGGTACGGATTTTGATTTGCTGTAGTCGACGAAACGACGAAGTCGCTGCAGTCAAAAGAATATACACTGTTAGATTTATCAAACAATTTTCATGATGCCACGTTTGCTATTCATATTTTTAATCAATGGAGCAACGAGCATTTAAACAAGAGACACGAAGAAACCTTTTACTTTTATATGGTTAGGTAGTACGTTTTGTCTATTCTTAAATATTGAATTCTGAATAAATAAAAAACAAATTTTAATTTTAGCTTCAATTTTGTAGTGTCTACAAAAAAAATTATTCACTTTTAATTACTATTTTGAAGAGTTTTTTTTTATAAAAAATGATATTTAACATATAAAAAAGTTTCTAAAATCAAAATTGAGACTATAAATGAATAACTCTTTTATATGGACTAAACTTAAAATATCGTAATTTTGTATGAATTGAAAATATATTGAACCCAAAACTTTTTTACCAATATTTAAAAAAACTAAACATCTTTTGGGTCCTCACCAATTAGGGGTCTTGTGCTATTTGACTGCTTGCAAATGAGAGTAAAAATGTGGGCATTGTGTTAATAGATTTTTAGTTATGTTAAGTCTCTCTCTTCCCTTCAAATCCTCTAAAATGAAATAGCACAAACTATTATATAAGGGGGTTTTACTTCTCTCCCCTCCTAAAAATTGAATCAAACACATTTCATGTAAAATATTTCCTCCCTTCAAACTACATCTACCTCTAACCAAACACATTATAAGTCTCACAACTAATAGTTAGAGATGGAGGACAAATCGAATTTGACTTCATTTCTATTACTTAGACATATCTATGTGAAATTCATTTATTATATATAGAAATCGTTTGGAATTGATGTTTACCTCATTGAAAACTAGACTTAATTTTCTTCAAAATAGGCACAAATTACACTAAATTTTATTAATAAATAATAATTGATGGAGTAAATTGGGTTGCACAAATTACACTAAATTTCATTAATAAATAATAATTGATGGAGTAAATTGGGTTGCAAGTTTCATATTATCACCCGTATTAACTTTTTGTAGTGTTTTACTTATTACTCCTTACTCGTTGTTTTTTTTTAATGATTATTAAAAACTAGACATCCAGGACTTATCTAAGTCGTAAGGGAGAGTGTGCTAAGGTTTCCTTGGAGTAAGAGGAATCCACCTTTGTTGAGAAAAGAAAGTTATAAATGTATGACAAGTAGAGATGTCTATTGCGGTTTTGATCATATCAACTTCACATTTGCACAAACCAAGATAACTCAATTGATCCACATCTAAGTCTTAGTAAATTTCAATATGGTGTTGAGATCATAGTTTTAAGAAATTTTTTATCACGACTCGAAAACTATACGCCGTGACGGGTGCACAAGTTATACTCTTAGCCTGGCAAGCCTATCAACTAACTTAACAATTTAAACAACTAAATCGTTCTCAATAATCATTTCAAAAATATATATATAAAACTTTTCTCGAAATTTCGACAGAGTACCCTCTGTAACTTCAACATTTCAAAATTTACAAAATCCCTGTTTATACTTCAAATTCAGCCAAATCATTTTTCAAAGACCATAATCTAATTGTTTAGTACATTTCTCAAAAGACTATCTAAACTCCAATAGCTGCAAAATACATTATGACTCAACAGACTTTACAAAAAAAATGGTCCTCGATCAAAGAGGCCTACCACAACAAAATACGATCGAGACTTAAGCCTACTATCAGCTTGCTACTCAGCTGCCTATGAATCTGAAAAAATTAACAACATGAAGGAGTAAGTCACAAAGACTTAGTGAGTTGACAACAATCACCATCAACTAGAAGGGAAACACAAAAAGGCACGAATAACTGTTTTACAACATTGAGACGATTATGTTATTCACATAATAAAATTATTAAATTTATAGTTTAGCCGCTCAGATAGAAATATTAAAAAATCCAATTAATAGTGAAGCGAAATCAAAATGAATAACATTAAAATCATCATAGAAAATCAAACAAGTAAAAATACTAATTATTGAGAACCAAGAGGCGGCTTCATCTCATTGATAGCCCTTTCCTCCTAAGGGTGGCCTTTCCCTTAGGGGTGGCTCCATCTAACGGATAGCCCTCTCCTCTCAATCCTGCAACGCATCATCACACATCAATTAGGGAGCTTACATCTCGTTGATAGCCCTCTCCTCCTACAGATGACATTTCTCATAGGGGCGACTCCATCTAACGGGTAACTCTCCCTAATCAAAACGAGGTGACTAGGTGCACCTAACGCCGTTAAAGATTTAATAATTATAACAACGATTTCCCAAAACACGTATTTAAAATCATCTCTCATTTCATCGAAATTCATGGAAAACATATTCAATCGCATAACAATTCAATATTTAAATACTTTATAACTCATAAATAAATCAAACAATGATCATATTATATAACAAAGACCGATAAAATAAATAAATGACGAAATCAAGATAAATTTCAAAGGTTGTGTTCCCTAAATTTTTAAATAAACACTTTAACGTAGAAAACGAGTAAAAATAATTATAGCATTATAAAAATAAATGACGATGACCGTCGTCAACTCACAACTATGGAGAATTCCCTAAGTTTGTTCTCCAACAACTCCCAGAGTAGCCGGCAGGACTTCAGCTGACAAATCTTGAACCATACTTGATCAATGGAAGGAATGAGGAAATGGAGGAAATAAGATGGAAGATAGATGAGGGTGTTGGCGGCAAGGGGCAGCTGTGACGGTGGTTTTCTGCGACGAAGTTGAGCGAAGACAAATATATTGGCTCGGCGAAGAGTGAAGACGATATCAGTTTGGCGCATAGCGAAGAGGTTTATTTATTTTGGTTCGGCGCGGAGTAGAGAAAGAAAAACGAAATCGCAAGGATGAGAAACGATTTCGCAAGGGTTCACGGAGATGGTTTTTTGCAAGCCTGAGAGTTATAGGTTCACAATTTGGTTTGGTGTTACTTATTTATTATAATATTATTTGTTTTTAAAAAAAAAAACTGAAACAGTGCGTTTCAATTTTACCCTGAACCCCTCCTTTATTCATGTACCCCCAAAAAGTAAAGGAAAAGACCCAAATACCCTCATATATATAAAAAGTTACAATTTTTTTATTTCTTCATTTCAACATTTCCGAAACAGAAGTGTCAAAAAAATTCCAAAAAACTTTTTTCATGTTTCCCGGTACAGAACATCATTTTCGGAAATCTTTTTTGAAGTTTTCCGGAACTACCGGAAAACTTATTTTAACTTTTTCGGAAAACTTACACTACCAGCAAACTTGACTGTGACATTTCCGGAAGCTACCAGAAAACTTCATCCACAAGTTTTTTGGTAGTTGTTTGATTTTTTTAAAAATATATTTTTTAAATTAATTTTTTTTTGTTTAAATTTTTTATTATATTAGTATTTATTTAATTCATTAGATTTTAACTTTTTTTTTTCAGTGGGTAGGACTAGAGGTAGAGACGGCAAAGTTGTAGGAAGAATACGTAACTTTGAATCTTTATCGTCTATAACGATAAGGATCTCAAGAGCATGAAGACGATCCATATATTAAGAAATTAGGATGAACTTTATTTATTTTCATTTGGTTTGTAATAATTCTTAGTTTGTTTTAGTTTGGAATTGTAATAGTCTTAATATAGATTTAGTTGATATTATATGTAAGTGAAGATACTTTGCTTCCTTACATTTAGTTTATTTTAAATAAATAAAAAATGATGTAATCCCAATTTGGGCCTAGAGAATAGTGTCACTTATGACCGAGGTTTAGAGATAATTTTACTATAAATATGAATCTGTAACCTCATTGAAGGGAATTTTTGGAATGAATTAAAATTTCTCTAATGAGAATTGTGAGTGAGTTAGATCTCCTCTTTAAGTTCTTGGATTTGAACTTGCTTAAGTCTTAACAATGGCTTCCTTACCATTGTGGCAATTCTTTATTGGCTTATCAAATTGTGGCGTTTTCTTCATCTTCTCAACCTAATTCATCTTTTGTTTCTTTTATAATTTTCATTTTCCTTTACATCAAACCCTAATACACAATTTCTACCAATTTTCGTGTTCAGCAACCTGCGATCATATCTCGAGTTCTACAAACTTGTTTTCGGTTATCCAACAGCCTAACTTGCGTTTCAGAACGTCATCTTTCACCTCGTTTTGTCTGATTCAGAGTTTCATAGTTCTGTTTATCGCATTCTCCAGCAATACGCAATTTTTGACTCAAATCTGTAAATTTTCAACTTAGAACGAACGATCCTTAAAGTGAATCATGACAAAACCAAATGATATGATACTATTTTTTAGTATAGAATAATGAATATAAAAGATCAATTTTTCATTTCATTTTTTCCATCAATAAAATATAATAAATAACATTATAAAAACAAAACTTCTTCTGGATTAATTTGAATTGTTACTTAATATTCCCTTTTACACATGAGAGTTTCAATGATCTTCCCCAACTGTAATTTGGACCGTTTCAATATGCAGGTGTTGTAGATTACGGTATTAAAACTCGGTCTGACCAATCAAATCAGTTGGAGTGGGTCTCGGTGAGGGACCGGTATGGTACGGTGAGGGACCGGTATGGTACGGTTATGGAACTAGATATCCAATTGAATTAATGCAATATGTTACACTAACTAAAAAAATATAAAGTTAGTGTTAAAATTTATGTATGTGAGTTTTATTCAATTTTTTTAAAAAATTAACAATCCAAATCCATCAATTTTCACCAGATGATATTTGAATTTAAAAAATATACACCGTTAATATAAAGTTTGAATTTTTAAAATCATATAATGTTATTTTATACTAATAATTTATTAAAAATTTATAATATTAATAAAACATAATTTTAAATAAAATCTTATTACTAGTCGAGATAAAAAAAATTTAGTTCGACTATAAGTCAGATAAATTATTGATTATATTAAATTAAACGTCATATTTTAAGTTAAAATTTTAACCTTAAAATTGTATATGTGATTTTTTTTGACAATATTTATATTTATATTTGATGTAGCTAAATATCACTAGAAGGGGGGTTGAATAGGAATTTTGGCTTTTAAAAATGTTTTAATGAGTTCTTGAATTACTGACCTCTCTGAGAGGATGTGAACTCGAGGACAGAAATTCAAGCCTTTAAATATGAACAGAATAAAAGCGAGGAAAGTATAAAGAGAGAGAGACGCAACTTTTATATTGGTTCACCCAAAGATGGTTACGTCCAGTCCTCACACACTTGTGAGATTTCACTAATGATCAACCAGATCAACCTCTCACAGAGGTTGATTACACTTTGTGTATTCTTAAGCTTCACCAAGCTTACAACCTTGTTTCTTACAAGTTTCAAATATTGCCAAGTACAACTTACTTGAAAATTACAGAGTGATATGAGTATGATATTATTTCTCTTTACTTAACACTTTCTAAAAGATTTTTCATAGATCTAGTTTAGGAATATAGAAAGTATAAAGAGATGATGAATATTGCTTTTGATAGATATAAGATTGCTGATCTTTTTCTGCAATATCACTGTGTGTTTGATGATGAAGAGCTTGCTGCATTTTATAGAGTCCTTGTGGTGTTCTTCCATGTGTCAAACAATTTTATGACCGTTGGGGACTTGATCAAAAAGTCCAAGGTCTTTGAGCTTAATTACAGAACTGTCATCCAGTTGTCTTTGGACAGAAGCAGTCCATCCTCGGTCATGAAGTTCAAACCTCCTAGGTACTTGGTCCTGTGTTGTCATTTTCTCTTTTTCATTCTCCAAGACATGTAAGGTTATTTCTTTGACTTTGTGGGCTACAGCCGCCTGTAAGTTGTAATACCAGGTCAGTTTCAACTTTTGAGAATGATGTGACAATTGATCCAACATTTTACCTCGTACTGGTCGTCCTCGTACCTAGTACTTCCTATCCTCGTACTGGTTCAAATTTGCTTTCTGACCTCTTTGAATAATGTGCTTTATTTGATCATTCTTGGGTACTGTTTTGACTTCTCAACATGATTAAAAATCATGGTTACTGTGCTAGATGAATAATATGCATTTAAGAGGTCATCCTTTCACAGATTCATCCTATCCTCCAGTTTCCAAACATGGTGGTATTAAGTTAGATTTTTCTCCTTTTAGTCTTCATGATGAATAACCTGTTTTCTAATATAAATACACTCAAGAGCACATATTAGTCATTAATCACAATCATAATCCTTTAAGTAATTTTGTTATCATTAAAATCATTTGAGAGAGATTTTGTCTAAACAATCTCCCCATTTTTTATGATGACAAAATTCTTGAAATTATGATTTTTAAATATGAGAAAATTAGAGATTTAAATGTTTATGCTCCCCCTAAATTAAATGAGTAATCCTTTTTTAAAACATTACTCCCCCTGAATTAAATGAGTAATCTTTTTAAAATAAAAAGGTTTAATCAAATGGGCAGTTCAAAATATTCATCTTAAGCAAACACAGATAAAACGGCAAAACATTAATAGCAGCATAATCTTTCTCCCCCCTGAATTTGTCAGCAGCAAAAAAATGAAACACAAAGCTACTCAGAGGAGGAAGGCTCATCAGATGAGGATGAGGGGGAATAAACAGGAACAACAGAAGATGGTTGGGCTGGGAGCTTATGAGGATGATCTCCAGGAGCAACCGTATTAACCAAGTGTCTGGTAACCCATTCAAGAATGAGTCCAAACTGAGCAATTGTGTTCTGGAAGTGATCGAAACTTTGAATCAGTTTCTTTTGGTCCTTCCTAATGGTCTTTAAAAGCCTCATCTGCTTAGTATGTTTCATTTTCTCAGTCCGTTTTCCCGCGTTGGAGTCCTTGGGTTGATCATTTACACTTGAGCTTTTATTCTGTGAACTTGCAGCCTTATTCTTAGAAGAATTATCATTAGTAGTAGCTAAGAAGGAATCAAGGGAACTGAACAGACCTGTGACCTCAGGTAGAGGTTGAGACGGTTCTTCAATAATGGCAACAAAATTTGTTGATGGAGCAGAAGCTAAAGGATTTGAAGTTGGAGGGATCATAACAGATTCTTGCAAATCATGAGAAGAGACCTCAGGCATAGCCTTAGGAGGGCTCGTGGGTGACAATTAATGATATGACAAATTTAGATCAAAATACAACTCTTCACCATCCTCCATTAGTTGAAGAGGAGGTGCTTCGAACGCATCCTCAAGAGGAGGAAGTTCTGCAAATGGGGAGGAAGGAGTTGGCAGTAATGGAGATAGTGGTGGTGATGGAACAACGTAGTCATTTGGTGGAGATAGTGGTGGTAATGGAACAACGGAGACATTTGGTGGAGATGGAGTTGGATCAGGTGACAGAACGGGCTCCTGGATGATTTGTGAGGGAGCATCCTCAAATGGAGGTTGAGCAGATGCTGGTTCTTGGGGTGGAGTGGTAGAGGAGGAATTACAAGTTTTTCTTTTCTTTGGAGAAAGAGGAGTAGTAGATGATGATGTTACAGGGGCAGATGGTTGGAGCCTCATTTGTTTTACATTCTTCATGGAGAATGTGTTGTTGAAATGAAGTGATGGTTCATCATCCAGCGGAAGCTTGAAAAATTTGAATATTTTGGTCAGTATCATGCCATAAGGGGCTTATCGACCTAAAACCACAACATTCAACATGAAACTGAATATGATGTTGCCTAAATTAAGGGGAGTTCATGTCATAAGATGATGGATGAGAAGGAGGTCCAACTCAGTAACCTTCTCAAAACTGTCGGCTCTGGGCACAATAGAGTGCACACAGATGTTGTGAAGAATACGACATCTTCTAGTATTTTTCTTGTGAGATGAAAATACCATCTTCTAGTTGTTTGATTTGTAATCCAAGAAAGAATTTTAATTCACCCATCATACTCATCTCAAACACACTTTGCATGAGATAAGAGAAATCTTCACACATCTTTTCATTTGCGGATCCAAATATTATGTCATCCACATATATTTGAACAATCAACAAATCTTCTTTGAAAGTTTTTTTGAAAAGAGTGGTATCAATATGTCCTCTTACGAATCCATTTTCTTTAAGAAAAAGAACTCAACCTCTCGTACCAAGCTCGAGGAGCTTGTTTAATCCATAAAGAGCTTTTGAGAGTTTAAACATATATCTCCTCATTTAGAAAATCATTCAAAAAGGCACTTTTGACATCCATTTGGAATAGTTTGATACCTTTATGAGTGGCATATACTAGGAGGATTCTTATAGCTTCGAGTCTAGCAACCGGTGCAAATGTTTCATCATAATCAATTCCTTCCTGTTGGTTGTAGCCTTGTTCCACTAGTCTTTCTTTATTTCTTATGACCTCTCCATCCTCATTCAGTTTGTTTCTAAATATCCATTTAGTTCCAATGATGGATTTTTCAAGTGGAAGAGGTACAAGATCCCACACTTGGTTTCTTTTAAACTGTGACAGTTCCTCCATCATGGCGTCAACCCATGATTTGTCACAAATTACTTGATCAATCGTTTTGGGTTCCACTTGTGATATCATGGCCATGTTGGTTGCATTTCCTCTTAGAGATTGTCTGGTCCTTACACCATCAGCCGTGTTTCCAATGATCAGATCTAGAGGATGATGCGTAACTGTCTTCCATCCTCTTGGAGGTTGCTAAGAGGTTGGATCAGATTCATCCTCTTCGTTTGGACTGGGTACTTTAGAGGATGAAGGTTCATCTTTTTCATATTTATCAATTTTTTCTAAACACAAGTCATCAAACTCATCAAAAATAACAAGCATGGATTCCTCCACAGTTTGAGTCCTAAGATTATATATTCTATAACCTTTTGACGAAGTGGAGTATCCCAAAAATATACCTTTGTCAGATTTTGGATCAAACTTTCCCAGATTTTCTTTATTATTTAGAATGTAGCAATAACATCCAAATATATGAAAATAGGAAATTTTTGGTTTTCTGCCTTTCCATAGCTCATATGGAGTTTTGTTTAAAATTTTTCTAATGGACACACGATTTGAAACATAACATGCAATGTTGATAGCTTCGGCCCAAAAATATTTTTCAATGTTGGCTTCATTTAAGATAGTTCTAGCCATTTCTTGCAAAGTTCTATTTTTCCTTTCAACAACTCCATTTTGTTGAGGAGTTCTTGGGCAAGAAAAATTATGAGAAATTCCATTTTCATCAAAAAGATTTTTAGATGATTCATTTTCAAATTCACCTCCATGGTCAGTTCTCACGGAGACAATTCTTGATCCTTTTTCATTTTGGATCTTTTTACAAAAATGATGAAAAGCCTCAAAGGCTTCATCTTTATGTTTTAAAAATGAGACCCATGTAAAACGTGAGAAGTCATCAACAATTACAAATTCGTATCTTTTTCCACTAAGACTTGGAGTTTTGATAGGACCAAAGAGGTCAATATGAAGTAGCTCAAGAGGATGATTTGTTGAAACAATATTTTTAGAGTGAAAGCTACTTTTAACTTGTTTTCCTTTGGCGCAAGCTTCACATACTTTGTCTTTCTCAAAATCAATTTTTGGAAGACCTTTAACTAATTCTAATTTAGACAACTTAGAAATAGTGTTCAAACTTGTATGACCAGTTCGTTTGTGCCATATCCATTTATCCTTTTCAATGGATACAAAACAAGATTCAGTAGGCAAATCATCTAGATATAACTCATATAAATTCTTTTTTCTAAAACCAGAAAAGAAAACTCTTCCCGAGGATGAGTGTTTAACCTCGCATAGATTAGGCTTAAAAATAACTTCAAATCCACTATCACATAGTTGAATAATACTGAGCAAGTTATGTTTTAAACCATCCACATATTGTACATTTTCAATTTTGGCAGAATTATTTTTACCAATGATACCGGTACCTTTTTATTTGAGCTTTATCATTGTTTCCAAATGTGACCGATCCTCCATCCTTTATTTCCAAGGAAATAAAGCAATGCATATCCCCTGTCATATGCCTTGAGCAGCCACTGTCCAAGAACCAGGGCTTTCTTTTGTTGATCAGAGGATGTACCTGTGTTAGAGTTTAATAGTGACTTAGGTACCCATATAGAATTGGGTCCTTGTTGGTTAGTTTTTCTTCTTGAGAGGAATTTTCTTTTACGATAACAAACAGAATCATGATGCCCATGTTTACCACAGAATGAACATCCTTTCTTTATGTTGTCTGCCCTTTTCTTTGTATGACAACTTTTGAAAGTATGTCCAAGTTTTTTGCAAGAGGTGCATCTTGGCCTATCCTCTTGTTTCTTTGGAATGAAAAAGTTTTCATATAATTTTTGTTTTTGAGAACTTTTAAATCCAATACCATATTTGTCAAAGATTACAGATTGGGATCCCATTATCTTTTGAAAAGTATCAGTGGATTTAACAAAGTTGGTAATATCATTTTTTAGTTCTTCAACTTCTATTTTCAAAATTTCCTTTTCTGTATACTCTTCTGGAGGATGAATTTTGACATTCCTTTTGTTTAAAATAGATTGTTGCTCAGACAACTTCTCATAAGATAACTGCAAGTCTCGAATGATTTGTTCATATTTTTTATTCTTAGCTTGGAGTTCCTCATTTAGTTTCTTTATTTCATAAAGTTGATTTTTAAGAAAACCACATTTATGAGATAAGGTGTTTGAGTCATTTAAAAGATTGTCAAATTCTATTTCTATTTTTTCACAAGTAGGACAGAGTTATGTGATGGTTACCTTTTCAGTTTTTGTCTTTGTCATGAGACAGAGGTTGGCCTCTTCTTCCTTTTCTTGCTCTGAGGATGAATCGTCACTATCATCCCATGTAATCATCATAGATTTGTTTTTATAGGGAAATCTTCTTGAGTTCCTTTTGTTTATAGGACACTCAGTCTTGTAGTGACGCAATTTATTGCATCCAAAACAAGTAATCTGACTTTTGTCAGTTTTTTCTTTTTGAGGAGATCTTTTTGTCCTGTCCTCTACAATTAATCATCCTCTGGATTCTTCTAGAAATCATAGCGAGTTCATCTTCTTCCTCAGATAGAGGATACTCTGGGTTTTCCTTATTTGTGGTATCTTCAGTCCTCTTGGAGGATGAGCTTTCCGTTTGACTTGATTTTAGAGCAATCATTTTCCCTTTTTGCTTGGTTTGTCAGCCAGCAACAATGGTTCATGAGCTCTTAGAGTTCCAACCAGATCCTCTAACTTCATGTTGGCTAAGTCTCTTGCTTCTGTAATGGCAGTCACCATAGGTCAATTCTTTTGGTAAACTCCTTAGGATTTTTCTTATCCTCTCTTGAACGGAGTATACTCTTCCAATAGATCTCAAGTTGTTTAATATGATTATCGGCCTTGAGAACATTTCATCAATCGTTTCTTCCTCCTTCATTTCGAATAATTCGAATTCTCTTACTCCCATGTCAATCCTTGCTTCTTTTACGTGGCTTGATCCTTCATGATGAATCTTTAGAGTGTCCCATAGTTCCTTGGCGTTTTTGCATTCTTCAACTCTATCGTATTCTTCCCTGCTCAAAGCACACGTTAGAAATAAATGAGCTTTAGAGTTTAAGAGTACCTTAGCATTTTCATCAGTCGTCCACTGTGCTTGAGGTTTCACGTCGGAGGTTGCATCTGTGTTGTTGATTCTGATGACATGATCCCCGTTTTCAACAACAGACCACATGTTGTTATTTTGTGATATGAGAAACAGTCTCATTTTACCTTTCCAGTGGTAGTAATCAGTACCATCAAAATAGGGAGGACTGTTGGATGATCCTCCTTCAGGAACATACTTTGCTTTTGACATTTTTCTTTTGATCTTTTTCTCTTACACTGTTAGATGTAATTTTTCTAGAGAACCTTGCTCTAATACCAATTGATGTAGCTAAATATCACTAGAAGGGGGGTTGAATAGGGATTTTTGCTTTTAAAAAAGTTTTAATGAGTTCTTGAATTACTGACCTCTCTGAGAGGATGTGAACTCGAGGACAGAAATTCAAGCCTTTAAATATGAACATAATAAAAGCGACGAAAGTATAAAGAGAGAGAGACACAACTTTTATACTGGTTCACCCAAAGATGGCTACGTCCAAACCTCACACACTTGTGAGATTTCACTAATGATCAACCAGATCAACCTCTCATAGAGGTTGATTACACTCTGTGTATTCTTAAGCTTCACCAAGCTTACAACCTTGTTTCTTACAAGTTTCAAATATTTACAAGTAAAACTTACTTGAAAATTACAGAGTGATATGAGTATGATATTCTTTCTCTTTACTTAACATTTTCTAAAAGATTTTTCAGAGATCTAGTTTAGGAATATAGAAAGTATAAAGAGAGGATGGATATTGCTTTTGATAGATATAAGATTCTTGATCTTTTTCTGCAATATTGTGTGTTTGATGATGAAGAGCTTGCTACCTTTTATAGAGTCATTGTGGTGCTCTTCCATGTGTCAAACAATTTTATGACCGTTGGGGACTTGATCAAAAAGTTCAAGGTCTTTGAGCTTAATTACAGAACTGCCATGCAGTTGTCTTTCCAAGCAGTCCATCCTCGGTCATGAGGTTCAAACCTCCTAGGTACTTGGTCCTGTGTTGTCATTTTCTCTTTTTCATTCTCCAAGACATGTAAGGCTATTTCTTTGACTTTGTAGGCTACAACCGCCTGTAAGTTGTAATACCAGGTCGGTTTCAACTTTTGAGAATGATGTGACAATTGATCCAACATTTTATCTAGTATTGGCCGTCCTCGTACCTAGTACTTCCCATCCTCGTACTGGTTCAAATTTGCTTTTTGACCTCTTTGAATAATGTGCTTTATTTGATCATTCTTGGGTACTTTTTTGACTTCTCAACATGATTAAAAATCATGGTTACTGTGCTAGATGAATAATATGCATTTAGGAGGTCATCCTCTCACAGATTCATCATATCCTCCAGTTTCCAAATATGGTGGTATTAAGTTAGATTTTTCTCCTTTTTAGTCTTCATGATGAATAACCTGTTTTCTAATATAAATACACTCAAGAACACAGATTATTCATTAATCACAATCATAATCCTTTAAGTAATTTTGTTATCATTAAAATCATTTGAGAGAGATTTTGTCTGAACAATATTAATAGTAAAAAAGATACTAATACTACTAACTAACACTCCCTCAGATGTTCTATATATAAAAGAAAGGTTTAATTGCACTTTTTATCCCTCTATTTTAGTTGAATCACAAAAATTGTATATGTAATTTTTTTGGCAACATTTATATTTATATTAATAGTAAAAAAGATACTAATACTACTAACTTACACTCCCTTATATGTTATATATATAAAAGAAAGGCTTAACTGCACTTTTGATCCCTTTATTTTAGTTGAATCACGAAAATAGTTCCTCATTTTATTTGTCTCCAGTTTTGTCCCCAAATAGAATTTTGATCCAAAATTTGATGAAATGAATTTTTTTAATGAAGTGTCAAAAAAAGATGATGTGGCAGAGTGTGTGGCTTAATTGCATTTTAATATTATTCTAAATTTGAAAAATACAATTTCTATTTTTAAAAACAAATTTCCTATTTCATTACGACATTTAATTACAAAAAAAAAATAAAAAAAATATGTATAACACTTTCCTTCATCAGAAGCGAATTCAAAAAACAATTTTGAGAAACCTAATCCCTAATTTCATCCAAGCTATCGTGTTCTTCTTCTTCTTCTTCTTATTCGTCGTCATCATCTTCTTCTTATCTATTCATCTTCGTAGTTATCGTCGTCTTCTTCTTCTTTGTCACTGTCGTGTTCTTCTTCTTCGTTCATCTTTGTAGATGATTTTGCTTTGTTTCTTATTGTGCATCGATCGTGGTTCGTTTCTTCTTCCTCTGTTCCTTGTATTTTTTTGGGGGAAAAATGTCTTCCCGTTCATATTTAGTTACAAGCAACAATTCTCATTTGAGAATTAGAATGAGAGAATTTTTGTGTGGACTTTAATCTCCTTTGTGTACTTCCTAGAGGATTGAAAATCCAGGTCGAAGGTTTCATGGTTGTGGTTTTTATAAGGTAACTATTTGTCAATATTTTGGATTTTTCTTTTTTGCTCTATTGTTTTGAGATTATGAAAATTCATTGAAAGAAGATTCAATCTTTTTATTTTGCTATGTTGTTTCAGTTACAAGGTAAAAAAAGCTTGCAATTTTTTTGATTGGTTTGATGAGCCAATGACAGAACGAGAAAAAGAAGTTATTATGTTTCTGATGAAAATGATTGATGAATTCAAGAAGAAAGACAATGTGACAAAAAAGTATGATGATGAACTGAAGTTGAAGTTGAAACTAATGAGGGATTTTCTGGCACTTTCATGGCTCTTGATTATTGTTCTTTTGGTTATTGTAATGTTGAAGTAATTGAAATGATAGGATTAAGGGTGTTTTGTAATGATGTAATTTAGGGTGTTTAGGGTTTAAATTGTAATATCATTGTGTAATCTAATCAAATTTCAATGAATAAGGTTGTTATTGTGAAATGAAATTGGTATTACTGTAATGCAATTGTCTATTTTCGCATGTTAATAATTCAGTTTGGTATCGTTCTATTAATGCAATTTGCTCAAACAAATTTCCACTAGTTTGGTATCGTTCAAGATATAATGCAGTTGCCTAATATTAATGCTCAAACAAATTTGCTCATTCAAGATAACATACTAAATTTACTGCAACCAGAATTTTACATTACAACCAAAACAAAATAAGGAGAACTTAGGTTCCAAAATAAACAGAATTTAGGTTACAACCAGAACATCATTCCATCATTACATACTATTGCATTACAAAATAATCATTCCATCAAAACTTAGGTCCAAAAAGAGGTCATACATGCTACTGCATTACAAAATAAAATTCCCAAGTATCATTACATATTTATAATAATCAAAATAAAATTCACAAGTTTGGTTCCGTCAATTCATTTGTGAATCTTGAGTTTGTGGAGCTTGTGAATTCTGAGATAAAACAGTTGGTGTTTCTCCCTCATCTCCTCCAACCCTTGTTGTCTTTGCTTTCTTTGTTCTCTTGACGTTATTTCCACTTTTTGGTATCTCTCTATCAGCAGCACTTTTACCCTTGTATGTCCTCGTGTTGTGACCAAGCTTCCTACAGTTGTTACATTTCACAATTGCGAACTGTCTTGGTAGTATGTTAGAACCTTTTGGCTCGTCATTGGACTTGTCCCTTTTTTTCTTTGGTTTACCCGATGCTCTCCTCATGATTAGGGGATTTATAGGCTCTTCATTTGATGCAGGTCAATGTTTTGGTCCATTTGATGGCATTACAATGTAAGAGTAGCATGTCAAGAAGTTTGTTTTCCTATTTAAAGAACTAGAAACATGTCAAGAACAAAAAATAGGATGTTAAAACTACATGTTAAATCTGAAGTAGAAATATGTAAAAAACAACATGTTAAAACCATCAACAACCAGTACCAATATGCAGATAAATCTGAAGCAGAAATATGTAAAAAGACAGCATGTTAAAAATATCAACAACCAATATCAATATGCAGTTAAATCTGAAGCAGAAATATGTAAAAGATAGCATGTTGAAACTATCAACAACCAGTACCAATATGCAGTTAAATGTGAAGCAGAAATATGTAAAACACAACATGTTAAATTTATGCAGTTAAAACTATCAATAACCAGAACTGAACCAGAAGTTAAACTAGAACAAAACATAACAGAATTGGAACTAAACTGAATCATATTTAAAAGAAACTAAATCAATATGCAGTTCAAATCAAATTTTATACCTGTAATAAGGTGAAACATACGATTCTGGATCAGCTTTGTTGTGCCATATACAAACAAGGGCATGACAACACGGAATGCCGGTTAAAATCCCACTTACGACAAGCGCAAGTTTTTGTGTGTAGATTTACTGTATAAGTGTATATACCATTTGTGACACTAAACAAGTTAAAATCATCATCTCCATGCCAAGTTGGGAACCAACCCCCAGCTGTTTTTTTTTTTTCCTTTTCTAATATTTGCTGAATCTTTTGACATATATTGCCTCTATATCATAGCATGAGCTCTTTCTGTTTGACAATCCTTACTGTAATGTAATGTTTCACGTCTTCAAGTAATGTTATGATATGCTTATCTCTATACTCCAATACAACCATGTTGAAAGCCTCACACATGTTGTTTACTTGGAGGTCACATTGCGTATCAGTGCAAAATGTAGACCTAGTCCACATAGATGGTGGGAATTTCGTCATGTCTTTCCAAGCATCTTCATTAATTGCCTTAATTTTTTGCATTACTTTCTCCCAATCCTGGACCACCGTTGCCTTTGCTGCCAACCAAAGAAGTTCTTTCATATGTCCTCTTGGATACTTTTTTTTTTCAATTTTCATACAAGTGTTTAACACATAATATGTGTTCCACATGGGCCCCAATGTTGGCAATAACAGGTACCAATCCCTGAAATCAATTCATAATAATTCAACATAATTTTATAAGAATAATAGAACCAATAAAACCAAACTCAACAGAGCTATATGAAGACAAATCAGTTCAAGATATTATAAAAGGACCAAACTCGTCATTATGTTAAAAAGGATTTATAATGTTAAAGAAAATACATATTATTATAAGAAAAATACAACCAATATAACCAAACTTAACAGAGCTATATCCCTCATTCCGACACAAACCACATCTCTTGGGGTGTGTACTTTTCTCCGGTTGATCCATTTCAGTATGAATGTGAGTAGACTGTGGACGACGTTTTGGATCTCTTATCATGGCTGGATTGTGGCACAATTCTATTCCATTGTATTCTGGCCAATATGATTGAAGAGGAATTGCTTGGAACTCTTCCTTGTAAACATCAAAGATACATTGCAATGTATACTTGGAAGACATAGACATCATGTAGTCACGGTGAATAAACGAACAAGCGGCGATTACATGTTAACATGGATAGTGTAATGCTTGAAATTTACCACAATCACACCATCGTTTATCGAGGTCTACCTTGAATGTCCCTATAGGACGATTGCTTGGTGAACGAATCAACTCCTTAACTGTAAAGATATTATGTGCTCGATTGTGAATAACAATTTCATGGGATTTCGATAATGCTCGTTCCTTGTTAAGGTTTTGAATGATTGTATTTGAGTAAATCAAACCTGATGCTATCATTGCTTGGGATTGTGTACATTTTTCTTCAGATTTTGTAGTCACTCTGTAGTATGTTGCTTGCACCAAAGAACTGATTGGAAGATTGCGTGTCCCCTTTAATACATTGTTAATGCACTCAACAAGGTTAGTTGTCATGTGTCCCCGACGTTTCCCTTCATCATATGCTTGTAGCCATTGTTCCTTTGGAATATCATCTACCCATTTCACTGCATCTTGACTCCAATCATTGATTTGTCTCCTGTAGTATGTGATGCCTGGTTGAGTCATGGCATATCCTGAAGGAACAAAAGTTGATGTTGTTATAGACAATTTAAAAACAAAAATATGTGTGAGATATATATATATATATAAACCCATGTTGGTTACAATATTTTTTATTTGGCCATTTTTGAAGGTCCTCGTGAAGTTTCGTGATATATGTCGAATGCAAAAGACATGATGCCAATTGTTGTTTAGATGCCTAACTACACTTTTAATTGACTCATGTCTATCCAAAATCAAGCAGAGGTTGGGCTGAGGTGTGACAAACATTCGTAGACGACTGGGGAAGAAAAACCATGCATCTGATGTTTCATCCTCAATTATGGCGTATGCTATAGGAATGGTATGTCCATCACCATCCTAAGTGATTGCCATTAGTAAGTTCCCACGACACTTCCCATACAACCATGTTTCATCAACTGAAACAACTGCCTTACAGTGGTCAAACCCTTTGATACATGGTGGAAACTCCATAAGAGGCGATGGAAGACAACTTTGCCAGGAACTTCTTGGCCATCCTCAATAAAGGGTCGCACTTCAAAATCAGTAACAGTGACTGGAAGATAATGTTTGAAAGCAAGGATCCATCTTGGAAGCTCCTTGTATGATTCCTTCCGATTCCCATATATTCTCTCAATGGCCTTTTGTTTTGCAATCCATGCATTTCTATAAGTAGTAGTAGTATATGTGTACCGTGATCGTATATGTGCATCAACACTGAAACTGATATTGTGGAATCCGTCGTTACCATTTGTAGGATGCTTTCACAAATAAAAGCCGATGAGAGTTGTTGGTGATCTTGTGAAACCATTGTTGATGAGCTTGTGTGTGGCTCTTCTAGTTTTGTGATCTTCCAGATGTTTGATTTCTTTCCATTCAAAATTCTACACCTCCACGTACAATTTTTATTTTTACAACGGACAATCCATCTAGTGCTATCAGAATGCGCTACGACGAAGTAGAATTGTGCATATGATATTCTTCTACACACTGCATTGCCACAACTTTTGTGGGAAATGTCATCCCCACTAGGAGATTGTCAGGATTCAGAACAAGGTAAGATTGGTTTTGGGACATAGATTGGACAAATTCATCGTCAACGTAATTCATGTTATCGGAGGTCACGTTGCAAAAATGTGAGGGGGGAGTCAGAGAAACAAATTATAGTAGATGGACATTCTACTATGGGTTCCTGATCATCATCGTCATCGACAACAACTTCAGCAAGAATGTCATCCTCATTCTCACTGAAATCGCCAACCTCTTCATTGTGGACACCAACCACAACACTTATAGGACCATCATTGTATGGTATGTTAAGGTCAATACCATGGGTGGTTGTTGATGATTGTTGTGATGACAAATAGGGTATGGATTGATGGTGGAATTGTGTTTCAATAAAATGATATGAAGATGGAATGGAGTTGGGATATTAAGAGGGTATGGAGCAAGGGATTGAATAAGGCGTTGGCTCAATATGTGGTAAAATTACTTCTTTGGGATAATCTGCAATCCTCCACTGATTGGTTGGTTTCGATTTGGATAGGATGACACAATCCTCCATAGAAAATTTCTATAAATAGTAATTATGTTCATATTATTATTCACACACACTTTAAAGCTCTCACATTCACAACATACAAGCTTCATGGCTTTTTTGAGAAATCAGCATCTCCATAGGTCTAGAGATGTCGCTGAGATGGTAAGTGGTTGTAATCGTCTTATGTATACATGTTTTTAATCGTCATTTTATAAGTCAAATACTAATTTTATTTAAAATGTAGAACTTGATTGAATGTCACCACCACTTCATAATGGAGGAACCAAATGAAATGAGGAAGTTGGGTTTTTGACCGTTGCAACATTGGGGTCTTGTAATGTGGACCCTTCATTGGTGACCGCAATGGTAGAACGTTGGAGAACAGAAACACACACGTTTCATCTTTCAATAGGAGAGTGTACAATAACTCTAGAAGATGTTGAATTACAACTAGGTCTACCTGTCAACGGAAGACCAGTAACTAGAGGTGGCACTTTAGATTGGGATGAAGAATGCCAACAACTTTTGGGTGTCATTCCTCCAAAAAATCAGATGGTGGGTCAATTCGTCAAACTAAAATGGTTGAAAGACACATTTGCTCATGTTTCAGATAATGCAATAGTTGAGTAGGTACAACAGCACTGTAAAGCATACCTATTGCGCTTGATTGGGGGTTTGGTGATCCCTGACAAATCTTGCAATAAAGTTCATTTGATGTATCTCCCCTTATTGAAACATCTTCAACTTGTTCGACTATATAGCTGAGGTTCAGCCTGTTTGGCAAACTTATACAAGCACATGTGTCGTGCAACCACACTTTCTTATGCATGTATGAGTGGATGTACATTGCTCCTTCAATCTTGGGTATGGTATCACATGTCGTTCATTGCCCCTCATTGCACTAGAGAGATATCATTTTCACTTGCAAAACGGTAAAACACTTTTCATATTAACCCAATAAACTACGTATAATATACTTGTCAAACTTGCTAAATAATAGTTTTATATTCTTTTACTAGATGGATTGTCAGGGGACTAATCCATTTTGGAACTCCATACGGGGATCCTATCAATTATAGATCAAACATTGATCACATGCAACATTATCAGGTTAAAAATTTCATTATTCAACAAAATTTATACTACTTATAATTGTGTCGCCTTACTAATATGTCTTTTATTTTCTCTAGTTCATATGGATGCCTTACAGGGGTCTTGAAAACGTCATACCACAACAAGCATATCAGGATTCAATGATATGGACTGCCAAAACCGCTTTGATTTGTTTCTCAACTGTAGAATGACATCAAACAGATAGAGTCAAACTGCAGTTTGGACTTTCCCAGGAAATACCAGATGATTCTGAAAATATTGATACACTTCACTATCAAGATATGAGAGGGAATCACCTGGAAAATTGGAAAGACACACTTGTTGCATGGATTCAATTTTGGAACGAATGTCGAAGTCGTTGTCTTACCGGCCAACCGATACATGGACACTCAATACCAACAGAGAAGTATATGTTGTGGTTTAGACACAACTCCAATCTGTACCTATCAGCTCCGCACCTATTGCGGGACCCACGATGTGGTGTTGCAGAAGAGCCAACCCAACCATCACAACGACAAAGGCGTAATAGACCTCGTTCACTAACTCCCTCTGTTACTATTGAAAATGAAGTGCCAGAACCACATCGCCATTCATTTTCTTTCACCCCAACACAACAACAATTTGAACAACTAAGACAATCATTTCAATTCACGTTAACTCAACAATATGATCGTTGACAATCTCTACATTCAAGCGACCAAGATTTTGTCAATAATTTATTTGGTGCAGACCTAGGTACGCTTGAGTCGGCTGCTTGTTATATTAATAACATGTACTCATTTGGTGTTCCATCGTTCTCCAATCAATTAGATCATAGTTCTTCAATGCATGTTGACCTACTAAGTGAGAATGTACAGGAGACACATGCCATAGTTGACGAAGAAAACCCACCTCCACATCGTCCACGTCGTATTCGTCGACCACCACGATGTGGGACTGGACACCATATAGGAGATTAATGTAATAAAAACATTGTAATAAAATTTGTGTTGCATTATCTCACATTTATAAATTATAACTACCCACCTTCTCATACGTTTGGGCATGCCATTGTTAATTGATCAAACCCCCTATGTTTGTGCCTACTAAATAGTACTACTAATAAAATAGATTCTACAAATAATAAAACAAATTTTATAATAAAAAAACAAAAGACATTGAGAAGTTGGTATGAAGGGGACCGATTTCCCTTAATTCTTTTAAAAAAAAAAATCTTGAGAAGTTGACACTTTAAGGACCGATTTCTCACTTGCTAAAATTGAAAATTTTAAAAAGGTGGTAGTTTGGTATTTAATAAATAATGAATGGTAATTTGGTACTTTTTTTTTATGGTAGAACAAAAAAAAAGCCTACATACCTTTTGCCGATCTGAAATGAATGCATATTGCATATGCTGAACATTGTTGAGGTCATCCAGTAAAAGATCTAGAAATCATTGCCATGAATCTCTTGTTTTCGCTTCAACAATTCCATATGCAATGGGAATCATTTAATTATTCTCATTTTTACCTGCTGCAGCTATTAACTGACTGTCATATTCTCCCTTCAAGAAACAAGCATCCAACCCAATTATATGCCTGCATGTATTAGCAAACGCAACCTTACAAGCCTCTAAACATACATAAATTCTCTCAAAAACTGGTCCAACATCATACATACCACACTTAATAATAACTGTAGAGTTTGGATTTGATCTCCTAAGTTCATTGACATATTCTTTCACGCGTGCATATTTGATAAACCTATTTTTATAGGATTTTTAGAAGGTATTTACCGTCTATTTTATCTTATTTTATAGTTTTGATTTCGACTTCTTCTTATTTATTCATTTATTTATGATATTTGCAGAATTGATCATGAAATGATAAAATAATTCAAATTGGTCAAATATACTAAGTTTTAGTGCAAAAAATATCAATTTTGATATTCCAATTTATGAGTACAAGAAGGAGGTTTGTTGCACACTTCAAGATTGAATTTTATGATAACAAAATGTTGCCAAAGAAGGGGGAAGGTTGTTGCCAAAGAAGGGGGAAGGTTGTTGACAAAGAAGGCGGGAGGTTGTTGCATAAAATGAGGATCTTATTGCTATCATAAGTAGAAGAAATCAGAAACAGAAAAGAGGAGCCACACACTAGAAACAGAATTGAAGAAGCAGAAAAATTAGAGAAAGAGAAAATAAGGAGAAACAACTTGGAAACTGAGGAGTGTTTGGAGCGGGAGTAAAGTGTCTCAAATTTTGGAGCAAAAAAATCATACTCTTTGAGGGTTTTATTTATTTTTTCTTTAATTGATGAACACTTCAATTATTTACTTTATTTTCTATATGTCAATGAGTAACTAAGCTCTCTTCTAGGGTCTTTGGTGAATCTTGTCATTAAGATATCTTTTTACTATGTCTTAGTTTTAAATTCTAGTTTTATTTTAGATTTTTGTTGTTTATCTCAATTAAATTATTCTATTGCTTTATTTACATGTTTGGGATGGCCAAACTTTGCATGCTTTAATCAATCAATTGACTAGTGACCAACTACAACTAATTGGTAGATCTATATGATAATTGATATTATGATTGTTGTATGATGAAACATAGATACTAATCTTTCAATCATTCAACTTCTTGGTTATTTATGCTTTCTCTTAATTATATTTTTTGTATGATCGATCAAATAATTAATTCAGAGAAAAGAATATTACATTGAATGATGAATCTTTGTTAATAGTTTTAAAGAGAGATTGATAATTGAGAAAATGAATAAGAATGTATATAAAACTAGGACTTGGGGTATTGGTATTACAAGTGAAACCATGACCCTAGGTTTACTTTCCATTAATTCAAAGTTGTGTTGTTATATACTCTCGTTATAACTTTTATGCTATCGTTACCTTTTTGTTATCGCGAACCAACAATAATTTTCATTAGTCTAAATAATATAAAATCTTGATTAATTTGGTAATTGTTAAATTAATCTTTGTGGATATGATAACCTTATATACTACAACTTGGCAAATCCGTACACTTGTGGAATTTTGTGCAACAATATTGCTCCCTTTGAGCACCTTGAATCATTTCTATGGCTCTTACTTTGGCTCTATATGCTTGGTATGTAGACAACTTCACATCCCATTTCTCAAGTGCCTCAACAATCAATCCCTTGGGTTTCATTTCAGGTGTATGTCTCAACATAGGAACGAAATTCTTGGCAAGCCATTCAGTCTTAGCTTATCTTTTTTTGCCCTCCTATGACATGTATGATCATCTGTGAAACTCACTAATTGTCAATATTCGTTTGAAGTCATCTTACTAATCCTCGTGTAAAATGGACATTCTGGCTCACACTTAACAATCATTCTCTTTCCACCATTCTTTTTGAAATACAAGTTTTTCTTAGTCTCCATTGCAAAGTCTTTAATAACATTCTTAACCATCGCTTTTATATTGAATTTCATGTCCAACTAAAACTTAGTTCATCACCATTTTCATGTTGGTTAAATTTAGGAAATTTCCTAACATCCTCTTCATCAACTTCACTTCCTAGTGGAGCATCCAAATCATCATAATTCACATCATTTTCTTCAAAATCAGTTGCAAAACTAGGCCTGGGTTTCCTCTTGGGTTTATAGGTCTTTCATATGAATTTTCATTCCTTACAACATTAACAAATATCTCAGTTGGTATTTCAGAAATCCAGTCCCAATCCTCACCCTCATGGAACTCACCCATATCATCATCTTCATCATTTGATTTAGCAACATAATCCTCATCTTCTTCACTCACATAATCTTCACCTGCTCCTCGTCCAATTTCAACATAGACTGGTTCAGATTCTGGTTGAATTGGTTTAGTTCGAACTGGTTCAGTTTGATCTTGTTTAGCTTCACCTTGGACTTTTTCAGCTTCAACTGGCTCTTGAATTGGACTTTAATCACTAATAATGGGATTGTCTATAGAGTGTTCCACAAAGACTTCAATTACATTAAACCCTTTGACATCTTCAGTAAATTTTACATCATCATCATTGTTGAGAGGTCGAAGCCCATGAGTAAATGAGTACTTGTGATGTTGGTACCACAAATATTTAATATTCATATATCCCAAACTTTTGACCACTTCAGTAATTTGCATGTGGGACATTAAGTCTACATCCCAAGAACAATTCATCTCATCCACTTGGGCACCAACATACATGTTCACTGGGTGATTTACAAAACTACCCCCATGATTAATTCTTAACCTAACTTTGCGGACTTTAGCTGGCCTACACAAAACAAACCGTTGAATACACAACAACTCAGTCAAACTATAATACGACAAACTATACACGGACCACAAAATAATACAAAAAAGCATATGGAGCACATTACTAAAAAGGCATAAAGGCATAGAGTTTAATACTGTTAACACTATAAAGACAAAATTTTGGCCCAAAATTTTTGAATACAGAGTTTAATAATGTTAACAATAAAGCAAAACGAAAACCCTAAAATCACATACCTAGTACAAAACTTTGTATCTGCTTTCGTCCGTGAAGATGGAGAGAATGAGAAATCACCTCCAGGTTTACTCGTCGTTGAAACACTAAATCAAAAACAAAGAAGAACAAGACGATAAAGAAGAAGACAATCGAGAGGAAGATGACGACGACGAAGAAGAAGAGCACGATAGCTTGAATGAAATTAGGGATTAGGTTTCTCAAATTTTTGAATTCGCGTCTGATGAAGGAAAATGTTTTACATATCTCTTTCATTTTTTTTGTAATTAAATGTTGTAATAAAATAGGAAATTTGTTTTTAAAAATAGAAATTTTATTTTTCAAATTTGGAATAATATTAAAATGCAATTAATCCACATAGACTCTGCCAGATCTCTTTTTTTTTTTACACATCATTAAAAAAATGACATTTCATTAAGTTTTGAATCAAAATTCTGTTTGGGGACCAAAACTGGAGACAAATAAAATGGGGAGACTACTTGCGTGATTCAACTAACATAGGGGAACAAAAATGCAATTAAGACTAAAAGAAAAAACAAAAATAAAACATGACATTTAATTTGGAATTTTTACAGGAATATCCTAGTTTTTTTTCAAAAGCTCCAAATTGCCCCACTGCGAAATTTAAATACAGAAATGCTCTACTTTTTAGCCCCAGTTGCTGATCGCAACATGAGGATGCGACTTGCTGAAGGATTTTTTTTTTGTTCTAATAGGAGGTCGCATCCTGGGGATGCGACATGTACTAGGCTTATTTTTTTTGTTCCATTTTATTTATTGGTATAATTATTATTTAATTAATTATAAATAATTAAAATATTTAAAAAATCAAAATACTAATAATAAAATAAAATACATAATTAAATAATAATAATAATAATTTTAATAATAATAAATAAAATACATTAATAAAAAAAATATATTATAAATTTTAATAATAATAATAACAAAATAAATTATATTAATAAAATAAAATTAATTAAATTGAACAAACAAAACACGTTAAATTAAAGAAAAAAATACTACAAATTGAAAAAAAAAATACATCAAATTCATATATTATTATTATTATTATCATTAATTTTTATTTATTAGATCCAAAAAAAAATAGGAGGAAATTGTTATAATAATGTGCGAAAAAGGAGGAAGTTGTTATAATAATATGCCAAAAGAAATAGGAGTAAATTGTTATAAGAGGAGAAAATTGTTATAATAACGTGTCAAAATAAATAACGTCTCCTAATATTTTGTCGATAAAATAAGAACTAATTTTCTTAATAACTCCCTCTTATTTAACTACTTTTATCAATATATCCCCTTTTTGGAAAAACTTAACCAAAATGCCCCAATTTGAAAAAAATATAACAAATTGCCCTACTTTTTGGCACTTTAAGTAGGATGCGACCATCTACTAAGTTTTTTTTTTTTTTTTCATTTTAACTTTTGAAAAATTGTTAATTTAATTAATAAAAAATAATTAAAATATTAAAAAAAAACAAAATTATATTAATAAAATCAAATAAAATACATTAAATTGAAATATAAAATATATCAAACTTAATGCGGTTGACTAGATGTGCCAAAACAAATAACTTCTCACTCCTATTTTGCAGATACTAGCAACTTAATTCTATTTTGTTAACGACTTCCTCCTATTTTTTCTCCAGATCAAATAAATAAAAGATGATAATAATAATAATAATAATAATAATAATAATAATAAAGTAAATTATATTAATTAGAAAAATACATTAAATTGAAGATACAAAATACATTTTATTAAAGAAAAAAAACACCACAAATTGAAGCAAAAAAATACATCAAATTTAAATTAATGATTTCCATCTAAATTTGAACGAGTTGAGGTTGTTCTGGTTGATCCTCATTTTGATAATTATCCTCATTATAATTTGTATGTGGATTAGAACCACTACCACATGCCTTCATATAATTTTGAGTTTCAGGGTTATACATGGATTCAAAAACAGCATAAGCCGACTCAGGAGTTGTGCAATGAGTTCCAAACAAATTATATAAAATCCCGTTCTCTGTCGGATGAACGGAGTTGGTATTTCTGGCACTGACGGAACGTAATATTGAGTCGGTATATCTGCAAATTCATGTAGATGTGGTGGTGGTGATGGACCATAATATGGAACTTCTGTAGGGGCATGCGGGTGAGGTGACGATAAAGACAGTTCTAGTGTTTGGTGCATGGTTTGTTGTTGTGGGGTTGATTGAGGGGTTGAGTGCACATGAGGATATGATGAAGGTTGCAAACGTGGATCACGCAGATATTGTTCCACACATACACACACACACACACACACACACACACACACACACACACACACACACATATATATATATATATAATTTGGTGTGATGTCTAAACCAATTCATATATTCTTTACTGTGGCATAAAACACTTTCTACGAATTGACTTTGCAATACGTAATTCTCACGTTCATTTCAATGTTTAATCTTTTCTTTTCAAACCCAGTTTCAATTATCATCAATGCCACGCCTCATGTCGACCTCGTGGTAGATTTTCATGTCCTCTGATGTTTGTGGAATTTGTTGATGGAAGCCAAACTGAAGTGCGACTATATTTGTATGATGTTTTTTGACAATATGATAACAATGCAGATAGGTACATGCAGTCCATGGGTTCATCTCTTGTTCGGAAACCTCGTGTTGGAATCCGATGTACGGTCTCCTTGTTAAACATAGGCTAAAGTAAATATTAAGAGGTATAAAAGAACAATATAATTAAAAAAGTGCAAATAAATGTGAATGAATATATTACTTCTTGAACCATCATGTGATCGATTGTTTTTCGGTATCTTTCTATGTCGTTATGAGAAACTTTACTGAAATTTACCACTAGAATCAAATCTGTCGAATATATAAAAAATAAAAAAAATATAATAAAATTAGTAATATGGTAAGTAGTTAGTTTTAAAAAAAGAAAAATATATAAAATTTATTTGCAATAGTTAACTTTGTGCAAGTGGAAATATCCATGCATTGGGTGATTCTGGAGCGACACAAGACAAACGATACCATGCCCAGTTTTGCAACAACAATGCGCATTCTCTTATAGACATTACACCGGGTTTCGTAGCAAGACACAATTCTCTACAAAGTGTTGCTAAAATCGGGTTTCGTAGCTAGACACAATTCTCTACAAAGTATTGGGATGCTTTACTTAAATCCCCCAAGAGTGAAAGATATTTTAAATGTACACGATTGTTGGATTTGTCCGGCATCAACAACCCTCCAATCATACGTAGGATGTATGCTCGATACGATGCTTGTTTTTCTACTACAAATGCATTTTCACCAACATCGTCAAATGTTTCTTTAAGCCATTTTAATTTAATAAAACTACCCTTTGTTGCTCCCTCACGTGGGATAACTCCTAAGTATTCTTGACAAACTCTCTAACGTTCACAAAATTCGAACCGCTAACAGAAAAACCAGAAACATTTAATCTTAAAAGGTAGTATACGTCTTCTAAAGTTATTGTGCACTCACCTATTAGAATACATACACCTTACTACCTTGTATAAATAGAAAACTAAATCACATTATCTCACCACACCTTCTATCTCACCATACCTTCTAACATTTCATACTTAATCAATTACTTAATCATGGCTGCTCAACAAGTAATTTGTATTGTTTATTACAATGGTTCAATTCTCGACGGAGTTGAAGGTAAAACATTTGTAAGTGATTATAAAAAAGCGTTCAAAGTACATTCTGGAAGCAACCTTGCTCGTCTAAAGAATGTCATTAAAAAAATGTTACATCTCGACGACAAAGTCACGATAACTAATATAGTTTATCGACACCTTGTCTTCTTTGGTGAAAATACAAGTTTGAATTGATGAAGGTTTGCGATGATGAAGATGTTCAACTGATGTTTGATGTTTATGCACAGTGGTCACAACTCGGCACCATCGAGTTATATGTTACATTTGAGGATGGTCCTACATCAACAAACATTGATCAACCATCAACCTCAAACATGCCTAATCCCGACTACATCCCATCTTTTGATAAAAGCACCCCTTATCAACCCGACTTATTTTCTTCATCACAACACTATGAACCATACTATAGCCAAATTGAACAAACTCATCTGGAAAGTTTTGAACTCCATTGTGAATTTCCCCCAACAAGTCCACAATGCGATCTTCGGCTTAGTGTCTTATATAATATCAACGAGGAAGAATTAGGCGATTACAGTGAAGAGGATAAAACATACTTCGATGAATCATCTAGTGATTCTAACGACGACATTGATGTTGACGAAGATATGGAAGCAGAAGACCAACCTATCCTACCTGTATTCGATCCACCATTTCACCTGAAGAACATCAATTTAGATACTGCAGAGCAATCAAGTTAATTTGATCACATGTTCATTAACGAAATCCCAACAGTAAATGGAACTCTTGCAGTTGGAATGAAGTTTCAAAACAAGGATGAATGCGTACATGCAATCAAACATTACCATTTAAAACAATCATTGAATTTTGCGGTACAAAAATCAGATTCAGAAAGGTATGTTATTAATTGTTTAAGTCCAAATTGTTTGTTTAGATGCAGAGCTTCAAAACGCAAAAAGAGTGAATTATGGGTGATTGGTAAATTGAATTTGCCTCATACATGCACAAATTATGCATTGTCACAAGATCATCAGAAACTCGATTCTGACATGATATGTACAAGCGTAATGTAAGTTTTGAAAGTGAACCCATCAATCAAAGTGAAGGTCATTATTGTTCAGATTCAGACTTTGCACAACTACACAGTAAGTTATAGAAATGCTTGGATAGGAAAAAAAATAAAGCGATCGAACAAATGTATGGCAATTGGCAAGAGTCTTACAATCAACTCCTACAATGGTTGTTGGTTATGCAAACGTTTGCTCCAGCAACCAAAATAGAAATGGAAACGATTACAACTTATCATGAGAATAGTTTGATAAGTGGGACAAGGATCTTTGGTCGACTATTTTGGGTTTTCGTTCCGTGCATGTGGGTAATAATTTCATTATTACTTTTTTATAATTAGTGTAATTTTTACGAATGCTACGGGTAAAAATTTGACACACCGTCTATTGTGTAAATACATGTTACTCCATTAATGAACCTACATATAGTTACACAGAGAAATTGACATAGTAAATCCGAAGACTATAAAATGATTAGACAACATGCCGCGGAAAAATTAGATTACATTAACAAGGATTAAAATTTTGATTATTATAATTTTGATTTTTTTTTATTTTATTATTATTTTTTATTACATTAACAATATTTTAAATTTTATTATTTTTTATTTATTACACCGGAATAAAAATAGGAGATAATTGTTAACAAAATAAAATTATTAGATTTATTTATTTATTTGATTTTATTAATATAATTTTATTTTTTAAATATTTTAATTAATTTTTATTAATTAAATTAACAAATTTTCAAAAGTTAAAATGTAAAAGAAGATTAAATTTAGTAAATGGTGATATCTCGGAGATACAACCCTTAAGATAATTTTGTGTATTTTGTTTTCAGACCAGAGCATTTTGATTAAGTTTTTTTCTGAAAAGGGTATATATTAATAAAAAAATCTTTAATTTATGAACATTAAATATTTTCTTATGTGCATTAACTAACTATATTAGTAAGTTGTGAAAGACTATTCCAGTAATAAACAGTGCCTTTACTCTCACAAACGGCGCATCGTAATTATTAGTCTGTGACTGTCCAGTACTGTGCCTTTTTTTCTCAATTTCCATATGTCCTATCATCTAGCAACCTAGCTTACCAATACGAATAATTTTTTTTTATTAAATACGAATTTTATTACTCCCACCGACTTCTCAGATGTATGAATCTATTATATGCTTGTAATTATCCTAAAATTTTATTCAGTATTATAAAAATTTATTATTTATAATTAATTTAATATTATTATTTTTAATATATTATTTATAATTAATTTAATATTATTATTTTTAATATATTATTTATTTAATTATATATTTGAAAACAATTAATTGAAATTTAAAAAATTAATTTTTTTAATTATTAATGATGACGAAAGATAATATTTTATTTTCAATTAAAAATATCAGAGTATAATTAATAAAATATTTTCTTAATAAATATAATTAAATTATCATATATATATATATTTAATATTAATTTTTTATATTTCAATACAAAATAATATTAAAATTATGTTTGAATAAATAATAATAAATATATATAGAAATATTATATATAGAAATATGAAAGAGTATCTATTTAAACTCTATTTGGTAAGATTAAAAATGAGTTTATAAACTATAAACTCTTTTTATAAATTAATTCGAGTAATTTATGATGTTATAATTTATTATTATTTTTTATTTGTA
>JBBPBQ010020322.1:39073098-39088903 GCA_037974755.1 Cicer yamashitae | reverse complement strand
ATTTAAATTTAATAAACTATCTTAATAAATTAGATTAATAAATAATTTATTTATTAAAATTTAATTATTTATAAATAATTTTAATTTATTAAAATAAAAAATTTATTTTAATTTAAAACAAATAAATAAATATACTAGATTGATACATTTTTAATTAATAAAAAATTAATTTTAAATTACTATTTTAAAAATATTTTAAACATTAATCGATAAGTTTTTTTAATTAGAAATATATTTTTATCTTATTTTATATTTGAATATTAATAAAACAACAGAATCTATCAAATAATTAAATTGAAATATTAACTATAAACAACTAGTCAACTAATTTTATCAAACAAAATATTAAAAATAAACTTTTTTAATGCTGTTTTTATAATTAACGATATATGATTTTTTTATTTTTCCAATTAATTTGTAAGTTTGAGTTTTGATCGGAAGCTGGAATGGCATTTTTAATTTTGGTTGGGAAATGAAAAATTGGAAATAATTGCCGATTTGGATTGTTTCATCAAAAAATGAAAAAGTTAAGTTTATTGTTTCAGTATAAATATAACTCGAATCGTGTTATGTACTCATTACAACAATTCCATTTTCTCGCTCCATTCCCAAATTCGAAATCTCTTTTCAATGGAAGAGAATCAAAACATTTCTCAGCTTGACGAACCACACACCACCGACTCCAAAGATGACCAGAAATCTCAACCATACCAACCGCCACAAGAAGAAGAAGAAGAAGAAACGGAGTCCGAAGAAGAAACGGAGTCGGAGGAAAGCCTAAACCCTAATCCTTTCGAAGAGCAAGCATTTGAACTTGTGAAGCGTAATAATGGTGATGAAGTTTTTAATCTTTGTGAAGCTGAAAAAAAGAGAAAACCTTCGGATTCGAATTTGATTTTGAATGAAATGATTCGTTATCGAGGAATGAATGCGGATTTGATTAAGAAGGGAGTTGAAATGTTTGATGAATCAGAGAGGTTTGAGTTTGAGGAACGATGGAAGAAGTTACATATCGCTGAATTGGAGTTGTTTACAAGGAAAGCTCGGTTGGTTGAAGAGCAGACTAGCTTAATATTGGATGCATTGAAGGCGTCATTATCATCATCATCATCAAAGCATTAGGTTCAACTATATGTTGCCATTACCTTTACTTGTTGATATTTTGTTGCTATCTTGTAGACAATTTAAATTTTGTTACTTTGGATTTTGGATGTTAAGATGATGATTGTTAAGTAGTTGTTGTTTACAAGTCTCATTTGGTTTAACTCTGTTTTTCCCATTCCTTTAGTTTTTCTAGTTCTTTGTTAATTCTGTTTTTAGGAATGTTTCTCTGTGATGAATCGTTTTCTTGTTTACATAACAATTTTGTACACCCTTAAGCAAAACATTTTCGTAAAATGCAATAGTTGAATCCTATTTTGTGTAGTTTATCACTATATAGTTATTTTCTTTTTCCACACCAAAGTCATTTTGGAATTTTTAAGTATTGTATGTGGTATCTTTAAGCATCGTATTTAAATCTAATTATTGTAATTGTTTGTATTGTTCAATTCTCTGGCTATTGATTCATATGTGTAAAGTAGTCGAATTGTACAATGTTGAGAAGTCTTTTTAATCGGTGCATTAGGAATTCAAAACAGAATTTTACTCTGAAATTGTTTGTGATTTGTTGCATAAGGTACTTTTATACAGAAAGCATGTTTTAAGTTGTAATAAGAAAAAGTTTCCTTGATTTCATTGGCTAGAAATGATCCTTCAGATTTCATTTAGTATGTTCTAAGTATATATCTTCAATTTAGGAATCAGCTTTCTTCAGTTCATGCTTAGTATACCAGCTCTAATTCGCAATTACTGTTTTTAGTTGCAGATGTGGTTTTGCTTTAAATTTTTACAATTTGAGAAAATGCAGACATATATGACTTAGAATGAGATGTGATGTTGTTATGAAGGCTTCCAAATCAACAATATTTTTACTATAATTGGTTTTGTGGACTTCCATTTGTAAATAATATTCATTACAATTGCAGGTTTTATAGATTTGATTGTTTATGCTACATAAAATGATGTCCTGATATATTTTAGTTCTTGGAGCACAGTTCTTTACAACTTGTAAAACTAACATAAAAGTTAATGTCTAAACTAATTGCTCCTACATTGACTATTTATAAGCCATTTCATCATATCACAAAAATTAAGATTGCGTTAATCTCGTTGATCATTGTAATTGCTTTTATGTGTCGTTTTATTATTGAACTCTTTGGATTTAGTCTGGATGTAAATGAAGTTTGGCTAATAATAATTTTATTATTTGTACTCATTAACACTTTGGTTCCAAATATTTGTTGTATTGTTTCTACATATTTGTCTTTTAATGTATTTTGAAGAAATGTTTTTAGTCCTTAATTCTTAGTTCTCATATTTTGCAAGTAGATGTTTTGTCTTAAGCAATCAACATCAATTTGTAATAATATATGTCAATCATCTGCAAACAATAAATAATAATAGTGGCATTTTTACAAACTTTGACACCATCAATCTCGCCACGTCTAGCTGCTTGTTTGGTCAGTACAATTTAGCCTTCCGTAAAAATGATGAATAAATGGATAGTGTAATAGAGTTGGTCTAAAAACTCTTTTTTATATATATTTTCATGGCAACTGACACATGTGAAATAAAACAAACAACAATATAATAACTTCTTGTTTATTCTGTTTTTTTGTTTTGAGAATCTACAAAATGTAAATAAATCTAACATAAATATGATAACTTTTTTTTTTTAAAATCTTTATGCAACTCATGGATCAATAATGGTAAATCCTTCTTACATCTACTCTTGATACATAAATTTAGTTGCCATTTAAAAATAGACCATAAAGCTTATGCAACAGCAATCATAAACAACTAATAGTTTCAACGTTTTACTCTTTCGAGTTCTCAAATCTAAAATAATGGAACACTTTTGAAACTCAAACACTACGTAGCACAACGTTATTTATCATGTTATTTTTTTAAAAAGTTTTTTAAAATCTCAAATATATATCAATATGTAGACTTAATCCTCTAAAATTCTCTCTTCCAAACCCCAACTCTCAAACATACTATAGATATTCAATATATTCCAATGTTCGACATCAACACTTGTAATTATCTACGACAAATTGCATTGTTCAATGAAAAGTGATTTTTTGATTATTTTTTGTGTTATTTAAGGTCAGTTATGTTTTTTGTTACATGAGAAGACAAACAAAGATAATATATGAAGACAAAATAGAGTGCGGCTCCTGAATCACTTGTGACGAATTCAAGCTATTCGCTCTCATCTTCGCTAAAATATCTTTACAAGCATTTTCTTCTTGAAGGATGTGTTGTTTTGACTTACTTCATGTGGTTCAATCGGTCGCTACAAGTACCCCTCAATAATCGACGAAACAAGGAGACCAACTTCACCTACTAACCCGACAAGAATTTTAAGAATATTTTCCAAGCCAATATTTAAGGCGGGTTTACTTTGTGAAAATATTGTATCTTTATTTTTTAAATTGTGTATTCATTTTATTTTGATGACAATAAGAACCATTCTATAGAAAGAAGATGAAATGTTAGTTAATGAAAAGTCATTTTCAAAAATAATGGAAATAGTTTTTGGTATTTCCATTATTTCTAGAAATGTAGAATAATTGTTTACTTCAAAAATATCTTATCTTTTTATTAACATATAAAATATTAGAAATAATTAAGTTAGTTAAAGGTAGTTTCTTAAGTCTCTACTACCTATATTTTTGTAATAGAGATAATAAAGTTAGTTAGGGATAGTTAGAGGTGGTTAGTAGTAGTTAGTTTGTTTAGTCTATATTACCTCTCTATATAGAATATTTCATGTATTCTCTTTGTATCTTTTTAATCGTCAATATAAAATATTCTAAAAAATTTTCTTTTGTATCAAACTCTTAACTTTATTTTCAATATGAGATGTATCTTGAACTCATTTCTAACATAAAATTAACAATTTTAAAAAATAAAAATAGGAAATATTTTTACAAAATAAACGAATAATAACCTTGCAGGTGTTTCTTAATATGATCTTAGTGTCGGGTGTTTCTTAATATGATCTTAGTGTTGGTTGAATATAACAATTCATAAACATAGCTTTGGATCAAATGGAAAGAGTACGAGTATGCAAAGGAATCTATCTTAATTTGATCTTTTTTTACTTTAATCAAAGAAATAAGAGTACGAGTATCCAGATTGTGTTTTGTACAGAATCATTTTCCATCTAGTTTACATAGGTTCTGGTAGTGATATTCTTCAGGTGCCTGCTGCTGGTGTGTACAATTTTGGAACTGTTTTGTATCGATTTGAACGGATTATATGTAGTGATGTTAAATAGCAATGCTATAGAGTAGCAGAATTAGAACAAATCGATATTGTTCTGCAATATTCTATTTAAAACAAATGTGTTGTCAAATAGAGACTATAACTCTGTAGCGTAACAAAATTTGAACAAACCACTATTTTCCGCATTTTACAACTGATAAGGTTATGCATAATCCAGTTTATAGTTGGTTTAGTGATTGAATAGTTTGACTTTTATTATGCCATATCACTCAAAGCTTTCCTTCATTAACTCAGGTATGGTTGATAGTTGAGCCTTCACATTATTGCAGATCATAGGAAACAAGGATGAATTGTGATTTTAGCTACTCACTTACCTATTGATATTAAAGATTATATGGTCTTGAAGCTTCCACCAAGGTTTCCAAGGAGGATGACATTTGTTGATATGCTTGACTGGATGGGTATTATCTCTCATAACAATATACATTTTTCATTTATTAAAGTCCTCCAAAATTCTCCTCTAATGTAGTTTTTGAGTTCTCTAAATTAAGAGAATTTTGTATTATGAAGAAAAATAAACAGTTCAAACTCCTCCCCTTCCAAACCTCTCTATTATTTCCATTTCATCCTTAAATACTACAAACGAAAGTAAAAGTTTGATATCCTATAACTTTGCCACCGAGACAAAAGTTTCAATGTAGTCAATACCTTCCTATTGACGGTATCCTTGGGCTACAAGTCTAGCTTCGTTTCTAACCACTTCACATTTCTCATTGAGTTTGTTTCTGAAAACTCACTTGGTTCCAATTGACTTCTTTTCTATAGCTTCACAATGATGTCATTCCTTTTGAATTGGTTCAGCTCTTCTTGCATAGCTAGTATCCATCCATCATCTGATAGTGCTTCGTCTATGGGTGTAGGTTCAATTTCAAATAGCAGTCTAAACAGAGATGTCTCCTTAAGAGAAGATCTGGTTTTCGAGGGATTATTTGTGCTTCCTATGATCAGAGAGTCAGGATGAGAGAACTTGTATTTCCATCCAGTTTTGGATTCTTGATGCTTTTGATATGAGTTGTTAGGTGGATCTTCCGATTCACTTTGCACTGAGTTTGACAATTTTTTAGTTTTATCTAGTTCCTCTGAAGTATCTGGTTCCTCTAAAATCTGTAGATCTGTAAAGTCTACGACTAGCTTTGACTTTTTATAGTCAAGCTTTTTGTCATCAAACTTGACGTGGATTGATTCCTCAACAATCAATGTTTATTTGTTGTATACTCTATAAGCTTTAGACCTTTTAGAGTATCCCAAAAAGATGTACTTTTGAGATCGTGAGTCAAACTTGCCAAGATTGTCGTTGTTTTTCAAAATAAAGCAAATAGATCCAAACTAATGAAAATATGAAATGTTGGGCTTTATTCCCTTCCACAATTAATAAGGAGTCTTATTGAGAATAGGTCTAATATAGATTCTATTTTGAATGTAACACGCAATGTTCACTGCTTCTGCCCATAAGTGCTTGACAACGTTCATTTTGTGAATCATGGAGCATGCCATTTCTTCAAGAAATCTGTTTTTCCTTTCTACAACACCGTATTGTTGGAGTGTTCTAGGAGAATAGAAATTATGTAAAATGTCATTCTCTTCACATAAATTTTCAAAAAGTTTGTTTTGAAATTCACTTCAATGATCACTACGAATCGTTGTTATACAAAAACTTTTTTAATTTTGCACTTGTTTGTAGAAGGTAGTGAAAACCTTATGTGACTCATCATTGTGTTTTATGAACTTTACCTATGTCCGTCTGGAATAGTCATCAACAATAAGGAGTCCATACTTTTTATCACTGACAGAGGCAATCTTTACAGGGCCAAATACATCGATATGTAAAAGTTCAAGTGGTATAGATGTGAAAACAACGTTTTTAGAAGAAAAAGAAGATTTTGTGTGTTTCCTTTTCTGACATGCCTCATAGAGAAACATCTGATTTGTACTTAAGATCAGGCAAGCCACTAACTAATTCAAGTCTTTTTAGTTTTGAGATTAACCTCGAGTTGACATGTTCTAATCGTTTGTGCCATATCAGTTGTTCGTCGCTTACAGACATAAGACACTTGACTTCTTGTTTGTTTAAATCGAATACATTTATTTTGTAAATGTTGTTTTTCCTTTGGCCAGTAAATAGTATGGATCCATCTGCTTGACTTATTTCCTTACAAGAATTTTGATTGAAGACTACATCATAACCATTGTTGCTTAATTGACTTATTCTCAGTAGATTATGCATTATACTTTTACAAATAAAACATTCTTAATAGAGGGAAGATAACCATTACCTATTGTGTCGTATCCAATTATCTTACCCTTCTGATCATTTCAAAATCCTACGAAACCTCCATTCTCGAGGGTTAGGTTTTGGAACATAGACTTTTCTCTCGTCATGTGTCGTGAGCATCTACTATACAGGTACCATGATTGGTGTTTCAACCTTGTTGCTAAGGATATCTGCGAGATAGATTATTTTATTTTTTGGTATCCAAATTTGGTTGGGTCTTGGTTTGTTAGTTCTAAAAGGTATCTTGTCTTTCCATGTTTTCAGCAAAGGACAAGTTATTATGTTGTGACCTTTCTTATGGCAGTATGCACAAATAATATTAGGTTGATTAAGTCTAGGATTTTCTGTTGTTTCTTCAAAGCGTATGCCACATTTATTATTTCTAGTGACACCATAAATCATAGAAACTTGTTTACTTCTGTCTATGCCTTTAACCAGAAATTTTTGAAAGGCTATTTCATACTTAACTAAATTGCAAATTTTATCATCTGAAGTTTTCGAAACCTTTTCTTTCGAGTTAGATTTTCCCTTTTTAGGTATTCAAAATGTTGTTCAAGGGAACTGCATTTGATGGTTAAGATGTCATGAGTTTTTCTGAGAGACTTAAGTTTTGAAGAATCCTTATGATTTTTGTTGAGAAACTTATTTAGAATATCTATGAGTTCACTACGAGATAAGTAAGAGCATACCTCAATTTCTTTATCAGCAGCTTCAGAGTTATAGAGTATCTGTCATCAGAGCCATGTTTGCATGCTCTTCATTTTCATCAGATGATTCATCATAGTTATCCCAAGTTTCCATAAGACCTTTCTTCTTGGTCTTGAGGTATTTCTTGTGGGATTTTCCTTTGTCAAGTTTAGGACATTCTGATTTGAAATGACCTGGTTCCTTGCATTCATAATAGATGAACTTTCTTTTGTCTAACTTTTCACTTCCTTCTCTGCTATTTTGGGATCGTCTGAAATCTCTTTTGGGAAATGATTTCTTGCTATTGTTCCACATGCACTAGATTTTTCATGAGATAAAGGACGACTCTTCATCATCTGAATCTTCACTCTGATCTTCCCATTCGTTTTCCTCTGAGTCTTCAGTTGCTTGCAAAGCCTTATAAGTTGTCTTCTTTCCTTGGGATTTGAAAGCTAGGGATTTCACTTCTTCTTGGGATCATCTTCAACTAGTTCAATCTCACATGATCTAAGTGAACTCATTAGCTCTTCTAGAGGCAATTTGTTTATATCATTGGCTTCTTGAATAGCTGTTACCTTTGGTCTCCACTTACTGTGAAGACTTTTGAGGATCTTTTTGACATGGTCGACAATAGTGTAGCTTTTTGGAGAACCTTCAGTCTAGAAACCAGAGTTTGGAATCTAGAAACATTTTTTCAATGTCTTCATCTTCTTCCATCTGAAAGAGTTCATACTTTCTGACGAGTAGTTTAGCTTTGGCTTCATGTACTTGCTTGTATCCTTCGTAGTTAAGAACCTGAGCATCAAAGATATTCTTAATTGATTCTTTGTTGCTGCATTTTTCAAACTCCTTGAAGGTGATATCATTCATCATAATGGTTTTCGCTTTATGATGCATTTTGTATTATTTCTTTTGGTCAGCGTTGAAGTTTTTTCTGGATATTTCAATACCAGCAGCATCTTTTGGAGCTTCACAACCATCATTGACTATGTCCTAGAGTTCAAGATCGTGAGAGATGTAGAAACTTCTAGAGAAACACTTGCTCAAATAAATATTTTCTAAGTGTTTTAGTGTGAGAAATCAATTGTAACAATCTGCTTAGTATAAGCAAAAAACAATCCGTTTCAAACTTGTGTAACCCAACCCGATAGTGGCTTAAGTGTTTCTCAAACAATATGTGGTTTTCAAGTTGTGTTGAGAAGACTTGACTTGTAGAGTCAAGATGTAGTTGCCTTCAACAATATGTGGTTTTCAGGTTGTGTGGAGAAGACTTGACTTGTAAGGTCAATGTGTTTGTTTGCCTCAAAAAGTCTATAGGCGTTAGGTTGTTTTGAGAAAAATGACTTGTAAGGTCAGGTGTTGTGTAATTCAAGGATTTGAATTAGTGGTTAAATCCTTCTAAGTGAAGGGACTGGATGTAGCTACTAAGTTGGTGGTGAACCAGGATAAATCTGCTTGTGTCACTTTATTTTTGTACTTTTTACTTTACTGTTGCCTTTGATTACTTAAGTATGATTGCTACTGCCTCTATTTTAGTTAAAATCACCAAACCCGAACCAATTCTTAAATAAATAATTAAAAATAATCCAACTTAGACAAACACAATTCAACCCCCTTCTTGTGTTTGCACATTTAATAATGTTTCAACGTATCTTGTTTAAAACAATTGGGAAGCAGAGGGTACAATGGTTAAATATTTACAACTGATCAAATATTTGAGTCACAATAAGGTGTCTTATCATGAACAAAATAGAGGTTGGCCAACAAAATCAAGGTCAGGTGTTGTGTAATTCAAGGATTTGAATTAGTGGTTAAATCCTTCTAAGTGAAGGGACTGGATGTAGCTACTAAATTGGTGGTGAACCAGGATAAATCTGCTTGTGTCACTTTATTTTTGTACTTTTTACTTTTACTGTTGCCTCTGATTACTTAAGTATGATTGCTACTGCCTCTATTTTAGTTAAAATTACCAAACCCGAACCAATTCTTAATTAAATAATTAAAAATAATCCAACTTAGACAAACACAATTCAACCCCCTTCTCGTGTTTGCACATTTAATAATGTTTCAACGTATCTTGTTTAAAACAATTGGGAAGCAGAGGGTACAATGGTTAAATGTTCACAACTGATCAAATATTTGAGTCACAATAAGGTGTCTTATCATGAACAATAGAGGTTGGCCAACAAAATCAAGTAGTTGTTATCATTACTTTTTCTGACATACAGACCAAATAGAGAGTAAGGAATTCAAAATTAATTATCGCTTGTGATAGAGGTGGAAAATATATAAGTCAAATAAAGGTAACTTAAAGACTTCAACTAAAATGTGTGGTTGTCCATTTAAGCTTTCATCGAGACAATTGAAGATATAGATTATTAATTTAATGCGTGGACTTCACAATCATGAGTTAATGACTACCTTTGAGAATAATGTATTTGTCGGACGCTTAAAAGAAGAAGATTAGAAACATGTTGACAAGCTAACAAAGTATCATGTTGAACCAAGACACGTCTTGACATCTTTGAGAGATCGAGATAATGAGAGCATGAGTAATATCTCTAAAATTTATAAATGGCAAATCACATATGAAAGAATTTGAAATGAGCTATAACTAATATGCAACATTTACTAAAGTTACTTGAAACTTAGAAGTATGCTTGTTGGAGTAGGATCCATGAAGTTTTATCATTTTTGTGAAAGTCATGTTTTGGACGCACCCAGACTCAATAACTTTATTGAACATGTTCCATATTGTATTAGCTTCAATTGAACTGACATTCAATGTTGCATGTCTAATGTGGAGATACAAGTCTAATTGACGGGTAGGGGTGGACAGATGTGCCGCACCCGCCCATAACCGTCCGACCCATACGACCCACAAGCAAACGAGTGGTTTGGATCGGGTTGTCGGATCTCGCGGGTGAACTTCAATGGATGTGCACGGTTTACCGCGGTCGGGCTCGGATGAAGAAATTGGAGAAATCGGCACCCGAAACCGACCACCCAATACATATGAGATTGAGGCCCAACCTTGCTCTGCATATTTTGGCCCAGTCCATTTTAGTTTTTCATATAAAATCACTACTTCCATCAAACCGTAGCCGCCCAGCAAACCGTAGCCGCCCAAGACTCCCTTGCTCTGCATCTTTTCTCTCGTTTTCAACTATCATTCTCCTTTACTTCGAAACGCTAGTCACACATCTCAGTATCTCTCGATCTCATCTCTCTAGTCTCTCAAGTTAATCGACCTCTCTTGTTGTTGCTTCTAATCTGCCTACATTTTTCTCGATCGTTATTCACCTGATTATAGTTTACCCCTTTCGATCTCACATCTTCAACCACAAATGGAGAAAGGGTAAAAGAGTGTTGTAGAAAGCTCACAATTGCACATAGAAAGGTACTTGTAGAAAGTTTTTTGACTTTCTGTTATGATTTCCTTATTATTTTTTACAATTAGGGTTTATTTTTATAACTAGCATTTTCATCTTGTTAAGCTTTCTATGATCAGGAGCATCCTTTTTGTTTATTGGCTCAGAACATCCGAGAGCAAGAAGCCTATAACGTAAGGTTAGAGCTCTATGAGTATTTTGTTAACTGTATTATGCATGTTTTTTACGTATTTGGTCAAAGGGTTTACTTTCAATAGCTTTCTGCCTCTTTTAGTTTCAAATTTTTCTAAATACTTAATCATAATTTTCTAACTATAACTTTTATTTTGTTTGAGGCTTTCTGTTGTTGTTCCTTGGAAGGATGCAACAAGGTTTTCTTAGCAGCAGAGAAAAAGTACTTGAATCAAAGAAAAGTAACTTCTATGATTCTTTTTTATCTTTTTTAAAACTTGAGTTTGTTGTTTATGAACCAATGATTAATTTCTAATGCTTGAACAATGTTTGTATGGTTATGTGTATATGATAATGTGTATTTGATGTTTGTATACCTCTCTTTTTTTAATGTGTTTGATAATGTGTATAGTTAATTATATCTTATTTATTTTATATTTTCAATTTGTTTTTCTGTATGTTAATGCTTATATATATTTTTGGTTCAAAGCATCCGTGGTTAAATTTTTATCCTTATAAATTTTGAATTTCAATTATTTGTCTCAAAACTTGTATTGTTTTGCTTTTGTACTGTATGATAGTTTATCAAGTTTGTTTATGGTTTTATATTTTGCTTCATTAATATGTTGATTATGGTTTTGATTTTTTTATTCAATATGTATGTTTATAATTGTCATTTTTCTTATGGTGATGATAAATTTTTTACATTGTTTCTGTGTGTGTATTATATTGTTACTGCATTTGAATGACTTGCTAATCAATTAAATTGTTTTCATGTCAATGATATGTTTCTTCAAGGTTCAAAGTTGGAAATTTGCATTGTCAAATGAATAAGTTTCATAGTTATCATTTATACATCCATGTTATGTATTAGTTATTATGTTAAATTTTGATTTTATTAGTTGGTCACATAACTTATGTATTGCATCCCTTGTGCAGAAACCATGTGCCTAAACAAATTATTGTGTTGTACTGAATCTATGAAGCCTTTAATTGACTTACATTTTAAATTGTAATTCTGGTTACATGTATTAAACATTTGAACTTGTTGCCAACAAGTTGGTGGTGAAGTCATTGCTGTAAATTTAATTTAAACATTTGAACTTGTTGCCATCAAGTAGGTAATGAAATCATTCTTGTAAATTTTTTTAATTTGTAGCAATAATTTATACATTTGAACTTGTTTCCAACAAGTTGGTGGTGAACTGTAAATTTAATTTAAACATTTAAACTTGTTGCCATCAAGTAGGTAGTGAAATCATTGTTGTAAATTTCTTTAATTTGTAGCAAGTAAAAATAGGTATTGGTTATTTTATATTTTTATGAATTCTTTATAATAAAATTTATAGTTTAAAAAATTCAGCAATAGTGAACATTATTTTGCAAGTAGTAAAAATGGAGCATTGGACCAACAAAATTTGGCCCAAAATGTTGTTTTTTAAAATTTGAAATAAAAAATAAAGAATTTGATTGATACGGACCTTAATCTAAAATAGGTCATTAATGGCCCAATCCGAATAAACCGAATCGTGAATCCGCCCAAACTGAGGATCTGCAACCGACCAAACCGTGACTGCAACTGGTCAAAATTGGACCTGTTAATGTCACCCGCAGTTTTGATCGGATTGACTATTTGGGCCCGAATCAGTCCGAACCCGCCCGCTTTTCCACCCGTATTGAGGGGTATAAAATTTAATTTTATGTCATTTGAGTTAATATCTTTTGGACCGGAAAAGCTCAAATTCTATTAAAAAAGAAATTAAAATATATATATATATATATATATATATATATATATATTTAAAAAATTATAAAAAAAGTATAAATCAATATATCAAATAAAGTAGATATAATAGGAGCCTGGCTGTGTGGTTCATTAGGGTTTGTTGGCGCCTTTGGTTCTGATTTCATCCCCAGTGACACAGTCGAACTCGGAAGAGGGATCCAAAATGGTAAAACTGAAAACGAAATTGCAATTTGACAACAATAATGATTTATTTTGCGTTTGATTGAATTTGTGATTGAATGTTATTGCATTGCAGCCTTCACAGAAGACATTTAGAATAAAAAAGAAACTTGCTAAGAAGATGAGACAGAACAGACCTATCCCTTACTGGATCCGTATGCGTACCGACAACACCATCAGGTTCACTTTCCTTCTTTACTCTTTTCTATTCCTCTTTACTGAAATTCTTATTCATATTCCTTTTTGTTCAGGTACAATGCTAAGCGTCGTCACTGGCGTCGCACCAAGCTTGGCTTCTGAGGTTTTTATTTTTCTTTTCATATCAGACAACAACTTTTCTTTAGGTCTTTTTAATGTTTGGATTCAAATCACTGTTATTTAGTGGGATAAGACTTGGTTGTTGGTGTGTATGTTCTCATAGGAGAAAATATGCTTTTGATTCTGAAAACCTCCTATTTTCATATCCTGCCCTTTGTTTGTGCGGTTTGTTGGTTTAGAATTTTGTTTTGAAGAAACATTTTCTCTCTAACATGAATTTTAGTTACTGTTTGCATAGGTAGTAAAAATATTATTTTCTGTTTTAGTACGATTTTATCCTCTAAGAATTAGCCATTAGGTGTGTAATGTGTATAGCAGTATATTGAAAATCAAGAGCACTACTCTTGGCAAGATACTCCCTTTATGAACAGAGTGTGATTCTAATGCTGACCGGGTTTTTCTTTTGAGTCAAGTTTTGAGATACTCTCTTAATGAACATCATTAACTATCCAAATTTCTATATTACACAGGCACTGATATTTAAATATTATAATTAGCCCAAAGATTTTGGATAAACACATACTCCTAGTCTATTTTGTGTCACTCCTTTTCTTTTTTAACAATTTATTTTCTGAAGTTTCTTTTGGGTTGCATGACCTTATGTGAAAGCTGTATAGTCTTTTCTTGTATCTTATTTATGAATCTGATTACAACTTATGTGGAGGGAAGCTGTTCTGTGTGGACACATCTTACAGCTGCATCATTTGAGAATATAGTTTTCTTATATTTGCACATCAGAAGCCATAAAGTGCAGTTTTGGAGTATTATTTTTATTGTTTGATTGCAAAAATTGATTTAACAATTAAGAAGGCTGGTTTATATTTTGTTTATGCCTTATTTTAAACAAAATACTAATATTTTATTTTCTGTAGTTTTCTTAATATGGCTGACTTAGAGGTTGTTATTTTTTTCTTTCATGTGCCTGATACTGATAATCCAAAATTTCCATCACCAATGCAAGTAATCTCTCATCGGGGTAACCATGATTAAACCTAGAGTTGCACCCACTGACTTTCGAAATGAACCTTGTTTAGAAGACCTTTTTGTAGAAAACCTTAAACCAAATGAACTAAAAAAGGTTACAATGCAGTCAAGAACTTATTATTAACTAAAAAAGGTTACAATGCTTGTACGCAACTCAATTGACCGAACTTTCTTAGCAATTTTCTAATTTTTTCAAAAAAATGTGTTGATACTGTCATTTTGGTCTCTCATTCTACACATGCAGTCAAGAACTTAGGGCATATTCAATATTCAAATATCAAAATAGTGGTTTACTCAATAATATGTCTAAACATCAGAACAATCTTGTCTATTATCATGTCAATGTAAATCTTTGACTTCATATTAATTAGATTAAGCAAAAGTGCGGCAAATTAACCCTAGTAATAGTTCGAACAAGTCAATCACAACTTCATAAATTATAAACCGGGATTAAGTAACAAATACAGATGAATTAAGAAGTCCTTCACATCAGTGCAAGAGATTTGAATGTATGTCACTAATTCAGTAATTCCGAAAATTGAATTAATTTTTAATTAATCAGACTAAGAGATTTAAACCAAAGCAAAAATTCAGTGGCATCAAATTTCAGTGGTAATATAAATTATTATCTCTAGAAAATATACATATATATATTAATAATATCAAGATATTTCAATTGCTTCTTTTATGATAGAATATTATTCTACTACTGCATGCTGATTTCTAAACCATGATATTTAATAGAGATGTTAGGGATTCAATTAGAAGATAGAAATATTACTTTATGAATCATTGATCGGTCAGTTATCTAACAGAGTATTACCTTAATAGTAGTTGCAGCCATTATTACTAGAAATGCTAAAACCGGAAGAGAGTAATCTATCTGTACATAATAATAAAGCAAGGTTTGTTTTAGGGTAAGTGACGTATTCTATAGACCATTATAATTACTGTGGGATTTTTTTTTTGTTGCACCCTTTCATTTTTTCACGTGCAACTTCTATATAATACATTTATTATTATTATTATTATTATTATTATTATTATTATTATTATTATACCTAATAATCTATACATTTATACATAATAATAAAAGCAAAGTTTATTTTAGGGTGTGTGACATTTGTCACTCAATTACTGCCGTGTTTAATCTAAACTAATTTTTATTAATATAAACTATTGCATGTGTACTATTCTATAAACCATTATAATTATCGTGGGATTTTTTTTGCACCCTTTCATTTTTTCCCGTGCAATTTCTATATAATAGTATAATACATATTAATCAATATTTTAATAAAAAATTATATATATATATATATATAATCTATACATAATAATATATTAAACATCATTTTATGACAAATATAATTATCTAATTAATGTATAATATATAAATAATTACTAATTTAAAATTTATTAGTATTTTATTATTTTTTTTAGGAACATTGATATTCTATTATTGAAAATTGCACAAATTAAATTTTGTGCAGATATCAAAACAAAAGATATGAAAACAAATTAAATTTTGTGCAGATATAAAAAGCCTTAATGGCTTATGCTTAATTGTAACTTTTTTGAGAAAAAAAACAAAAATTCTTGATTAATTAATCTAAAAAT
>JBBPBQ010020322.1:38986955-39072690 GCA_037974755.1 Cicer yamashitae | reverse complement strand
TTTTTTATTGAAAGTTGGAAAAATTAATTTTACAGCCGTATAACAACATATGCATGCAAAGATGTTAGCCATTTTTTTTTAAAAGTCTAAAAAAATGTATTAGGTTTTTTTTAAGAGTATTATTAAAAAAAGAATGCAATCTTCTATACATTAAAATAAATCAAAGTTTATATTACGACAAGTTTGTCATTTGTTTTATTCTTTCTTGTTTTATTTTGTTAAATTTTTTTATTAATTATTAGTATTTGTGTAATATATTTTTTTTGAAGGTTGCACTACTACATATTGATAATACTTTCAAAAAGAATGTTGTTTTAGAACTGCTGCTTTATACCAATTATTTTAAAATTGTGAAAGTTTTTTTGGGATATTTTTTTAACTTTAGACTGATTTTTACAAAACTTTATATCATTATTTCTCTCACCACATTCAAGCCATCGTTTGAGGTTTTTAAGTTATCCATCGTTAATCTCTTTTTTGTTTTTTATATTTGATATTTGAGATTCATTAATTAACCATTGATTCATCCCCTCTTTCATAATGCATGTTACGTATAAATAAATTTTCTAAAAATTTATTTTCTTTGTTTTATAAATTTGCACAAATTAAATTTTGTGCAGATATCAAAACAAAATGTATGCAATCATTTCTTAAAAAAAATAAAAAGCCTTAATGGCTTATGCTTAATTGTAACTTTTTTGAGAAAAAAACAAAAATTCTTAATTAATTAATCTAAAAATCTATTTCAATTTTTATTTAAATTATTTTTTATTGAAAGTTGGAAAAATTAATTTTACAGCCGTATAACAACATATGCATGCAACGATGTCAGCCATTTTTTAAAAAAAGTCTAAAGGTTTTTTTTAAGAGTATTATTAAAAAAAGAATGAGAATATCATTATTCTTTCTTCTTTATCATTATTCTTTCTTTTTTTATTTTTTTAAATATTTTTATTAATTAATAATGATTTATTTATTCTATTCTGATACACATATCTCTAGGAAATCATTTATTTCTTTAAAAAAATTATTTATCATCGGATTGTAGCATTCTTCTTCGTAACAGAATATTAAAAAAAAATTGACGACGAATTTACTCTAACATTCTCACGAATCAAATGAATAGTTAATACCTTTTCATGGCTACATATTGTTTTATATTGACTCTCAATGTTGTTATGAATAACTAAAAGATCTTTCAGATGCATGTTACAACAACATATTGAAACTCTAATCATAAGTTTCACAGAGGTTAACGTGAAAAACTGAATATTATGTATTAATATTTAGTTTTATAATTATTGGAATCATGCAAAACTGAATATTATGTTTAAATATTTAGTTTTATAATTATTGGAATCATGTCTTACTTTATTGTTTTACAAGGTAACATTAATTAAGAACAAAAACAAAAAATTAATTTTATACATTAATCGAATTTGATGAAACAAATATGTTCCTAATTTATTGAATTAATTAATTAAGAATAAAAGAAAGGAAAACAACTTCATTAGAAAATCAAGAACATGAAAAACAAACAAGAAAAAATAGAACCAAAAGCAATCGTATGTTCAAAAAAATCCTCCTGTAACACAAGCTTAATTAAATAAAAAATAAAAATAAAAACAAAAAAAATTAAAAATCGTAGTATAAATTGAAAGGAAAATATTTCAAAACCAAATCTCAAGGCATCATGCATTGAAGAACTTTGTTAGACTCCACAAGACTGCAGAAAAATGGATTCATAATCTTTTTAAAGAAATTAATTAAATGAAAATTGTAACGAAAAAATCTTTAAATGGAAACCATAATTAAGATAGAAGATTTCAGTATTGAAGACATTCATTTTCTTGGCAACAATAAAGTAAAGTAAAGCACAGTTATCCCGAAAGCTAAAAAATATACTCTAAATTCGATCACGTAATTGCTTTGCAATTTGGATATCCAAACCTCTCTGGACTGATTTTTTCCAATAAAGAAATGACAAGAGGTAATACATTACTTGGAATTGGTCATTTCCGTAACTAGGCCTTCAACGAATAACTGCGCAATTTGAATATTTAAACCTCTCACGACTGGTTATGACAGTAAAGTAACGAAATGACAACATATAACAAATACAACTGAGTTATTTGACATGTCAATAATTCAAATAAATTGGAACCAAGAGCTCGGCTTACCTGTTATTTCATGAAATAATTTGTAGAATTTAATAAGACAAATGTGTTTTTAATTTATAAAATTAATTAATTAAAAACAGAAGAATGGAAAACGACTTCATTAAGAAATCAAGAACATGAAAAACAAACAAGAGGAACATAGAAATAGTAGGAATCATGTACTCAAAAAATTCCTCCTACAACACAAGTAAAAAATAAAAATAAAAAACAAGAAATCACTAAAAATCTAAATAAAAATTGAAAAGGAAAATATTTCATTAAAGATAAGCAAACCAAATCTCAAGGCATCATGCTTTGAAAAACTTTGTTAGACACTACAAGACTGCAGAAAAATGGATTCATAATCTTTTTGAAGAAATTAGTTAAATGAAAATTGTAACGAAAAAATCTTTAAATAGAAACCGTGATGAAGAAAGAAGATTTCAGTGTTAAAGACATTCATATTCTTGGCAACAGTAAACGAAAGTACAACACAGTTATCCCGAAAGCTAAAAAATATACTCCAAATTCGATCACGTAATTGCTTTGCAATTTGGATATCCAAACCTCTCTGGACTGATTTTTTCCAATAAAGAAATGACAAGAGGTAATACATTACTTGAAATTGGTCATTTCCGTAACTAGGCCTTCAACGAATAACTGTGCAATTTGAATATTTAAACCTCTCACGACTGATTATAACAGTAAAGTAACGAAATGACAAGATATAACAAATACAACTTTGAGTTATTTGACATGTCAATAATTCAAATAAATTGGAACCAAGAGCTCGACTTACCTGTTATTTCATGAAATAATTTGTAGAATTTAATATGACAAATGTGTTTTTAATTTATAAAATTAATTAATTAAAAACAGAAGAATGGAAAACGACTTCATTAAGAAATCAAGAACATGAAAAACAAACAAGAGGAACATAGAAATAGTAGGAATCATGTACTCAAAAAATTCCTCCTACAACACAAGTAAAAAATAAAAATAAAAAACAAGAAATCACTAAAAATCTAAATAAAAATTGAAAAGGAAAATATTTCATTAAAGATAAGCAAACCAAATCTCAAGGCATCATGCTTTGAAAAACTTTGTTAGACACTACAAGACTGCAGAAAAATGGATTCATAATCTTTTTGAAGAAATTAATTAAATGAAAATTGTAACGAAAAAATCTTTAAATGGAAACCGTGATGAAGAAAGAAGATTTCAGTGTTAAAGACATTCATATTCTTGGCAACAGTAAAAGAAAGTACAACACAGTTATCCCGAAAGCTAAAAAATATACTCCAAATTCGATCACGTAATTGCTTTGCAATTTGGATATCCAAACCTCTCTGGACTGATTTTTTCCAATAAAGAAATGACAAGAGGTAATACATTACTTGGAATTGGTCATTTCTGTAACTAGGCCTTCAACGAATAACTGCGCAATTTGAATATTTAAACCTCTCACGACTGATTATGACAGTAAAGTAACGAAATGACAAGATATAACAAATACAACTTTGAGTTATTTGACATGTCAATAATTCAAATAAATTGGAACCAAGAGCTCGACTTACTTGTTATTTTATGAAATAATTTGTAGAATTTAATAAGACAAATGTGTTTTTAATTTATAAAATTAATTAATTAAAAACAGAAGAATGGAAAACGACTTCATTAAGAAATCAAGAACATGAAAAGCAAACAAGAGGAACATCGAAATAGTAGGAATCATGTACTCAAAAAATTCCTCCTACAACACAAGTAAAAAATAAAAATAAAAAACAAGAAATCACTAAAAATCTAAATAAAAATTGAAACGGAAAATATTTCATTAAAGATAAACAAACCAAATCTCAAGGCATCATGCTTTGAAAAACTTTGTTAGACACTACAAGACTGCAGAAAAATGGATTCATAATCTTTTTGAAGAAATTAATTAAATGAAAATTGTAACGAAAAAATCTTTAAATGAAAACCGTGATGAAGAAAGAAGATTTCAGTGTTGAAGACATTCATATTCTTGGCAACAGTAAAAGAAAGTACAACACAGTTATCACCAAAGCTAAGAATATACTCCAAAATCGATATCCCTTCACCTAATAGCTTCGCAATTTAGATATTTAGACCTCTCAAAATTGGTTATTCCAATAAAGAAATGACAAGATTTGACAAATACAATTTTAAAAACATACCAGACAATACATTACTTGGAATTGGTCATTTTTGTAACTAGACTAACAGCATATAACAAATACGACTTTGAGTTATTTGGCATGCCAATGATTCAATTAAAGTGAAATCAAGAGCTCGACTTACAAGTTATTTCATAAAGTAGTTAATAGAATTGGTAAGACAAATATGTTACTAATTTATTGAATTAATTAATTAAGAACAGAATAAAGGAAAACAACTTCATTAGAAAATCAAGAAAATGACATAAAAACAAGAAAAAGATAGAACCAAAAAGAATCGCGTGTTCAAATAAATCCTCCTGCAACACAAGCAAAAAAATATAAAAAAACAAGAAACCATTGAAAATCCAGATAACAATTGAAAGGAAAATATTTCATTTGAGATAAGCAAACCAAATCTCAAGACGGAACCGGACCAGGCGGCAGCGCCTGTGATGGAACGGGCCGTGGTGGCAGTCCAGGAGCGGGTACTGGCAGCGATGGCAGCCCTGGTGATGGAATCAGCCCAGCCGGAACCTCGAGCAACAACGACAGCAGCCATGGGTCGGTCACAGTTCTGGTGGTACCAGTCAGTGGAACGATGGTTCCTTTCAAACAGGAGGCAACTTTGGAGAGTTTTACAACAATTATTACTGCGGCTATGGCATTGGATACAGATGTGCTGGCGGTTTTGGTATGGGAGGAAACAGCCAAAGTAATTCCTTACAAGTAAACGTATAGAAACTGAATGGGAAAAATTACACAAATTGGGCCCAAACAGTGCAACTCATTTTAGACGGCAAAGGAAAATATGGCTTTCTAAATGGTACAATTCCGAAACTTGTAGAAACAGATCCAACTTACAGGTTATGGAAATCTGAAAACTCGTTAATCATAGCTTAGCTAATTAGTTCGATGGAAACAGGAATTGAGAGACCATTCATATTTATACCTACAACAAAACAAGTATGAAAACTGTGAAGGATACACTTTGATATTCAGAACTCATCTAAAATTTATGTTTTGAAATCGAAATTGTAGAGCCTGAAGCAAGTTGAAAACATGGCAACAATCTACTACAATGAGTTGATGACCCTATGACATGAACTGGATTTGTGCTATGAAGATAACTAGAAGTGTATAGAAGAAAGTGTTTAGTTCATCAAGAGGCAGGAAAACGATCGTGTTTTTATTTTTCTTGTAGGTCTAAACAAAGAACTCGGTGAAGTAAGGCAGAATCCTTGGAAAAAGCCCTTTACCATCTATTCGTGAAACTTTTTCAGAAGTTAGAAGAAAAGAGGCAAGACAAGAAGTGATGATAGAAAATCAATTACAGATGGGTCAGCACTAATCACCATAAATTTCAATTGAGGAAGACAAGATAATAAGAAGTCATTGTGTGACCATTGCAAACGTCTGTGGCATACGCGCGAGATTTGTTGGAAACTATATGGGAAGCCTCCTAATGCGAAGAAAAAAGAAAAAGGTCGTGTATTTCAACCTACTTTTAATCAAGAGTTACATTCTTCCTCAAATTCATTGACGGTTCACCCAGGAGCAGCTAAATCAACTGTACAAACTTCTTATTTCTCTTTGACTTCCTTAATATTGGAAACATAGTGAACAATATAATACTTGGAATTTGTCATATTCGCAAAAGACTGCCTTCACCTAATGGCTGTGCAATTTGAATATTTATACCTCTCAGACTGATTATTCAAGTAAATGAATGGCAAGATTTAACAATTACGACTGAGTTATTTGGCATGTCAATGACTAAAAAAAGTGAAACCAAGAGCTCGGCTTAATAGTTGTTTCATAAAATAGGTAATACAATTTGATAAGACAAATGTGTTCAAAAAATCAAGAAAGCCAAAAGGAATCACGTGTTCAAAAAATTTCTCCTGCAAGAAATCAAGAACATGAAATGTGTTCAAGAAATAAAGAACATGAAAAACAAACAACAGGAAGATAAAACCAAAAGTAATCACGTGTTCAAAAAATTTCTCCTACAACACAAGCAAAAATAAAATAAAAAGCAAGAAAGCCATTAAAAATCCGAATAGACTGAAAGGAAAAGATAAGAAAACCAAATCTCAAGACGTCATGGTTTGAACTTTGAAGAAAGACAACGTAAAATTATTTAACCCTTTTGATCAAAACTAATTAAATATAAATTATAACGAAACAAACTTTAAACTTCTTGTGGAAACCGTGATGAAGAAAAAGGATTCCAATATTAAAGGACATTCATATTCTTGGAAACCAAACATTCATCGATTATCTCGCCTTGAACACAAACCATATGTCCTTGTTCTGTTATATTGTCCTTTATAATTTCTACTACAACTTCACATGGAACTCAAAGGAATTCAGAAAACTAGATAGAAAAGATCCATATGATATGAATGCATAGTCAGAGTAGAGATCACCAAATAAAAACCATAACATCATGAAAACATATATAGCAACTAATTTAGGATTTTAGTCCACCATGTGAAATGATACTAAATATAAGCTTCCCCTGTATGTCACACAAATGACAAGAAAATAGTTAAACAAAATTATAACAGGATCAACAGGGTACTACATATGTAAGTAAAAACGTGATTCATTTTTTCCTAAGGCTGAATTGAACGGTGTTAACCTCAACCTGCCACATGTTCCACAGCACACCAAGCATGCATAGACTATCTCCCTATGACATGCACAAAAAACCTAAAAGAAGTACAAAAGGTAGACGTTGATTATCAAAAAAAAATTGCAATAATTTAAGCCTCATAAGAGTAGGAACATGATGGTTCATTGCAAAGGATGTTCCACACAATTTCCAAGATCTTCTACTCAATATGAGACAACAAAGTTAAACATTCCACGATTCCTTGTAATATAAAGGAATCATTGGGCTACAGCGCATAACTAAATTACACAAATTAATAAGAGATAATGAATTAAAAATAGCTTATAATTCAATAATTGTCATCAAACTTAAATTGAGGCTTGATACTACAGAGTAATAATTTCAACAGAGTAAACTACATAAAAGCCCAAAAAAAGTAATGCTGAACGATTCAATTACACAATTTATTTAGAGCCCATGATGGACATTGAACAAGTACAACAAAACTCACATGTTTAAGAACTCTTGATTTCTCCAGAAAACACATCACTTGGGATTGATCATTTCCATAACTAGACTGCCTTAACCTAATACAAGTTGTTTCAGGAAAAAGTTAACAGAATTTGGTAAGCCAAATGTGTTCAAAGAAATCAAGAACAAGAAGAACAAACAAGAGGAAGACATAACCAAAAGGAATCACGTGTTCAAAATATTCCTCCTACAACACAAGCAACAATAAAATAAAAAACAAGAAAGCCTCTTAAAATCCTGAGTGAAGATTGAAAGGAACAAATTTCAATAGAGATAAGAAAACCAAATCCCAAGGCGTAATGCTTTGATGAACTTTCGTCAGACATTACAAGACAGTAGAAAAATAGGTCCAGAATCCTTTTGATCAAAACTAATTAAATATAAATTAAAACAAAACAAACTTCTTGTGGAAACTATGATATAGAAAGAGAATTTCAGTGTTGGAGAACATTCATTTCTTGGAAATATTACAAGAAAGCACAACTGGGCACCAAGCTAAGAAATATACTCCAAAATTGATGTACTACAAAATGTACTGCAGATTCATGAATACTAAAGCCTACTACATAAACACAAACGGATACTACATATATAAGGGAAAACGTGATTGATTTTATCCAAAGGTTTAGCATGGTATTAACTGCCACAAGTTCCATGGCACACCAAACACGCATAGACTATCTCCATGTGACACGCACAGAAAACATAAAGGAAGTGCAAAAGGTAAATAAATAACAAGACTATCTCCCTGAAAAAGTAATGCAGAACAATTCAATGAAAAGATTATATTTATTTAGAGCCAATGATGAATGATGAACAAAGTGTAACAAAACTCACATATCTAAGAAACTTCTGATTTCTCTAGAACTTCTATAATATTGGAAACATGTCAAGTAATACATTACTTGGAATTGGTTATTTATAGATTATTCAAGTAAAGAAATGACATGATTTAACAAATACGACTTTGAGTTATTTAGCATGTCAACGATTCAATAAAAGTGGAACCAAGAGCTCGACTTACCAGTTGTTTAAGAAAATAGTTAACGGAATTTGGTAAGACAAATGTGTTTCTAATTTATTGAAGTAATTAGTTAAGAACAGAAGTAAGGAAAACAACTTCATTACTAGGTTAAAGAAATCAAGAACATAAACAACAATAAAAAAGAAGATAGAACCAGAAGGAATCTCACATGTCCAAAAAATTTCTCCTGCAACACAAACAAAAATAAAATAAAAAACAAGAAAGCCACCGAAAATCTAAGTAGATTGAAAGGAAAAGATTTCAATAGAGAAGAGCAAACCAAATATGAAGGTGTCATGCTTTGAAGAACTTTGTTAAACACTTCAAGACTGCGGAAAAATGGGTTCAAAATCCTAAATTAAATATAAATTATAACTGAAAACGAACTTTAAACATCTTGTGGAAACCATGATAAAGAAAGAGGATTTCAGTGTTAAGTATTCTTGACAACAGTAAAAGAAAGCACAATTGTCCACAAAACTAAGAAATATACTCCAAAATCGATATACTGCACAATGTACTGCAGTATCATGAATACTAAATCCAGAATTAATAAATTCAAGAAGAAAAATCATCCACTAAATCCAAAGGCTTAAAGCATGTCCTTAAAATGTACGCAGCAGCTTTCACATCCTATGGTACATTCATAGGCTCTCTTTTTTATAATCTCTGCCATGGCTTTCACTCTACATCCTCCTTGTGATACCCACACAAGATGATCAAAAGACGAACGTGATCAATTCAGTCAAAAGTAGAGACAACCAAATGAAAGAACGACTTTGACAATATGACACAGCCAATTGTAGATTCTAGTACTCCTGTACAAAATTTGACTTCACCCCTACACCAAAAGTTCTTGTATAACTAGAGGGATGATATTATTATTTTTGTCCTTACTCTTATTCTTATATATCACAATTGACAATAATATTAAAAAAATATAACAAAAGGAATGGCAAATCGACAGAAAAAAAGTGTCAAACCAAGCTATCCTGAATTCTACATCCTCGGGGAGGGCAAAGGTACATTTTAGAATCTTTTATGCTTCAACACTCTAGAATCTTGCTGAAACAGAAACAAAATCCAAACACCAGAAGGGCACTCCATCAAAGGACAAATATCCAAAAATAAAATATTAGATATGTAAAGAAAAAAATGACCATTTTTATCCGAAGGGTATGTGAACTGAACTTCTTCATGCCACGGTTTCCATAACAAACCACACAATCATAGGCTATCTCAACTGTAACTTCCACACAGAAACCTCAAAGGATCTGACAAAAGTATATGTTGAGTATCAAACAAATAATGAAATGTGAAGATTGTTAGTAGAGCTGACCAAATATGAAGTCTAGCAGAAGTAGAACGTATACGAAACAGCCGGCAAAAGACAATGAATCATAGGAACAAATTTCCATCCAATTTGCAAGATTATGTACTCTTGTATGAAATGACACAATTTTTGCTTCTTCCTACTACAGACGAATCCTTTGGCCACTGTAACGAAGCTGATATCTTTTTAGGAGTATACCAACCACAAATCACAAATAACAACAAAACAGTAAAAGAATATTATCTCTTTCCAGCCAAGTTTCCCCAACCAAGTTGTCCGAAATTGCTCGTAATGGGAGAGGAAGTTTTACTACAGAATCTTGTATGCTAAACCAGAGAAAAACTATACAGACAGACACCAAAACTTCAACATTAGATTGTACACAATGAGAGGACAACAATCCAGAACAAACATTAGTAGGAAATATATAACTAGAAAATTGTTAATTATTTTCAAAATTTGAATGGGGTTGATAATCTCACCCAAGCTTTCACAAAGGAATCGAGTGTAGATGCTAAAATTAATGCCTATGAAATATATGAACTGCCAGGATGACATTAAGGTTCATGTGTCCCTGTTAATTCGTTCACAGAAGATTAGTTGTACAAAGCAGAAAAGAAGAAGGGCACTCATCTCCAATTTCTCTACTTCAGAGAGCAAACTAAAAGGTGCATTCACATCAAGCCATGAAACACCAGATGATACAGGTACAGAAAATTTTGCAGTGACAAATAGATGCACAAAAAACCAAGAAAAAAAGATAGATGAGTCGCATAATTATGCACACCATGTCTCATATCATTAAAACAAAGAGAGGCCCACCATGTTCTCCCAATTTTTCCAGAATCATGTAAACTTTTGCACCGTAAGAATACAGATCAAAAACGCAAATGTAGAACAAACATTTGTAAGAAAAAAGAAGTATTAATGATAAGAACTTAGAAAACCCCCAAGGCTCAACTTTTCAATTATAACCACCAACTCTTACCACACACCAATAGACTTATCTTACCTGAAACAGTGGAAATCATAAAAGAGTAAATCGAGAAAACTGGTCTGGTTGATAGGAATTGACAAAGAAGAAATGAAATTGACATGATTTATAATAATAGTAGAGGGTACCTAATTAAAACTGAGGCTTGGTACTCAACACGGAACGTTAATGTGTCGAAACAATACTGCAAAAACAAAGTTCATATGTACGGCAATGAAAGCCAGGGCCAAATCAAAACTCAGAATCAAGAAAACAGAAAATAATCAAAATACAATACATGAAAGATCATACAAAAGCATAAAATCAAAAGGAATAACATATTCATAGATTAACTATCCTGCAACACCAATAAGGAAATAACAAATTAACCAAAATATGCTTTTAGAATTGATTGATAGAGAATTATTGAAAACGAAAAGAATTTACTAGAGATTACCAAACATCAAGGCACACTCCGTGTAGAACATTATTAGTTTGACAAATCACGCTGCAGAAAATCACGCTGCAGAACATTATATTCTTTTTTCTTCTGTTCAAAGCCTTAAATTAAAAAATGAAGAACGACTATTATTAAAAAATTTGATTATTAAATCTGGAGCAGTTCTCCATCTTATCCATTAAGAATCACAAATGTCTTCCTTTTTAAGAGCATACCTTGATTATTCTTATATATCACAATTGACATTGACGTAAAAGAAAAATTAGAAGAGCAAACAAACAAAGTTCTAACAAGTCAATAATAGCCGCAGATATAATTAAAATAAGAACAGCAAACTCCAAATAAAACCTCAATCGTGAAACCAAAATAACCAAGGAGAAAAGAGTGAGAATAGAAAGTATCAACCAGTAAGATAGAACCAGAAGGAATTGTGTGTTTCACATATTACCTCCACTGCAAAATCAAAAGGGGAATAACAATTAGAAATAAATGCTCTCAGAATCGATAAGGAAATACTGAAACAAAAAGATAATACTAGAGATCACCCAATCAAATCTGAAGGCAAGATGCTTCGAAGAACGTTATCATTTTGACAAACCAAGCTGCAGAAAAATAAGTTCACAATTCATTTGTATGTTGTTGAATACGAAGACTATTGAGAGACGTATTGAATAACCAGTGTATTTCAACTAATATAATAACAGGAATACAAATAGACAGTAATACTAACGGGCCAGAATACTTACAGCCCATCTAATCTAATTATTTACATTCTAATAAAATATTTTAACACTCCCCCTCAAGCTGGAGCATATAAATCAAATGCACCCAGCTTGTTACATATATAACTAATTCTAGGACCTCGCAATGACTTTGTAAAAAACATCTGCCAACTGATCATTGGAATTGACAAAGCTAGTGATGATGTCACCCGATTCGATCTTTTCTCTAATAAAATGACAGTCTATCTCAATATGCTTGGTCCTCTCATGAAAAACAGGATTTGAGGCAATGTGCAATGCAGCTTGATTATCACATATTAATGTCATTGTGCTGGCCTCTTCAAATTGAAGTTCTTTCAGTAACTGTTTCAACCAGATGAGTTCACATGTTACTAGTGCCATGGCCCTGTATTCTGCCTCAGCGCTTGATCTTGCAACAACATTTTGTTTCTTACTCTTCCAAGATATTAAATTTCCTCCGACAAGTACACAATACCCGGAAGTGGATCGTCTATCTGTGGGTGAGCCTGCCCAATCGGCATCTGAGTAGCCAACTATCTGAGTATGTCCTCTATCTTCATAAATGAGACCTTTTCCAGGTGCACTTTCGATGTATTTAAGAATTCGAATTACAGCATCCATATGTCCTTGGCAAGGAGAATTTAAGAACTGGCTTACCACACTGACAGCGAAGGAAATGTCAGGACGAGTAACTGTGAGATAGTTTAATTTCCCAACCAATCTCCTATATCTTCCTGAATCTGATAGAGGCTCCCCTGATTAGGTAGGAGTTTGACATTTGGATCCATAGGAGTATCAACTGGCTTGGCATTTAACAGACCTGTTTCTTCAAGAATATCCATAGCATATTTTCTTTGTGAAACTACAAGGCCATCCTTGGATTGGGCTACCTCAATACCCAAAAAATAACGGAGTTTACCAAGGTCTTTAGTCTGAAATTGATTTGAAAGATGTTGTTTCAACTGGAGTATTCCTTGCTGATCACTACCAGTTATAACAATGTCATCCACATAAACAATAAGATAGATGCACCCTTGGGCTGAGTGACGATAAAATATAGAGTGATCGGCTTCACTACGAATCATACCAAACTCTTGTACTACCGAGCTGAATCTGCCAAACCAAGTTCTAGAAGACTGTTTAAGACCATAAAGAGACCTGTGCAGCCGACAAACCATGGTGGAAGACTCCCCCTGAGCAACAAACCCTGGTGGTTGCTCCATATAAACTTCCTCTTCAAGATCACCGTGCAAAAAAGCATTTTTAATGTCAAGTTGATGGAGAGGCCAATGTCGAATTGCTGCAATGGAGAAAAACAGTCTGACAGATGCCATTTTGGCAACAGGTGAGAATGTATCACTATAATCCAACCCAAAAATCTGAGTATATCCCTTGGCTACCAACCGAGCCTTAAATCGATCAATCTTACCATCAGGGCCAACCTTCACTGTATAGAGCCAACGACACCCGACTAAAGACTTCCTATGAGGTAAAGGAACCAGTTCCCAAGTACCACTGCTTTGTAGAGCACACATCTCATCAAGCATTGCTTGCCTCCACTCAGGGTGGGATAATGCTTCACCTGTAGTTTTAGGAATAGAAATAGAAGACAAAGAGGACAAGCAAGTGTAATGCAAAGGAGAAAGACGATGATAACACAAATCAATATAATGAGGTGATGGATTACGGGTTGTGCGAATATCCTTACGAAGAGCAATGGGAAGGTCATGCTCGGGTGGCAGGGCCGGATCCGGAGGTGGCGTCGGAGGAGAGTCTGGAATGGGAACAGGAACAAGCACAACAGAGGGTAGGCGACGACGCTGATATGTTTGTAGTGGTCGTGGAGGTTGGGGGCAGACTCGACAGGTTCGATAGGAGTAAGAGTGGGTGGAATAGGGATAACTATCTGAGGAGGTTCGGGATTAATGTCCTGATGGGGCTCAGTAGCCATATGGGTGGATTTAAAATATGGTACAGACTTGAAGAAGGTAACATCGGCTGATGTAACGTAGCGGTGTAGTGTAGGAGAATAACAACGATAGCCCTTTTGGGACCGATGATAACCGAGAAAGACACACTTGAGTGATCGAGCTGACAATTTGTCCAACCCAGGAGATAAATTGTGGACAAAACACGTGGACCCAAAGACACGAGGTGGTAGTGGGTGAAGAGGGGAATGGGGAAAGAGGACCGAATGAGGGATATTGCCATCAAGGACAGAAGACGGCATACGATTGATAAGGTAGCATGCCGTTATGACTGCATCCCCCCAAAAACGGAATGGAACATTGCCATGGATAAGTAAGGTTCGTGTGGTTTCAATGAGATGCCGATTTTTGCGTTCGGCTACCCCATTTTGCTGGGGTGTATGAGGACATGATGTTTGGTGTAGAATACCATTGGAAGCCATAAAATTTTGAAACTGATGGGACAAATATTCCCGAGCATTATCACTTCTTAAGGTACGAATAAAAACCCCAAATTTAGTTTTAATTTCTTGATAAAATTGCTCAAAAATGGAAAACAGTTCAGCTCTATTTTTCATTAAAAATAACCACGTACAACGAGAGTAATCATCAATAAAAATAACAAAATACCTAGACTCTAAAGTAGACACAGTACGAGAGGGACCCCAAACATCAGAGTGAACTAAAGCAAAGGGAGATGATACTCTTTTATTGACTCGATCAGGAAAATTACTACGGGTGTGTTTCCCTAACTGACACGACTCACAATATAAAGTAAACAACTTAGACAAACTAGGCACCAGTTTTTGCAGTTTGGTAAGACTTGGGTGTCCTAGCTCAGCATGGATAGTATGAGGGGACTCTGTTGCAGAGCACGTCTTGGAAGATGTAGAAAGGTAATAGAGGCCTTGAGACTCACATCCGAGGCCAATCATCCGTCCCGAACTCCGGTCCTGCAAGGTAACATTATCATTAGTGAAAGTAATAATACAGTCATGGGACCGAGTCAATCGACTAACTGAAAGTAAATTAAAAGGGCATCCAGGTACATAGAGAACAGATGCAACTGAAATGGAAGAGAGAATTTGGACAGTGCCAACTCCTTGAGAGCAGGTTTGAATGCCATTGGCAGAAGTTATAGTACGTAAAAAACCAAATGTAGAGAGTGAAGAAAAGTGACCTTTATTACCAGTGACATGATCAGACGCACCAGAATCAAGAACCCAAGGGCCAAGAGAAGATGAGTGGGAGAGGTAAACAGATGAGTTACCAGTATGTGCAACCGAAGTAGGAGAACTAGAGTTCGGATGACTCTGAACCCATCGAAGGAAATCTTCATAATTTGTCGGGGAGCCTTGTGGAGATGGTGTAGTCTGAACAGTGGCAGAAGGATCAAGCTGAGTTGCATTTATCGAAGGCGGAGGCTTACCATGCAACTTCCAACAGCGATCAATAGTGTGTCCAAGCCGGTGACAATGCTCACATTTGGGACGCGGCTTAGAGTTGGATGGTCCTCCACGAGAGCGATTCTGATTATGTCCCTGAGATGCAAGGGCAGCAGTGTCACTTGGAGCTGAAGTAATAGAATGCTCAACTGGATGCTTTGTTGGTACTCGAAGGAGGATCGCTGAGGTAGTAGACATATCCGAAACAGTAACAGACCCCAGAATTTGATCACGAGTTGCAGAGTACTCCTGGGGTAGGCCATAGAGTGCAAGGAGCATGAAGAAGGTGCTGCGTTGTTCCAGCTCTTTCTTCTGTTCAACTGGATTACTTGCAGCAGGAGGGAGAAGCTCATTAAAATCATGAAGTGCACTATGAACGGTGCCTAGATATGAAGAAATAGAGCCATCTATTGTCTTCGGAGTAATGATATTCAGCAAGCGGTGACAAACTCCATAGAGACGTTGAGTGTCGTTAGTATAGAGAGCCTTTGCTTGGCTCCAAACTGATTCACACGTGAGATGTGAACGGAAAATCGGTTTAACATCAGGATGAAATGTAGACTTATTTACACTACACAACTGAGCATCTATCTGTTTCCATTTGGATGTTTTAGTCACAACCACCTTTTCAGGATTTTGAGTGAGATGGTTCTCGTAACCTTGACCAAGCATCCATAGTTTGATGTCGGCAACCCAACTATCATAATTTGATCCATTCAATTTTTCGACAGAGAGAGGAGAAGTAATGTAGTTGGTGAAGATGCTCTTTGTTTCAGACTGAGACGTCATGGTCAGTAAAGACTGCCAGAAAACGCGTCAGAACCGGGAAAACAGGGGCTGTTTGAACTGGAACTCGTATATCCGTAACTCGAAACTCAAAACTGAGGGCAGATATGGAAGCAGGAGGCCGAGGCGAGTGCCACGGGAGAAGCTGCGCCGTGAACGGCTGCCGGACGCGCCGTCACGCGCGGCGGCTGCTGGCGGCGCGTGGATCTCACCCGCGTGAGGGCTGGTGGCGCGTGGAGGCGTTTCTGGTGGCGCGTCTGAAGGGGTAGGCCGATCTGGGGTGTGCGACACTGCTGGCGTGGTTGTTCGTCGAAAAAAATCGTCGGAGACAGTAACAACAGTGACGGCAGTGGCGGCGGTGCTTGGACGGATGGATAACAAATTTTGGAATCAGTGTATCAAAGGCAAGGAGGAGGAAACCGGAGTTAAGAACACGGTTTGCCGGAAAAAATATTCACCGGAGACAGTGGGTCCACCGGGTAGTTGACGATTAGGGTTGTCTCTCAACAATCTCTAGATACCATGTTGAATACGAAGACTATTGAGAGACATATTGAATAACCCGTGTGTTTCAACTACACAGCGGAAGTTCTTTATATAGACAAACATAATAACAAGAATACAAATAGACAGTAATACTAACGGGCCAGAATACTTACAGCCCATCTAATCTAATTATTTACATTCTAATATAATATTTTAACATATGTTTTGCGATCAAAGTCCGCAAATAACAATAATAATGACTCAGTGAAGAAATATGACTCGGTGAAAAAATTTGATTTATCTAGGTCTTTCCTTTCTTATCAATCCAATAAGTCTCAACGTTCTAGATATCTAAACTTCAACTTGCTGCAAAACAGATAAATTCATATCTTAAATTATCTTTGAAAAAGATGTACATGCACTTCTGGACCTCTCTTACAACTCTCAGTAAAAAACACAAAAATCAACGTTGCCCCAGTACAATATCATACAATACCCCCCATTCTAGAATTCCAGAATAAACACATTCAAGGAGAAAAATGACCTATTAAATTTAAATCCAAAGGCATGTCCTTGATAATGTCTACAACAGCTTCCACATCCCATGGAACATTCATTGGCTCTCTCCATAGCAAAATCACGTCCTTGATAATCTGTCATGGTTTTCACCGTTTATATCCCCCTGTGACACCCACACATAGCTCTAAAAAAATCGAGAAAACAAGTCTTCAAAAGACAAAGAAACATGAAAATTACATAGTCAAAGTAGAGATCACCAAATGAAAACAATCGTGAGAATATAGGACACAACCAATTGTAGATTCCAGAGCTCCTATGCAAAATTAGGCTTTAACTCTATACCAGAAGGAGTTCATGTACCAGTTGTAGATTCCAGTTCTCCAATGCAAACGGTTTTGATTGTTTATATGGTTGTGTCGAAAAAGAAGAACGGTGATGTTTAGCAAATTCACAAGTTTCACAATGAAATAAAGACGGATCCTTCTTAGAAAATAATTTAGGAAACAAATGTTTCAAATACGGAAAACTAGGATGTCCTAATCGTAAATGCCATAACATAATATCATCATTATTAGAAGAGACAAAAATAGATTCAAAGCAGGTACTTGTTTTTTGTTGGTCTTTGAAGTCGAGTCCATTGTCAAGATAATAAATTCCTCCACTCTCCTTAGCATTGCCAATCATCTTCCCCGTGCTCAAATCCTTAAAAGTGCAATGAGAATGAAAGAAGTTTGCTTGACAATTTATATCCTTTGTTAATTTAGTAATGGATAACAAATTACATGATAAATTAGGAACATGTAAGACATCTTTTAAGGTTAACACAGGTGACAGAATAACAAAACCTTTCCCTGCAATGGCTGAAAGAGAGCCATCTGCAATTTTAATTTTGTGGTTACCTGCACAAGGACTATAAGAAGAAAACAGACTCGACTCCCCAGTCATATGATCAGTAGCACCAGAATCGATAATCCAAGTATGGCTGGGAGTGACACTAAGTAAAGTAGTATTTGGAAAATTACCTCTCTGAGCTATAGAGCAAGAAGGAGTTTGAGACTCAAGGAGTTTGTACAATTGATCTAATTGTTCCTTGGTGAAGGGAGATGGGCTTGAAGGAGATTGCTTCTCGTGATTAGAGGTACCAGCTTGGAGGGCATGACCTTCGTTTCCTTCTTTTTTCTTCCAGTTTAGAGGTTTTCCATGGAGCTTCCAACATGTATCACGTGTGTGCCCTGGACGTTTGCAATATTTGCACCATGGTTTCTTGCCATCTCTTTTCCCGTCTTCATTCTTAGTGACTAGGACAGAGCTTTCAACCTCACCAACAGAAGGTGTCTTACCCATCATAACACCTTGTCTCGCCTCTTCTCTTCTAACTTCTGAGAACGCTTCCCGAAGTGATGGCAATGGAATCTTTCCTAATATTCTACCTCGGATTTCATCAAGCCGCTTATTAAGCCCAACCAAGAACATGAATACTCGGTCGTTCTCCTGTCTCTTAAGAAACAAAACACTGTCCTCACAGCACTTCCAATGATCATCATAGCAGAGATCCAATTCTTGCCATAGCGTTATCAACTCATTATAATAGGTAGTGACATCTCTATCTCCTTGTTTGGCATGCCACAATCATGATTTGAGATCGAAAATTTGAGAAGAATTCTAAATGTCAGAATATGTTTCTTTGACTGCCTCCAAACTTCCTTTGCAGTAGGCAAAAACATAAAAGGTTTTCTAATCATTGATTCCATATTACTAAGCAGCCAAGCAATAATAACAGAGTTCTCAGATTTTCAAAACCTGTAATTCGGATTAGTTGTGGCAGACATTTGTACCTCTCCTGTTAGGAAACATATTTTCCCTTACCGTCTAGTATCAATCTTGTGGTTTGGGACCATTCGACATAATTTTTTCCATTGAGTTTTTGAATTTCAACCTTGAGGACATTAGAAGTTCCCTCATGGCCAAAAAAATTGGAAAAACCATTGTTAGATAAACCATTCTAGACGCCATTGCCGCTTGGGCCGCCGCCACTACCGTCGGGGCTGCTGCCCAAACCAATACTATCGGCGTTGTTCACTACTTCTGATTTTTTACCCAAACCATAGTCGCTACCCATCAGGGTTTGGGGCTCTAACCAACTGGGCTATGCGGAAAGCTTTACAGAACCCTAACCAGAGCTCTTGATACCATGAAGAAAGTAAAAGACAAAATACTTTCATGTTTTATTACTACAGCCCTAAGCTGTTTATATAGGAAAAAAATTACAATAGTAATACTGAGTAATAATGACAGAATCATAAAATAAAAATAAACATAATAATATAAAATAAAAGAGAATCAAATCTGATTTCTCTTGATTCTTCAACAATATGAGACAACACAATTAAGCACCCTTGATTCCTCGTAATATAGAGGAATCCTTGGCCGCTACACAAAACTATAATACACAAATTCACAAGAAATAATGATAAAAAAGTAACTTATTTAGTAATTGTAATCAAACATAAATTGAGGCTTGATACTAAATAGAATATAGTTAACGGTAAACTACAAAAACGTCTGGAAAAAAGTAATGTAGAACGATTCAATGACAATGTTAAATTTATTTAGAGCCAATGAAGCATGATGAACAAAGTATAACAAAACTCACATGTCTAAGAAATTCTGAGTATTCTCTAGGACTTCATTAATATTGAAAACATACCAAACAATACATTACTTGGAATTGATCATTTATGTAATAGACTGTCTTCACTTAATGGCTTCGCAATTTGGCTATGTAGACCTCTCAAACTGATATATACGACTTTGAGTTATTTGGCATGTCAGTGATTAAAAAAAAGTGGAATCATTATGGTAAGACAAATATGTTTCTAATTTATTTAAGTAAATAATTATCTGGAACACAATTAGGTACCCTTGATTCGTCATAATATAGAGGAATCATTAACCACTACAAAGAACTAAAATACACATATTCACATGAAATAATGAAATAAATATAACTTATTCAGTAATTGTCACCAGATCTAAATTGAGCCATGATACTACAAAGAATTTAATTGTTTCAACACAGTAAATTACATAAAAGTCTAAAAAAGTAATGCAAAGTTATTCAATGACAATATTAGATTTATTTAGAACCAATGAAGCCAATGATGAACAAAGTATTACAAAACTCACATGTCTAACAACTTCAGGCAATACATTACTTGGAATTGGTCATTTCCGTAAATAGACTGTCTTCAACTAATGGTTTTGCAAATAGATTATTCGAACCTCTCATGACTTGTTTTTCTAGTTAAGAAATGATAGCGTTTAAAAAATATGAGTTATTTGGCATGTCAATGACTCAAATAAAGTGGAACCAAGAGCTCGATTTACAAGTTGTTTCAGAAAATAGTTAATGAAATATGATAAAACATAAGTGTTAGAATATTAGAAAATATCTTATAATATCTATTATATTATATTAGAGTATCTTGAGTTATTTCGTAGGATCAATCTATATTCACAGAGTATCTTAGAATATCTCTCATTATTATTATGATTTGTTCCTAATTTAGGATTTAGTCTATGTTTCTCTATAAATAGAGATTAGTATTGAGTCTTTTGTAATAAAGTCAGCATTAAGCTATTATCAATAATATTCAAACCCTTATTATTTTCTCTCCTCATTTTCTCTAAAATCCCACAACTTCAACATGGTATCTAGAGCCTATTTTGATCCTCCTTGATCGATCCCGCCTCTATTCCGCTGCCAAGTTTCCACTAGTTAGGGAATATAATCCTAATTTCTCTTTTTTTTCAACGTGAACATTCTTTTTTCAAACCACTATCGTGTTACACTCCAACACCGATTTCACTCGTTTTCCGTCCAGTTCGCTACTGCCGCCGTCACCGCCACTGTTTCTGGCAAACAACCCTCTGCCCTCAAAAAATAAAAAAAGAAAATAAAAATCCAAAAAAGTTTAAGTTTCTCCGCCGTATCCCTTATCCATTCCGATCAGCGACGGGTTTATCCTTAGTCTATTTCTCTGGCCGAAACCCTAAAACCCTTTTTTTCACGCATCGAAACCCTAATTTTCGATCTGTCAACTTTTGCCCTCAGAAACACACACCGCACACACACTTTCTCTCTCTCTCTCTATATATATCACCGTTAAATTTGACTCTTCAAAGTAGAAACCCTAACCTAATAATCATTTCAGGATCAATTCAAATCCGTTACTGCATTCTACTACCATTTTCGGAGTTATCTCTTTGAGTTGTGAAAGTTGAAGCGAATGCAAAATTTTGTGCGGAAAAATAAATGGTTTGAATTTGTTAAGTATGTTATAACGGGTAGGCGTCATGGATGGGAACTTCCTTTTCACACTTTTCAGGTTGTGGCTATAACAGTTTATTTCTTGTTATGCATTGCTTATTACGCCTTCTTTGATCCTTTTCTCGGAAAGGAAATCTATGAATATGTGGCTTTTGGTGTTTACTCTGTACTGGCACTCTCTGTATTTGTCCTCTATGTTCGCTGCACTGCCATTGACCCCGCTGATCTGGGAGTGAGGCTTGACTGTGACCAAACATCCAAGAATAGATCAAAACATGATGAAGAGTTGGCAGAACCCAGCAAGATAGGGCTCAAGGATGAAAGAATGTCTGATCGGCATGATTCGAATGGTTGCTCCAAACTTGGATGTTGCTTGTGTAATTTCCTTGCAAGGGAAGATTGCCGCAGCGATGAAGATTCTATTCTACAACAAGAATCCGGAGAGGAGAAGGCTTTGTTCTATACTTTATGCAAAGCCGAGGTTCGAAAGTTCAGTAAGCATTGTAGAAGTTGTGACAAATGTGTTGATAGATTCGATCACCATTGCAGGTGGTTGAACAATTGTGTTGGAAGGAAGAATTACATCACATTTGTGTGCCTAATGGCAGTGAGCCTGGTTTGGCTTTTAGTCAAACGCGGAATCGGATTACTGTGCTTGTCAGATGCTTTGCTGATAAGAAGCATATAGAGAATCTGATAGAAGAAAAGCTTGGAACTGGATTTTCTCGAGTCCCATTTGCTACAATAGTGGCCATATGCATGGCAGTTTCTTTCCTTGCGACTATACCTCTTGGAGAATTGTTCTTTTTTCATATGATTCTGATTAGAAAGGGAATTACTACGTATAAGTATGTTGTTGCCATCAGAACTCTGAGTGAATCACCTGGTCCTTCAGTTGACGAGGCTGAGCAGTAGAGTCTACCTCCGTCTCCTACTAGTTCAGCTGTCACTGCAATTAGCGGAAGAACTATCAGAATGAGTTTGCAATACAAAGGTGCCTGGTGTACACATCCAAGAATCTTTATGGATCACCAGGATGAAATTATACCACATTTGGAGCCAGGTCGCCTACCACCTACTGTAGATCCAGATGCAATACAACTACCTGACAAAGGAAAAAATTTGAATCACTGCCCTGTACGAATAAGCGCATGGAAACTTGCAAAACTAGATTCCAATGAGGCAGCTAAGCCATTAGCTAAAGCTAGAGCATCATCATCTGTGCTTCGTCCAATTAGTTCTCGGTCTCATGCATACGATGTTGATCATTTATCCAGTAGCAATGTGAGTGGAAGAAGCAGTCCAATTAGCAACCAATGATTTCATAACAAATATGATCCATCAGGGACATCAAAGTTATCTTCTTCCAAGAGCTCATATCTTCCCAGTCAAGCAAGCAAGGAAGATATAGATGCATGTCACCACAGTATGAGTAACTTTATCAGTCCACAAGTCCCCAACTTAACTCATTCGCCAATGCAGCGGCCAGGTTTGAACAGAGACCATTTCAACCCTATGTTTCAGCAACCATCTACTAATCAGTCTCCTTCATCAGCTGTTGCAGCCCTTATGAGTGGGCTCTTAGCTGACAGGTTTGGAAGATTTGCAATTCAATTGGTGGGATTCTTCTTGGTGCACGATTATTCTCTCGATGGTTTCAGATCTGCCCTTACTCTTCAATTTTGATCAACGAAAATATGTGTCCTTGTTCAAACAGCCGTTATCTCTCCTGTTTTGGACGCATTTTCTTATTCTGTTGATCGATCATGACTTCGTTTCGTTAGAGTCGCGTTGCTTCTTCTTCAATGTTTGTCATGCAATTTAGTTATTATTAATAGATTATAATAGTGGTTTATATTCCCACCGACGATCATTCTGGTGGTGTTACTTTTTCCACATATGAATTATATTAGTGATGACTTTTTCCGTTGGTGGTTATTCTAACGGTGTCTTTTATTTTCATGACTTACTTTATCTTGGCAATTTGTCCCAGATGCACTGGCCTTGCCTTTCTCTCCTTGAAGCACGCCTCTCTCTCCTTGAAGCAAATTCAAGTTTAAATATTTTGAGTCTCCATTATTATTGGTTTGAAGCTTCCAAATGCAGTTTTTTAGAAGAACGGGGCTTGCTTTGTTCAATTGCCTGCCATGAATTTCTCTCAGGCTGATGAACAATCAGACTATCTGGCTAAGCTATATTTATAGCAATTCTCTCTGACTTCACATGCATCCCTGAGTTGCCTTTCCATCTTTTTTTATGGAGCAAAACATTGTTTTCTTGTAGCAAGCTAAAGCTTAGTAAGCTTTAGCTTAAGGGGGAGTGTTAGAATATTAAAAAATATCTTATAATATCTATTATATTATATTAGAGTATCTTGAGTTATTTCCTAGGATCAATCTATATTCATAGAGTATCTTAGAATATCTCATTATTATTATGATTTGTTCCTAATTTAGGATTTAGTCTATGTTTCTCTATAAATAGAGATTAGTATTGAGTCTTTTGTAATAAAGTCAGCATTAAGCTATTATCAATAATATTCAAACCCTTATTATTTTCTCTCCTCCTTTTCTCTAAAATCCCACAACTTCAACAATAAGTATAGAATACAACTTCATTACTGGGTTCAAGAAATCAAGAACACAAAGAACAAACGAGAGGAAGATAGAACCAGAAGGAATCACGTTCAACAAATTCCTCTTGCAACACAAGCAAAAATAAAATACAAAAAAAAAAACCACTGAAAATCTGTGTAAATATTGAAAGGAAAAGATTTCATTCGAAATAAACAAACCAAATGTCAAGGCATCATACTTTGAAGAACTTTGCTAGACTCTACAAGACTGCAGAAAATGGATTCAAAATCCTATTGATCAAAACTATTTAAATATAAATTATAACATAGAAACTTTAAACTTCTTGTGAAAACCGTGAAAAGAGATTGACAACAGTTAAAGAAAGTACACAACAGTCATCCCCAAAGTTAAGAAACATACTCTAAAATCGAATCCTACACAATGTACAGCAGAATCAAAAATACTAAAGTAGTTCTAATTCTTATCAACACGAAAATCAATATTAGCACACCACATCATATAAGGACAACTATTTTATTCAAGAAAAATTACATTTACGAAAAAAAATGACACTTATCTCTGATAATTTCTGCCAAGGCCTTCACATCCCACATTACATTCAAAAGTTATCTCTATGGATGTACGCAAGTTGATACTACAAAGAATTTAATTGTTTCAACACAGTAAATTGCATAAAAGCCTCAAAAAGTAATGCAAAATGATTGAATGACAATATTAGATTTATTTAGAACCAATGAAGCCAACGATGAACAAAGCATTACAAAACTCACATGTCTAACAACTTCAGGCAATACATTACTTAGAATTGGTCATTTCCGTAAATAGATTGCCTTCAACTAATGGTTGCGCAAATTGATTATTTGGACCTCTCATGACTTGTTATTCTAGTAAAGAAATGATAGCATTTAAAAAATATGAGTTATTTGGTAAGACATAAGTAAGGAATACAACTTCATTACTGGGTTCAAGAAATCAAGAACACGAAGAACAAACAAGAGGAAAATAGAACCAGAAGGAATCACGTTCAACAAATTCCTCATGCAACACAAACAAATTATGGGTGTATAAATTAATAACTTTTGTTATTCCTCTATAACTGAAATACTATTCTTCATCTATAACTACAATACGAGTGAGCAAGTTCTTGCACTTCCTTTATGTTGGATATCAAAGAAAAACTGCAATGAAAACGGTCTTTGTGAAGATGGCCAAATATAAGCTTAATAACATTAGGAACTATTTGAAAGCCAAGTGAACATGATCATTCATCTACTACTCAATATGAGACAACACAATTAAACACCCTTAACTCCTCGTAATACAGAGGAATCCTTGGCCGCTACACAAAACTAAAATACACAAATTCACAAGAAATAATGATTAAAAAAGTAACTTATCTAGTACTTGTAATCATACTTAAATTGAAGCTTGATACTAAATAGAATTTAGTTAACAGTAAACTACATAAATGTCTGGAAAAAAGTAATGTAGAACGATTCAATGACAATGTTAGATTTATTTATAGCCAATGAAGCATGATGAATGATGAACAAAGTATAACAAAACTCAAATGTCTAAGAACTTCTGAGTATTCTCTAGGACTTCATTAATATTGAAACATCCAAACAATACATTACTTGGAATTGATCATTTATGTAATAGACTGTCTTCACTTAATGGCTTTGCAATTTGGATATATAGACCTCAGACTGATATATACGACTTTGAGTTATTTGGCATGTCAATGATTAAAAAAAAGTGGAACCAAGAGCTCAACTAACCAGTTTTAAAAAATAGTTAATAGAATTTGGTAAGACAAATGTGTTACTAATTTATTTAAGTAAAAAATCATCTGGAACACAATTAGGCACCCTTGATTCGTCAAAATATAGAGGAATCATTAACCACTACAAAGAACTAAAATACACATATTCACATGAAATAATGAAATAAAAATAACTTATTCAGTAATTGTCAACAAATTTAAATTGAGGCATCATACTACAAAGAATTTAATTGTTTCAACACAGTAAATTGCATAAAAGCCTAAAAAAATTATGCAAAATGATTCAATGACAATATTAGATTTATTTAAAACCAATGAAGCAACTAATGAACAAAGTATTACAAGACTCACATGTCTAACAACTTTAGGCAATACATTACTTGGAATTGGTCATTTCCATAAATAGACTATCTTCAACTAATGATTTCGCAAATTGATTATTTGAACCACTCATGACTTGTTATTCTAGTAAAGAAATGATAGCATTAAAAAAATATGAGTTATTTGGCATGTCGATGACTCAAATAAAGTGGAACAAAGAGCTCGATTTACTAATTGTTATAGAAAATAGTTAATGAAATTTGGTAAGACATAAGTAAGAAATACAACTTCATTACTGGTTCAAAAAATCAAGAACACGAAGAACAAACAACAGGAAGATGGAACCAGAAGGAATCTGTTAGGCGTCTTATAACTAAATATTATAAGAGGAGGGTCAAGAGTTAAAATTTTAAGTGGGTTATATTGCAGTTATTTTTTAATTAGACAGTTATTGTGTTAATTTAAGTTGTAAATCAGGCAGTAACTGCTGATCTAGAGCAGTCATGGAGCAAATAAAAGTAGGAAATTAGAGAAATGAAGGCAGGAAATTTCTGAGTGGTTATTGAGAAGGGAGAGACCAAGCTCTCTAATTCTTGGAGTGGATATTCTTATAACCGTTTATCAATTTTGCCCAAACAGAATTATAAACCCCCATTCTGTTCAAATTCAATAAAGAATTCAGTTCCCCCATCTCAATTATGTACTAACCAGTTGTAACACTGGTATCAGAGCTTGGTTTCTACCCGCTCCACCCTCTCTTGTTCCATATGTTTTTCCCACGTTTCACGCAAAGCCAGCAACCCTTCAAACCCTCGTTCCAGAACTTTCATACGTGCTTCCATACTGCGTGCTTCCATATTGCGCGTAAATACCATGAATTTTTGGTTTAATACCAATTATCACAGCTCTCTAAAATCAACCCCCTTTAAGGCACTATATGGTCGAGACTCACCTCATCTCCTAAAAGGGACTACTATTACTTCGGTTGTTGAAGAAGTTAACATCATGACACAAGATAGGGACCAAATGTTGCATGATCTAAAAAGCAATTTGGTCACAGCTCAGAATCAGATGAAAAAGTACGCGGATCAATCCAGGCGTCCTATTTCACTAGGGGTTGGAGATTGGGTTTATTTGAAAAAGAAGAGAAATGAGAAATTAAGTCCTCGTTTTTTTGACCATATCAAACTTCAAAGCAGATTGGAGCAATTGCATTTGAGTTAGCTCTTCCACCAGAGAGTAAGATACACCCAGTGTTTCATGTGTCCCTACTTAAGAAGGCCATCTTTTCTTCAGCTACCCCTCAACCTTTGCCACCTATGCTCTTAGAGGAACTAGAATTGCAAGTTACTCTAGCTGCTGTAAAAGATGTCCGCAACGCAACAGAAGTGTTGATTCAGTGGAAGGACCTACCAGATTTTGAAGCAACATAGAAACCTGTTGAGACCATTATGGAGCAATTCCCTTCTTTTCACCTTGAGGACAAGGTGACTCTTTTGGGAGGGAGTATTATTAGGCCACTTATAACTAAATATTATAAGAGGAGGATCAAGAGTAAGAATTTTAAGTGGTAACTGAATTTATATTGCAGTTATTTTTTAATTAGGCAGTTATTGTGTTAATTTAAGTTGTAAATCAGGCAGTAACTACTGCTCTAGAGCAGTTATGGAGCAAATAAAAGAAGGAAATTAGAGAAAGGAATACAGGAAATTTCTGAGTGGTTATTGAGAAGGGAGAGACCAAGCTCTCAAATTCTTGGAGTGGATATTCTTGTAACCGTTTATCAATTCTGCCCAAACAGAATTGTAAACCCCCATTCTGTTTAAATTCAATAAAGAATTCAGTTCCCCCAATTCAGTAAACCTGAGGCTTGATACTACACAAAAAGTTATTTTACTTCAAAACACCCTACACTGCAGAAAACAAATTCTGTTTCAATTCACATGTATGGAGATCAAAACATTCAAACCCATAATAGGAAAATAACACAATTCAATGAAGGAATTAAATTCAGTAAATTCAACCAGGTATGATGACCATGTTCTGCAAAACATCTAAAAACAGAAAACTCGCATCAAAACTCCCAACCAACTCAAAAATAGCAGCAGATCTTGCAAATAAGAACAACAAACTCAATGAAAGAAACCAGCAAAAACAAAATCAAGAACCTATATGATAAGGGATAAGAGAATAAGAATACAAAACATCAAGATCGAACAAGTTACAACTCTATGCTAAAGAGTTCATTATTCAAAATTATAGTAATATCAACATACAAAACATTAGTGAGCAACTGACATTATGCATTCAATCATTAATAATAACAACACCTAACAAATGCAAATTGCAAGCATCTAATAGACCCATAACCTAATTTGGAACTGAAAAAATAACTAAACTCAGACAGCATAAATCATCTATAAAGGCAAAAAATAACATAATAATTTTAAAACCTAACACAAACGCATCATTTTCAAGCAAAACCTAGAAAAGCGAATCATGATAAAAAATTATTAAAAAAAAGGCACAATTCAACACCAAAAATAACATAATTTTAAAATCTAACACAAACGCATCATTTTCAAGCATACCCTAAAAAAGCGAATCATGATAAAAAATTATTAAAAAAAAGGGCACAAATCAACACAAAACTAACTAACTCAAAATAGCTTCTTGATCCTTCCTCTGCATAACCTCCTCATCCAACAACCCACCTACCTGAACTTCTTCCAATCCTCAGCATACCCGAATTCAACCCAACAGCCACCACCATCTCACCACCTACTTCCCTTAAAGATGCCAATGGCGGCGGATGTGGGTCATCAGCAATAACAACAGCCTTCTCCTTCACAGACGACGTGGCACCAACTCTATGCGGTGTGAAGGCCGTGGCCGTACTCGTATCCGTCGGCCATGCCTTCCTCTGTGGCGTAAACATCACGCCCTAACGTCTGCCGAAAAAATTGACTCAGTGAAGAAATAATGACTCAGTGAAGAAATATGTTTTGCGATCAAAGTCCGCAAATAACAATAATAATGACTCATTGAAGAAATATGAATCGGTGAAAATATTTGATTTATCTAGGTCTTTCCTTTCTTATCAATCCAATAAGTCTCAACGTTCTAGATATCTAACGTTCAACTCGCTGCAAAACAGATAAATGCATATCTTAAATTATCCTTGAAAAAGATGTACATGCACTTCTGGACCTCTCTTACAACTCTCAGTAAAAGACACAAAAATCAACGTTGCCCCAGTACAATATCATACAATACCCCCCATTATAAAATTCCAGAATAAACACATTCAAGGAGAAAAATGACCTATTAAATTTAAATCCAAAGGCATGTCCTTGATAATGTCTACAACAGCTTCCACATCTCATGGTACATTCATTGGCTCTCTCCATAGCAAAATGAAATCCTTGATAATCTCTGCCATGGCTTTCACTGTCTACATCCCCCTGTGACACTCACACATAGCTCTCAAAAGATCGAGAAAACAAGTCTTCAAAGGACAAAGAAACATGAAAATTACATAGTCAAAGTAGAGATCACCAAATGAAAGAACGACAATCGTGAAAATATAGGACACAACCAATTGTAGATTCCAGAGCTCCTATGCAAAATTAGGCTTTACCCCTATACCAGAAGGAGTGCATGTACCAATTGTACATTCCAGTGCTCCAATGCAAAAATAGACTTTACTCCTATACAATAAGGAATTCATGTACAACTGGAGATAATACTATTATAGTTACTCCTAAGTATCACAATTTACAAGAAAAATGAAAAAAAATATCACAAAGGAAGTGTTAAATCAACAGAAAAAAAAAAATGCCAATCCAAGTTATCCCTAATTCCACATCCTCGGTGAGGGAAAAGGTACACTCTAGAATCTTGTAAGCTTCAATACTCTAGAATCTTGCTGAAACAGCAACAAAAAAATCCAAAACTAGCAGGGCACTCCATCGAAGGACAAATATCCCAAAACAATAAGATATTAGATATGCAAGTACAAAATGGCTGTTTTTATCCTAAGGGTGTGTGAGAACTGAACCTCTTCCTGCCACGAGTTCCACAGCAAACTAACAATCATAGGCTATCTCCCCTGTAACTTCCACACAGAAAACTCAAAGGAACTGACAAAAGTTAAGCTGAGTATCAAACAAATAATGAAATGTGAAGATTCTTAGTAGAGATGGCCGAATTAAAACCTAGCAACAGCTAAAAGAAGACACAGCCTGCAAGAGATTATGAATCATTGGAGCAAATTTCCATCCAACTTGCAAGATCATGTACTCCATATGAAATGACACAATTTTGGCTTCTTCCTACTACAGATGAGTCCTTGGGCCACTGTAACAAAGAGGATACCTTTTTAGGAGTATCATCGTAAATCACAAATAACCACAAAAACAACAAATGAGTAAAAGACATAACAGAAACCTCTCCCAACAAAGTCGTTCCCAGCAAACAGATAATCAGAACAAGCAGCACATATGACGTAACCAAGTTGTCCAAAATCCCTCATCTTAGGAAGGGCAAAGAGTTATTCCAGAATCTTGTATGCTACTCCAGAACAAACTCATATACTCAAAAGTTAAAAGAATAACTAATTATATTCCAAATTGAAATGACTAGAGAACAAAAGTCAGAAGCAAACATCTGAGTAGCGATCACCAAATTGAAAACAAGAGACTTCTGTGGTACAACAAACCCATGTAACACTTACCTTGTGAGTATCAGATGATACATAAACAGACCGATTACGCTGTGACAAATAACATAATTTTCCAAACCAAGTCGCCAATTAGATAGGCTCACCAAACTGTCCCAGTCTCTCCAAAACCACCAACCCCAAGCCGAAACTTTCACAAGTGGAAATCATAAAGATGTAAATCAAGAACACTAGCAATAATAACTCCACAGATGAAATGAAAATAATTCACAATCCAAGAAGAGTGTATAAAAGTAAACCTGAGGCATGATACTACACAAAAAGTTATTTTACTTCAAAACACCCTACACTGCAGAAAACAAATTCTGTTTCAATTCACATGTATGGAGATCAAAACATTCAAACCAATAATAGGAAAATAACACAATTCAATGAAGGAATTAAATTCAGTAAATTCAACCAGGTATGATGACCATGTTCTGCAAAACGTCTAAAAACATAAAACTCACATCACAACTCCCAACCAACTCAAAAATAGCAGCAGATCATGCAAATAAGAACAACAAACTCAATGAAAGAAACCAGCAAGAACAAAATCAAGAACCTATATGATAAGGGATAAGAGAATAAGAATACAAAACATCAAGATCGAACAACAGGAAGATAGAACCAAGAAGGAATCATGTCTTGACAGTTTACCTCTCCTGCAACACCGAAGACGAACAAAATCAAGACTGAAAAACAGAAATATTTAAACGAAAATAATTTAGTTAACGAAAACATGCTCTCAGAATCTAAAAAGAAAGATCGAAACGAATTTCTTTTTACTAGAGATCACCAAACAAAACTCGAGCATCCATTCTTTGCTATGAAGAACGTTATTATTTCGACAAATCATGCTGCAGAAAAACAGGTTCGCAATTCAATTCGTAATTGGTATGTCTTGCAATCAAAGCAAGAAAATAAAAGTAAAAGAACGACTCATTGAAGAAATTGATTTGTCCTTTGCACTCAGACTTCAGATCGCTGCAAAATGGATAAACGCATATCTCGATTAACAATCAAATGATGAAGAATTATATCCAAAAAATTATATAAATAATTCTTGATAACCGATTTGCAACAGGAGTCATGAGAATTGTGAAATTCTTGATATCAACAATCTGAAACGGAATGGCATATCAATACGCAAAACATTAGCAATGACCAAGAACAAGACCACATTTTCAAAAAAAGGTCCGTGACCACAATCTAAACCACGACATCAAGGCTTTTGATGTCTATGCCACCACAACACAATCTATTGAAGTTGCAGCAGCATTTGACTGTCATTCTAGACAATATCATGAGTTGCATCTAACCACTATTCTAAACAATATCAAAAGTCACTATTCCACGCAATATCAATCATCACATCTCGACATCAATTTCAAACATTAAACAAGACCCCAAAAAAAAAAAACTGCATAAAAGTGGAAACTTTAGATAACATACCAGTACCCTTATCAATCCAAGGAGAGATAAGGATAGTTGGAACACGAACACCCAACAATATCAAACCTAAAATAATAAGGGTTAGGTCCAATAATCCCATCAGGGTTAGGAACACCTTCAACAGGTGTAGGAACATGATCATAAAATCCACCATGTTCATAAAACCCATCAAGAAGCAAGCAATCGGAGCAACTGATATCAAGAACTGGGGCTAGAAAAAATTGGAATCAAGAAATCAAATTCATCACAAACGAGTAGAACACAAAACAAGAACAAACAATAGAACACGTTTACTCTGTGGTTTGAGAGAAAAGTATTATAGAAGGCAAGGTCGGGATAGACGGCTGAGATAACGCGGATGGTGGAAATTTAACGGTGATGATGCAAATAAAAGCCTAGAAAAACAAAGAAGAGTAACATAATTCTCCAAACCATGTTGCCGAGCAGCAATTAATATGTACAAAGAAAGGCTCACAAATCTTTCCCAATCTCTGCATAATAGTATGAACTTCCGCACTGCCAGATTACTGGTTTAAAACCAAAATTTAAAAAAAAAAACAAAAACAAAAAGTCGTATTCTAGTTAAGAAAAAATGAGCATTGATGGGTAAAGAAACCCTACGCCAAAACCTTTCAGTTGTAACCCTCACTCCACATCAACAGGCATATCTCACCTGTTACATAATCAAGAAAACTAGACAATCTAACTCCACAAAAGAAATGAAATGAAAATAATTCACAATCCCAGAAGAGTGTACCAAAACAAACCGAGGCTTGATACACTACACTGCAGAAAACAGGTCCAAATTTCAATTCAATGTGTGGCAATCAAGCCAGAAATTAAAATCAATATAATAATAAATTTCAATGAAGAAATGAAATTGACTATATTTAACCATGAGTTAAAAACTGATAATCATGTATCTAGTTTCACAAAACATTTCTACAACACCTTACAAACATCAGAAGTCCAGCCTACTGCAAGATATTTAAATAACTGACGCAAAAGAGGAATTGGAAGAACAGTGAATTAAAATCTAAATAATAGCTGCAGATCATTAAAATAATAAAAGAAAAGCCGTTAAAATCTAAATAATAGCCGCAGATCGAAACCAGCGAGAACCAAATCAAGAAACCAAAATCAACAACCAGAAAAGAATAAGAATACAAAACAAGAAGGAATTGAACCTGCAACAACAGAGATGAAACCAAAATCAAGAAAAATATGCTGACAAAATCAAAAAAGAAATATTTAAATGAATAGAATTTACTAGAAGAAAAATATGCTTCGCCACACTGCAGAAAAATAGGTCCATAATTCAATTTGTATGTCTTGATCAAAACACAGAAAAAAAAATAATAAACGAATAACTCATTGAAGAAAGAGGTTGATAATCTTACCGGCTAATCTTTCACAAAGGAGATAGAACCAAAAGGAATTGTGTGTTTCACATATTACCTCCCCTGCAAAATCAAAAGGGAAATAACAATTACAAATAAATGCTCTTAATCAAAACTCAAGGCTAGACGCTTCGAAGAATGTTATCATTTTGACAAACCACGCTGCAGAAAAATAACTTCACATTTCATTTCTATGTTTTACGATCAAAGACCGGAAGTAACAATCATAATGACTCAATGAAGAAATTTGATTCATCTAGGGCTTTCCCTTTCTTATCCATTTAACAAGTCTCAACGTTCTAGATATCTAAACTTCAACTCGCTGCAAAACAGATAAACACATTTATTAAATTATCCTTGAAAAAGATGTACACGCATGTTGGAAATTAGAATAAAAATATATTTATGGAAATATACCATCTCAAGAATTAGAATAAAATTATATTTATTGGAATTGAATAATTAATATATTGGCAATACATCAGATATATATATACTAGATTACTTAACAACCAATCCTATTAGTACTCATATATAACTAAATCCCTATTAGTACTCATATATAACTAAATTCCTACTAGTACTCCTATTCAACTGAATCCCTATACTTGAGGGATATTAAACAGAAAAAGGATTTTGACACTCCCCCTCAAACTGGTGAATAGGTGTTCTCTATTCCCAGCTTGAATACAATTCTTTCAAAGTTGCTACTGCTTAGCTCTTTAGTTAGAAGATCTGCAAGGTTGTCATGGGAAGAGTTATATGGAGTGCAAATTAGGCCAAAAAGAAATCTCTAAGTTGTTGCAATGAAGGCAGCAAAAAATGGGCCACAATGAAGGTGGCTAGGGATTTAATAGAAACAGCAATGAAGGTGAAACCGCAATGAAGGCGGCACCGCAATGAAGGCGGCAAAAAGGACCACAATAAAGGTGGCTTCAGTAAAATAGAAACCGCAATGAAGGCGGCACCGCAATGAAGGCGGCAAACGGACCACAATGAAGGTGGCTTCAGGAAAATAGAAACCGCAATGAAGGAGGCACCGCAATGAAGGCGGCAAAAGGACCACAATGAAGGTGGCTTCAGGAAAATAGAAACCGCAATGAAGGCGGCACCGCAATGAAGGCGGCAAAAAGACCACAATGAAGGTGGCTAAATTTACCGCCATAAAGGCGGCTAGGGTTTATGCGGAAGCAAGGCTCTCAAAGATCGAGAGCTCTGATACCATGTTGGAAATTAGAATAAAAATATATTTATGGAAATATACCATCTCAAGAATTAGAATAAAATTATATTTATTGGAATTGAATAATTAATATATTGGCAATACATCAGATATATATATATACTAGATTACTAAACAACCAATCCTATTAGTACTCATATATAACTAAATCCCTATTAGTACTTATATATAACTAAATCCCTACTAGTACTCCTATTCAACTGAATCCCTATACTTGAGGGATATTAAACAGAAACAAGATATTGACAACGCATTTCAGAACCTCTCTTAAAAATCTCAGTTAAAAACACAAAAATCAGCATTGCCACATTACAATATCATATGAGAATTCCAGAATAAACGCATTAAAGGAGAAAATGACCGATTAAATCCAAAGGCATGTCCTTGATAATGTCCACAACAGCTTCCACATCCCATGGTACATTCATTGGCTCTCTCCATAGCAAAATCATGTCGTTGATAATTCTTCCATGGCTTTCACTGTCTATATCCCCTTTTGACACCCACACAGAGCTCTCAGAAAATCAAGAAAACAAATCTTCAAAAGATAAAGAAACGTGAAAATTACATAGTCAAAGTAGAGATTACCAAATGAAACAACGACAATCGTGAGAATATAGGACACAACCAATTGTAGATTCCAGAGCTCCTATGCAAAATTAGGCTTTACCCCTTTACCAGAAGGAGTGCATGTACCAATTGTAGATTCCAGTGCTCCAATGCAAAATTAGACTTTACCCCTATACCAAAAGGAATTCATGTACAACTAGAGATAATACTATTATTCTTAACCTTACTCCTAAGTATCACAATTTACAAGAAAATTGAAAAAAAAATATAACAAAGGAAGTGTTAAATCAACAAAACAAAAAGATGCCAAACCCAGTTATCCCTAATTCCACATCCTCGGTGAACGAAAAGGTACACTCTAGAATCTTGCTGAAACAGCAACACAAAAAATCCAAAACCAGCAGGGCACTCCATCAAAGGACAGATATCCCGAAACAAAAAGATATTAGATATGTAAGTACAAAATGACTGTTTTTATCCTAAGGGTGTGTGAGAACTGAACCTCTTCCTGCCACGAGTTCCACAGCAAACTACACAATCATAGGCTATCTCCCCTGTAACTTCCACACAGAAAACTTAGAGGAACTGACAAAAGTATATGTTGAGTATCAAACAAATAATAAAATGTGAAGATTCTTAGTAAAGATGGCTGAATTAAAACCTAGCAACAGATAAAAGTATAAGACAGAGCCTGTAAGAGATTATGAATCACTGGAGCAAATTACCATCCAACTTGCAAGATCATGTACTCCATATGAAATGACACAATTTTGGCTTCTTCCTACTATAGATGAGTCTTTGGGCCACTGTAACAAAGAGGATATCGTTTTAGGAGTATTATCTAATTCACAAATAACCACAAAAACAACTAATGAGTAAAAGACGATAACAGAAACCAGAAAATAATCAAAATACAAAACATGAAAGATCAAACAAGAAGAACATAGAACCAAATGAAGAAGATCAAAAAAGAAAGAAATATATAAATGAATAGAATTTACTAGAAGAAAAATATGCTTCGCCACACTGCAGAAAAATAGGTTCATAATTCAATTTGTATGTCTTGATCAAAGCACAAAGGAGATAGAACCAAAAGGAATTGTGTGTTTCACATATTACCTCCCCTGCAAAATCAAAAGGGAAATAATATTTACAAATAAATGCTCTAGAATCGATACGGAAATACTGAAACAAGAAGATAATTCTAGAGATCACCCAATCAAAACTCAAGGCTCGACGTTTCGAAGAATGTTATCGTTTTGACAAACCACGCTGCAGCAAAACAAGTTCACAATTCATTTCTATGTTTTGCGATCAAAGACCGGAAGTAACAATAATAATGACTCAATGAAGAAATTTGATTGATCTAGGGCTTCCCTTTCTTATCCATTCAACAAGTCTCAACGTTCTAGATCAACGCATGTATTAAATTATCCTTGAAATAGATGTACATGCACTTCAGAACCTCTCTTAAAACTTTCAGTTAAAAACACAAAAATCAGCATTGCCACACTACAATATCATATGAGAATTCCAGAATAAACGCATTAAAGGAGAAATTAAATTCAGTAAATTCAACCACGGGTGATGAATGATGACCATGTCTTGCAAAACGTCTAAAAACAGAAAACTCACATCACAACTCCCAACCGACTCAAAAATAGCAGCAGACCATGCAAATAAGAACAACAAACTCAATGAAAGAAACCAGCAAGAACAAAGTCAAGAACCTATATGATAAAGGATAAGAGAATAAGAATACAAAACATCAAGATCAAACAAGAGGAAGATAGAACCAAGAAGGAATCATGTGTTCACAAATTACCTCTCGTGCAACACCGAAGACGAACAAAATCAAGAATGAAAACAGAAATATTTAAACGAAAATAATTTACTTAAAGAAAACATGCTCTCAGAATCTAAAAAGAAAGATTGAAACGAATTTTTTTTACTAGAGATAACCAAACAAAACTCGAGCATCCATTCTTTGCTATGAAGAACGTTATTATTTCGACAAATCATGCTGCAGAAAAACAGGTTCGCAATTCAATTCGTAATTCGTATGTCTTGCAATCAAAGCAAGAAAATAAAAATAAAAATAAAAATAAAAGACCGACTCATCAAAGAAACTTGATTTGTCTATCTGGATGCGTTCTCCGTTCTAATCCTTTGTACTCAGACTTCAGACGCTGCAAAAAGGATAAACGCCGTATCTCGATTATCAATCAAATGATGAAGAATTATATCCAAAAAACTATATAAATAATTCTTGATAACCGATTTGTAAAAGAGGAGTCAAAAGAATTGTGAAATTCTTGATATCGACAATCTGAGAAGAAACATATCAGAGTACGCAAATCCATAACGATCTCCTTTAATAGAAAACCCTGAAATCGAGCCATCAAGAAGCAAGCAATCGTAGCAAAAATCGATATCGAAATCGTCACAAACGAGTAGAACACAAAACAAGTACAAACAAGAGAAGCAGATGTGACGAGCCACGTTTCTTCCTATGAAATAAGTACAGCAGAGAGAAGGTAAAAGGAAATAAAGTATTATTGTCCCCCAAAGCTAACAAATATACTCCAAAATCGATATCCCATCACCTAATAGCTTCGCAATTTGGATATTTAGACTCCTCAGGACTGGTTATTCCAATAAAGAAATGATAAGATTTAACAAATAAACTTTGTAAACATACCGTACAATACATTACTTGAAATTGGTCATCTTCGTAACTAGACTACCTTCAACTAATGGTTGCGCAATTTGGATATTTAGATCTCTCAAAACTGGTTATTTCAGTAACAAAATGACAGCATGTAACAAATACGACTTTGAGTTATTTGGCATGTCAATGATTCAAATAAGGTGAAACCAAAAGCTCGACTTACCGGTTATTTCAGAAAATAGTTAATGGATTTTGATAAGACAAATGTGTTTCTAATTTATGGAATTAATTAATTAAGAACAGAAGAAAGGAAATTAAGAAATTAAGAACAGGAAAAACAAACAAGAGAGAGATAGAACCAAAAGAAATCGCGTGTTAAAAAAATCCTCCTACAACACAAGCAAAAAAACAAAAAAATAAAAAAAGAAATCACTGTAAATCTGGATAAAAATTGAAAGGAAAATATTTCATTAGAGATAAACAAACCAAATCTCAAGGCATCATGCTTTGAAGAATTTTGTTTGACACTACAAGACTGCAGAAAAATGGATTCATAATCTTTTAAATGAAAATTAATTAAATATAAATAAATTTTAAGGGAAAAACTTTAAATGGAAACCGTGATGAAGAAAGAGGATCTCGGTGTTGTAGACATTAATATTCTTGGCAACAGTAAAAGAAAGTAAAGCACAGTTATCCCCCAATGCTAAGAAGTATACTCCAAAATCGATATCCCTTCACCTAATAATTTCGCAATTTGGAAATTTAGACCTCTTAGGACTGGATAAACCAATAAAGAAATGACAAGATTTAACAAATACAACTTTGAAAACATACCATGCAATACATTACTTGGAATTGGTCATTTTCGTAACTAGACTGCCTTCAACTAATGACTTTGCAATTTGAATATTTAGACCTTTCAAGACTGGTTATTAGCGTAATGAAAAGACAGTATATATAACAAATACAACTTTTAGTTATTTGGCATGTCAATAATTTAAATAAAGTGGAACCAAGAGTTGAGCTTACCAGATATTTCAGAAAACAGTTAATCGAATTTGGTAAGACAAATATGTTCATAATTTATTGAATTAATTAATTAAGAACAGAAGAAAGGAAAACAACTTCATTAGAAAATCAAGAACATGAAAAAATAACAAGAGAAAAATAGAACCAAAAGTATCGTATGTTCCAAAAAAACCCTCCTATAAACAAGCTAAAACAATAAAAAATAAAAACAAGAAAACTAAAAATCGTAGTATAAATTGAAAGGAAAATATTTCATTTGAAGAACTTTGTTAAACACTACAATATTGCAGAAAATTGGATTCCAAATTTTTTTGATCAAAATTAAATATAAATTATAACGGAAAAATCTTTAAATGGAAACCATAATTAAGATAGAAGATTTCAGTATTGAAGACATTCATTTTCTTGACAACAATAAAATAAAGTAAAGCACAGTTATCCCGAAAGCTAAAAAGTATACTCCAAATTCAATCACCTAATTGCTTTGCAATTTGGATATTCATAAAGAAATGACAAGAGGTAATACATTACTTGGAATTGGTCATTTCCGTAACTCTGCCATCAACGAATGGCGGCGCAATTTGAATATTTAGACCTGTCACGACTGGTTATGACAGTTAAGTAACAAAATGACAACGTATAACAAATACAACTTTGAGTTATTTGACATGTCAATAATTCAAATAAATTGGAACCAAGAGCTCGGCTTACCTGTCATTTCATGAAATAATTTGTGGAATTTGGTAAGACAAATGTTATTAATTTATAGAATTAATTAATTAAAAACAGAAGAATGGAAAACGACTTTCATTAAGAAATCAAGAACATGAAAAACAAACAAGTGGAACATAGAAATAGAAGGAATCATGTATTCAAAAAATTCCTCCTACAACACAAGCAAAAAATAAAAATAAAAAACAAGAAATCACTAAAAATCTAAATAAAAATTGAAAAGGAAAATATTTCATTAAAGATAAGCAAACCAAATCTCAAGGCAACATGTTTTGAAAAACTTTATTAGACACTACAAGACTGCAGAAAAATGGGTTCATAATCTTTTTGAAGAAATTAATTAAATGAAAATTGTAACGAAAAATCTTTAAATGGTAACCGTGATGAAGAAAGAAGATTTCAGTGTTGAAGACATTCATATTCTTGACAACAGTAAAAGCAAGTACAACACAGTTATCACCAAAGCTAAGAATATACTCCAAAATTGATATCCCTTCACCTAATAGCTTCGCAATTTAGATATTTAGACCTCTCAAAACTGGTTATTCCAATAAAAAATGACAATATTTGACAAATACAACTTTGAAAACATACCAGACAATACATTACTTGGAATTAGTCATTTTTGTAACTAGACTGTCTTCAACTAATGGCTGCGATATTTGAGTATATATACCTTACAAGACTAGTCATTCCTGAAAAAACATGACAGCATATAACAAATACGACTTTGAGTTATTTGGCATGCCAATGATTCAAATAAAGTTAAATCAAGAGCTCGACTTACAAGTTATTTCATAAAGTAGTTAATGGAATTGGTAAGACAAATATGTTACTAATTTATTGAATTAATTAATTAAGAACAGAATAAAGGAAAACAACTTCATTAGAAAATCAAGAACATGACATGAAAACAAGAAAAAGATAGAACCAAAAAGAATCGCGTGTTCAAAAAAACCCTCTTGCAACACAAGCAAAAAAATATAAAAAAACAAGAAATCATTGAAAATCCAGATAACAATTGAAAGGAAAATATTTCATTTGAGATAAGCAAACCAAATCTCAAGACATCCTTAATGCTTTGAAGAACTTTGATAGACACTACAAGACTGCAGAAATATTGGTTCATAATCTTTTTGATGTAAATTAATTAAATTTAAAATAAATTGTAATGGAAATCTTGATAACGAAATAGGATTGAATAAGTAAAGCATAGTTGGCCCCAAAGCTAAGAAATATACTCTAAAATCAATATCTCTTCACCTAATAGCTTCGCAATTTGGACTTTTAAACCTCTAGAGACTGGTTATTCCAATAAAGAAATGACAAGATTAAACAAGTACAAATTTTAAAAATACCAGGTAACACATTACCTGGAATTGGTCATTTCCGTAACTAGATTGCCTTCAACTAATAGCTACGCAATTTAAATATTTAGACCTCTCAAGATTGATTATTCCAATGACGAAATGTGAGCATATACCAAATACGACTATGAATTATATGGCATGTCAATATTTCAAATAAAGTGGAACCAAACTCGGCTAATCAATTATTTCAGAAAATAGTTAGTGAATGGAATCTGGTAAATAAAATTACATGTACAAAAAAATGACACGTTCTATCCTAAAGGCTTCCCATCCTTGATAATATCTGGCAAAGGCCTTCACGTCCTATTTAAAAGTTACCTCCGATTGAACTTGATACTAACGCCATAGATTTCGTAGTCCATTTCCTTATCACTTTTAGAAGGAACTCAAGAGTCAAGAAAACTAGATCAAACAAAGACAGAAAGATGTGAAGAATTCATAGTAAGAGCAGAGATCACAAAATTTAACATCGAGAATATATGCCACAGCAAATAGTATATTGGTGCTCAATGTGACACGACAAAAATTAAATTTCCCCATTGTCACCGACACCCATTTGAGAGGGAAGATCTTTATTCCTATATCATCACAAATGAGAAGAAAAAAAAAATAGTAAAACGAATAACTCATTGAAGAAAGAGGTTGATAATCTTACCGACTAATCTTTCTCAAAGGAATCGAGAAGTGTGGATGCCGCAATTAACGCCTAGGAAATATATGAACGACCATCATGACATTATTGTACAAAGCAGAAATGAACTCATCTCAAATTTCTCTACATCAGAGGGCAAACTAAAAAGGTGCAGTGAGATTGAGAAAGAAGGAAAATGATACTTCACATCAAGCCCATGTAACAACAAAATGATACATGTACAAAAGAAATATGTTGTGACAACTAGATGCACAAAAAAACCTAGAAAAAAGAAGAGAGAAGTCGTCCCAATTTTTCTCCAGAACCGTGTAAACTTTTGCACCGTCAGAATACAGATCAAAAACCCAAATGTAGAACAAACATTTATATTAAAAAAGTAGTATTAATGGTAAGACAACCCTAAAGCTCAACTTTTCAATTATAACCACCAACTATTACCACAAACCAGTAGACTTATCTTACCAGAAACAGTGAAAATCATAAAAGAGTAAAGAAACCAGAAAATAATCAAAATACAAAACATGAAATATCAATCAAGAGGAAGATAGAACCAAAAGGAATCACTGTTCATAGATTACCTAGCCTGCAACGCCCAAAGAGAAAATAACAAATCAACAAAAATACGCTTTCAGAATAGATAAAGAATTATTGAAAACAAAAAGCATTTACTAGAGATCACCAAATAAAAAATTAAGGCTCCACTCCATAAAGAACGATATTAAATTGGCAAACCGGGCTGCAAAAAAACATGCACACAGTTATATTCTCATTTCTTCTGATCAAAGCCAAAACCTAAAAATAAATGAAGAACGACTAATCTTAGAAGTTTGATTATCTATATGGAGACATCCTCCGTCTTAACCGTAGTATTGAGAATCACAAAAAATTGTAGATATCAAGGAATCAGCTAGCTGCAAAACGGTTTAGACCGTAGTATTGAGAATCACAAAACATTGTAGATATCAAGGAATCAGCTGGCTGCAAAACGGATAAACAAACACACATCTCAATTGTCTTTCTATATAAGAGTATCTCTCGTTTTCGAATGCATAATTATATCCAAAAAACTATATAAATAATCAAATGAAGAAAGAAATTCAAATTCAAAAAATTGACATAAAAGAATTGGAAGAGCAAACAATCAAAGCCTTTAACAACTCAATATTAGTAACAAATACAATAATTAAAATAATAACAACAAACTTCAAGCTTAAAACCAGCAAGAACATCAAACCGAAATAACCAAGGAGAAAAGAGTCAGAATAATAAAGATCAAACAGTAAGATAGAACCAGAAGGAATTGTGTTTCACATGTTACTTCTCCTGCAACACCAAAAGGGGAAATAACAATTAGAAATAAATTCCCTCAGAATCGATAAGGAAGGAAATACTGAAACAAAAAGAATATATTAGAGATCACAAAATCAAAACTGAAGGCTCGATGCTATGAATGTCTTACAATCAAAGTCTGTAAATAAAAATAATAATGTCTCAATGAAGAAATTTGATTTATCTGGGGGTTTTCCTTTTCTAATGCATGCATCAAGTATCAAAAAAGGCTCTCGATGTCAAAAACTTAAACTCTTTCTGTAAAACAGATGAACGCATGTCTCAAAATTATCTTTGAAAGAAATGTACAACTTCAGAATCATAAATACTGAAGCCCTCATTAAACTTGTAATAAAAAAACACAATAATCAATATTGCCACATTACAATATCAGGATACCCATTCCAGATTAATAAATTCAAGGAGAAAAATCACCCACTAAATCCAAAGGCTTTTAAATGTCCATAAAATGTCCGCCACAGCTTTCACATCCTATGGTACATTCGTAGACTCTCTTTTTGATAATCTCTGCCATGGCTTTCACTCTACACCCTCCTCGTGACACCCACACAAGATGATTAAAAGACAAAGAAACATGAACAATCCAGTCAAAAGTAGAGACAACCAAATGAAAGAACAACGACTTTGACAATATGACACAGCCAATTAAAGATTCTAGTCCTATACAATTTGACTTCACCCCTACACCAAAGTTCTTGTACAATTAGAGGGATGATATTATTATTTTTGTCCTTACTCTTATTCTTATTTTTACATATCACAATTGACAAGAATATAGAAAAAAATATAACAAAATTAATGGCAAATCAACAGAACAAAAAAGTGCCAAACCAAGTTATCCTGAATTTCACATCCTCGAGGAAGGCAAAGGTACACTCTAGAATCTTGCTGAAACAGAAACACAAAAAATCCAACACCAGCAGGACACTCCTGACAACTATCCCAAAACAATAAAATATTAGCTATGTAAAGAAAAAAAATGACGGTTTTTATCTGAAGGGTATGTGAACTGAACTTCTTTGTGCCACTGGTTCCATAGCAAACCACACAATCATAGGCTATCTGAACTGTAACTTCCACACAGTAACCTCAAAGTAACTGACAAAAGTATAGGTTGAGTATCAAACAAATGTGAAGATTTTTGGTACAGCTGACCAAATATGAAGTCTAGCGGCAGTAGAAATTTCCTACGATGAATCATAAGAACAAATTTCCATCCAATTTGCAATATTACGTACTCTTGTATGAAATGACACAATTTTTGCTTCTTCCTACAAAACATTAGTGAGCAACTGACATTATGCATTCAATCATTAATAATAACAACACCTAACAAATGTAAATTGCAAGCATCTAATATATCCATAACCTAATTTGGAACTGAAAAAATAACTAAACTCAAACAGCATAAATCATCTATAAAGGCAAAAAATAACATAATAATTTTAAAACCTAACACAAACGCATCATTTTCAAGCAAACCCTAGAAAAGCAAATCATTAAAAAATTATTAAAAAAAGGGCACAACTCAACACCAAACTAACTAACCTCTCTTTCGAGCCTTGAAACCTTCTCATAGATAGCTTCTTGATCCTTCCTCTGCATAACCGCCTCATCCAACAACCCAACCTCCCTGAACTTCTTCAAATCCTCAGCATACCCCGCATTCAACCCAGCAGCCACCACCTGCTTCACTTAAAGATCCCAATGGCGGCGGATGCGGGTCATCGGCAATAACAACAGCCTTCCCCCTCGCAGACGACGTGGCACCAACTCTATGCGGTGTGAAGGCTGTGGCCGTACCCGTCGGCCATGCCTTCCTCTGTGGCGTAAACATCACGCACTAACGTCTGCCGAAAAAATTGAACTCTAGAACGACGGTTAGGGTTTAAGCGATAATCTATTATTACAAAATATTTTCAAATAAGAATTTGACAGTAATCATCACTAACAATATAACTTTCAAATCAAAGTATGAAAATTCAAATTAAAATCAATAACAATTAAGATTTTCGAATCAAACTATGAAAACGGTTAGGGTTTTAAAGTGTGGGATGCGAATAGAAAGACCTAAATTTGTCTCAAACAAACAGTAAAAACTTATAAAAATAAACAAAAATGTGGGTGTATAAAAAGTCTGGCCAAATTTAATTTATTTTCTAATATGGAAGTGCCAAAAATATCTTAATAACTTTTGTTATTCATCTCTAAATGAAATACTATTCTTCATCTATAACTACAATACGAGTGAGCAAGTTCTTGCATTTCCTTTATGTTGGGTAACAAAGAAAAACTGCAATGAAAACGGTCTTTGTGAAGATGGCCAAATATAAGCCAAATAACATTAGGAACTATTTGAAAGCCAAGTGAACATGATCATTCATATCCTACTCAATATGTGACAACACAATTAAGCACCCTTGATCCCTCGTAACACAGAGGAATCCTTGGCCGCTACACAAAACTATAATACACAAATTCACAAGAAATAATGATTAAAAAAGTAACTTATCTAGTAATTGTAATCATACTTAAATTGAAGCTTGATACTAAATAGAATTTAGTTAACGGTAAACTACATAAATGTCTGGAAAAAAGTAATGTAGAACGATTCAATGACAGTGTTAGATTTATTTAGAGCCAATGAAGCATGATGAATGATGAACAAAGTATAACAAAACTCACATGTCTAAGAACTTCTGAATATTCTATAGGACTTCATTAATATCGGAAACATACCAAACAATACATTACTTGGAATTGATCATTTATGTAATAGACTGTCTTCACTTAATGGCTTCGCAATTTGGATATGTAGACCTCTCAGACTGATATATACAACTTTGAGTTATTTGGCATGTCAATGACTCAAATAAAGTGGAACCAGTTGTTTCAAAAAAATAGTTAATAGAATTTGGTAAGACAAATGTGTTTCTAATTTATTTAAGTAAATAATTACCTGGAAAACAATTAGGTACCCTTGATTCGTCATAATATAGAGGATTCATTAACCACTACAAAGAACTAAAATATACATATTCGCATGAAATAATGAAATAAAAATAACTTATTCAGTAATTGTCACCAGATTTTATTCAGTAATTGTCACCAGATTTAAATTGAGCCATGATACTACAAAGAATTTAATTGTTTCAACACAGTAAATTGCATAAAAGCCTAAAAAAGTAATGCAAAATGATTCAATGACAATATTAGATTTATTTAGAACCAATGAAGCCAATGATGAACAAAGTATTACAAAACTCACATGTCTAACAACTTCAGGCAATACATTACTTGGAATTGGTCATTTCCTTAAATAGACTGTCTTCTACTAATGGTTTCGCAACACAAGCAAATTATGGGTGTATAACAAGTGGCTTTTTAATGAGTTTGAATTTGCATCACGAGGTTAGGTTAAATTAATGAAAATCAACAGTCAGAATCATAGTCAATCAATAGTATAAAAAGACATGAATCAACTTATCTCGTTGCATAATGTTTCTCAAGCTTCAATTTATCATTTGAAAAAGGTTTCTTTGTTAACCGTACACATTTTTTTACATTTTAAACTCTCATGTTACATAATATAAAAACTCTCAGCACATACCTTGATTTTTATTAAATGTTGTATCCTGTACCAGTACCTTATTTTTTTCAAATGTCATATCATGTACCCGTACTTATGCATCATAGGTTAACAAAGGGTTGCTGATTAATTTACTACAACAAGTTACAACTCTATGCTAAAGAGTTCATTCTTCAAAATTATAGTAATATCAACATACAAAACATTAGTGAGCAACTGACATTATGCATTCAATCATTAATAATAACAACACCTAACAAATGAAAATTGCAAGCATCTAATAGACCCATTACCTAATTTGGAACTGAAAAAATAACTAAACTCAAGCATAAATCATCTATAAAGGCAAAAAATAACATAATAATTTTAAAACCTAACACAAACGCATCATTTTCAAGCAAATCCTAGAAAAGCAAATCATGATAAAAAAATTATTAAAAAAAGGGCACAAATCAACACCAAAAATAACATAATAATTTTAAAATCTAACACAAACGCATCATTTTCAAGCATACCCTAAAAAAGCGAATCATGATAAAAAATTATTAAAAAAAAGGGCACAACCTCCTCATCATAACCTTCTCAAAATAGCTTCTTGATCCTTCCTCTGCATAACCTCCTCATCCAACAACCCAACCTACCTGAACTTTTTCCAATCCTCAGCAAACCCGTATTCAACCCAGCAGCCACCACCATCTCACCACTTACTTCCCTTAAAGATGCCAATGGCGGCGGATGCGGGTCATCAGCAATAACAACAGCCTTCTCCTTCACAGACGACGTGGCACCAACTCTATGCGGTGTGAAGGCCGTGGCCGAACCCGTACCCGTCGGCCATGCCTTCCTCTGTGGCGTAAACATCACGCCCTAACGTCTGCCGAAAAAATTGAACTCTAGAGCGACGGTTCGGGTTTAAGCGATAATCTATTATTACAAAATATTTTCAAATCAGAATTTGACAGTAATAATCACTAACAATATAACTTTCAAATCAAACTATGAAAAATCAAATTAAAATCAATAACAATTAAGATTTTTGAATCAAACTATGAAAACGGTTAGGGTTTTAAAGTGTGGGATGCGAATAGAAGGATCTAAAATTGTCTCAAAGAAACAGTAAAAACTTATAAAAATAAACAAGAACGCGAAGAACAAACAAGAGGAAGATAGAACCAGAAGGAATCACGTTCAACAAATTCCTCATGCAACACAAGCAAATTATGGGTGTATAACAAGTGGCTTTTTAATGAGTATGAATTTGCATCACGAGGTTAGGTGGAATTAATGAAAATCAACAGTCAGAATCATAGTCAATCAATAGTATAAAAAGACATGAATCAGCTTATCTCGTTGCAGAATGTTTCTCAAGCTTCAATTTATCATTTGGAAAAGGTTTCTTTGTTCTTGTAACCGTACACATTTTTTTACCTTTTAAACTCTCATGTTACATAATATAAAAAATTCTCAACACATACCTTAATTTTTATTAAATGTTGTATCCTGTACCGGTACCTTAGTTTTTTCAAATGTCATATCATGTACCCGTACTTATGCATCATAGGTTAACAAAGGGTTGCTGACTATTTACTACTACAAGTTACAACTCTATGCTAAAAAGTTCATTCTTCAAAATTATAGTAATTTCAACATACAAAACATTAGTGAGCAACTGGCATTATACAATCAATCATTAATAATAACAACAACTAACAAGTGCAAATTGCAAGCATCTAATAGACCTATAACCTAATTTGCAAACGAGCTGAAAAAATAACTAAACTCAAACAGCATAAATCATCTATAAAGGCAAAAAATAACATAATAATTTTAAAACCTAACACAAACCCATCATTTTCAAGCAAACCCTAGAAAAGCGAATTATGAAAAAAAATTATTAAAAAAAGGGCACAAATCAACACCAAACAAACTAACCTCTCTTTCGAGCCTTCAAACCTTCTCCAAAATAGCTTCGTGATCATTCCTTTGCATAACCGCCTCATCCAACAACCCAACCTTCCTGAACTTCTTCCAATCCTCAACAGACCCCGAATTCAACCCAGCAGCCACCTCCACCTCACCACCTGCTTCACTTAAAGATCCCAATGGCGGCAGATGCGGATCATCGGCAATAACTACAGCCTTCCCCTTCGCAGACAACGTGTCACCAACTCTATGCGGTGTGAAGGCTGTGTGGCCGTCCCCGTCAGCCATGCCTTCCTCTGTGGCGTAAACATCACGCCCTAATGTCTGCCAAAAAAGTTGAACTCTAGAACGATGGTTAGAGTTTAAGCGATAATCTATTATTACAAAATATTTTCAAATAAGAATTTGACAGTAATCATCACTAACAATATAACTTTCAAATCAAAGTATGAAAATTCAAATTAAAATCAATAACAATTAAGATTTTCGAATCAAACTATGAAAACAGTTAGGGTTTTAAAGTGTGGGATGCGAATAGAAGGACCTAAAATTGTCCCAAACAAACAGTAAAAACTTATAAAAATAAACAAAAATGTGGGTGTATAAAAAATCTGACCATCGTCAAAAAAAAAAATAGTCTGGCCAATTTATTTTAGTTTCTAATATGGAAGTGCCAAAAATAACTTAATAAGTTTTGTTATTCCTCTATAACTGAAATACTATTCTTCATCTATAACTACAATACGAGTGAGCAAGTTCTTGCACTTCCTTTATGTTGGGTATCAAAGAAAAACTGCAATGAAAACGGTCTTTGTGAAGATGGCCAAATATAAGCTTAATAACATTAGGAACTATTTGAAAGCCAAGTGAACATGATCATTCATCTACTACTCAATATGAGACAACACAATTAAGCACCCTTGATTCCTCGTAATACAGAGGAATCCTTGGCCGCTACACAAAACTAAAATACACAAATTCACAAGAAATAATGATTAAAAAAGTAACTTATCTAGTAATTGTAATCATACTTAAATTGAAGCTTGATACTAAATAGAATTTAGTTAACGGTAAACTACATAAATGTCTGGAAAAAAGTAATGTAGAACGATTCAATGACAATGTTAGATTTATTTAGAGCCAATGAAACATGATGAATGATGAACAAAGTATAACAAAACTCAAATGTTTAAGAACTTCTGAATATTTTCTAGGACTTCATTAATATTGGAAACATACCAAACAATACATTACTTGGAATTGATCATTTATGTAATAGACTGTCTTCACTTAATGGCTTTGCAATTTGGATATGTAGACCTCTCAAACTGATATATACGACTTTGAGTTATTTGGCATGTCAATGATTAAAAAAAAGTGGAACCAAGAGCTCAACTAACCAGTTTCAAAAAATAGTTAATAGAATTTGGTAAGACAAATGTGTTACTAATTTATTTAAGTAAAAAATCATCTGGAACACAATTAGGCACCCTTGATTCGTCATAATATAGAGAAATCATTAACCACTACAAAGAACTAAAATACACATATTCACATGAAATAATGAAATAAAAATAACTTATTCAGTAATTGTCAACAGATTTAAATTGAGGCATGATACTACGAAGAATTTAATTGTTTCAACACAGTAAATTGCATAAAAGCCTAAAAAAATTATGCAAAATGATTCAATGACAATATTAGATTTATTTAAAACCAATAAAGCAACTAACTGAACAAAGTATTACAAAACTCACATGTCTAACAACTTTACGCAATACATTACTTGGAATTGGTCATTTCTGTAAATAGACTGTTTTCAACTAATGGTTTCGCAAATTGATTATTCGAACCACTCATGACTTGTTATTCTAGTAAAGAAATGATAGCATTTAAAAAATATGAGTCATTTGGCATGTCAATGACTCAAATAAAGTGGAACCAAGAGCTCGATTTACTAATTGTTTCAGAAAATAGTTAATGAAATTTGGTAAGACATAAGTAAGGAATACAACTTCATTACTGGTTCAAAAAATCAAGAACACGAAGAACAAACAACAGGAAGATGGAACCAGAAGGAATCTGTTAGGCCTCTTATAACCAAATATTATAAGAGGAGGGTCAAGAGTTAGAATTTTAAGTGGGTTATATTGCAGTTATTTTTTAATTAGACAGTTATTGTGTTAATTTAAGTTGTAAATCAGGCAGTAACTGTTGCTCTAGAGCAGTTATGGAGCAAATAAAAGTAGGAAATTAGAGAAAGGAAGGCAGGAAATTTCTGAGTGGTTATTGAGAAGGGAGAGACCAAACTCTCAAATTCTTGGAGTGGATATTCTTGTAACCGTTTATCAATTCTACCCATACAAAATTGTAAACCCCCATTCTGTTTAAATTCAATAAAGAATTCAGTTCCCCCATTTCAATTATGTACTAACCAGTTCTAACACTGGTATCAGAGCCTGGTTTCTACCCGCTCCACCCTCTCTTGTTCCATATGCTTTTCCCACGTTTCACGCAAAGCCAGCAACCCTTCAAACCCTCATTCCAGAACTTCCTTACGTGCTTCCATACTGTGTGCTTCCATATTGCGCGTAAATACCATGAATTTTTGGTTTAATACCAATTATCACAGCTTTCTAAAATTAACCCCCTTTAAGAAACTATATGGTCGAGACCCACCTCATCTCCTAAAAGGGACTACTATTCCTTCGATTGTTGAAGAAGTTAACATCATGACACAAGATAGGGACAAAATGTTGCATGATCTAAAAAGCAATTTGGTTACAGCTCAGAATCAGATGAAAAAGTACGCTGATCAGTCCAGGCGTCCTATTTCACTAGGGGTTGGAGATTGGGTTTATTTGAAATTACAGCCCTACAGATTGCGGACCTTGGCTAAGAAGAGAAATGAGAAATTAAGTCCTCGTTTGTTGGACCATATCAAATTTTAAAGCAGATTGAAGCAGTTGCATTTGAGTTAGCTCTTCCACCAGAGAGTAAGATACACCCAGTGTTTCATGTGTCCCTACTTAAGAAGGCCATCTCTTCTTCAGCTACCCCTCAACCTTTGCCACCTATGCTCTCAGAGGAACTAGAATTGCAAGTTACTCTAGCTGCCGTAAAAGATGTCCACAACGCTCCCAGTGGCATAGCAGAGGTGTTGATTCAGTGGAAGGACCTACCAGATTTTGAAGCAACATGGGAATCTATTGAGACCATTATGGTTTTCACCTTGAGGACAAGGTGACTCTTTTGGGAGGAAGTATTGTTAAGCCACTTATAACTAAATATTATAAGAGGAGGGTCAAGAGCTAGAATTTTAAGTGGGAACTGAATTTATATTGCAGTTATTTTTTAATGTAAGTTGTAAATCAGGCAGTAACTGCTGCTCTAGAGCAGTTATGGAGCAAATAAAAGAAGGAAATTAGACAAAGGAAGGCAGAAAATTTCTGAGTGGTTATTGGGAAGGGAGAGACCAAGCTTGGAGTGGATATTCTTATAACCGTTTATCATTTAAAAAATGAGTTATTTGGCATGTCAATGACTCAAACAAAGTGAAACCAAGAGCTCGATTTACTAGTTGTTTCAGAAAATAGTTAATGAAATTTGGTAAGACATAAGTAAGGAATACAACTTCATTACTGGGTTCAAGAAATCAAGAACACAAAGAACAAACAAGAGGAAGATAGATTTATTTAGAACCAATGAAGCCAATGATGTACAAAGTATTACAAAACTCAGATGTCTAACAACTTCAGGCAATACATTACATGGAATTGGTCATTTCCGTAAATAGACTGTATTCAACTAATGGTTTCGCAATTGGATTATTTAGACCTCTTATGACCTGTTATTCTAGTAAAGAAATGATAGCATTTAAAAAATATGACTCAAATAAAGTGGAATCAAGAGCTCGATTTACTAGTTGTTTTAGAAAATAGTTAATGAAATTTGGTAAGACATACATATGGCAAATAACATGTATGGAGATGAAACCATTCAAACCCATAATAGGAAAATAACACAATTCAATGAAGGAATTAAATTCAGTAAATTCAACCAGGGGTGATGTATGATGACCATGTCCTGCAAAACGTCTGAAAACAGAAAACCAAATGAAAGAACGATTGATAAAGGACAACAAACTCAATGAAAGAAACCAGCAAGAACAAAATCAAGAACCTATATGATAAAGGATAAGAGAATAAGAATACAAAACATCAAGATGAAACAAGAGGAAAATAGAACCAAGAAAGAATCGTGTGTTCATAGATTACCTCTCCTGCAACACCGAAGACGAACAAAATCTAGAATGAAAACAGAAATATTTAAACGAAAATAGTTTAGTTAAAGAAAACATGCTCTTAGAATCTAAAAAGAAAGATTGAAATGAATTTCTTTTTACTAGAGATCACCAAACAAAACTCGAGCATCCATTCTTTGCTATGAAGAACGTTATTATTTCGACAAATCATGCTGCAGAAAAACAGGTTCAAAATGTAAGATTCAACACCAATTATCTAGAATTTGGCATCTCAATCCATACATCTTAATATATTAGAGGCAAGAAAATATAAAGAATAGTCTGAATCTATTTAAAACAATTCAACTACCAATTAATTATAGTTTACAATTGTTCAAACAGATTCATAAGGTACAATGGTCCAACTAAATTCTCAAATTAAACATTTACATAAGCTTTTAATACAACAAAAATCCTAATACATTATAACTAAACAATTAAATTTTGAATTTTCGCCTCTAGTATTAAGTTGCACCTGAACTGCCTCCAGCTGCTAAACTTTTAAAATAAAAGGGGTAAGAACAAATCTCAGTTAGTTCTAAAAATAAGGGAGGAGAAGTTTGAAATTATTCTTTTAATAAAAAAATACAGAAAACATGAAATTCTGATACATCTCAAGCTGAAGCTCTCAACTTCACTTTTTGTTTTAAAAAATTGAACCGAAATCATTCTTTTAGAATGATTCTGGAAAACTGCACATGACCTCTGAAATCCTTTCCATGTAAACAAAGAGTGATGTTCACAGATTAGCTCGGAAAATGGAGGGTGCTGTAAATTCGGTTGTGATGATGAATTCTTGTTTTTGTTGAAGTATGAGAAAATTTGGAGAAGAAAAACAAGGAGAAGAATCATAGCTAACATGCAGTAATAAGAAATCATGTTGGTTTAATCTGGAAATAAATACATAGAAGTGTTGTGAATTAAACTTATATTTATGCATGGCTTTTTAGAATACGTACACAAATTGGCATTGGCAATCAAAGAAGATATATATTTTTTCCACTCTAAGAATTTTTGGTTATACATATTATTGGTAGAGAAGATAACGAGAGGATCGATGTGTCAAAGTAGAAATGGAAAAAATTGATCCTTACCGGTAAGAAAGAAAAAAATGGGGTTTGAAAAAATGTGTAAGGAATCTTTCACAGCTGCTTTTACAATGGATGATGAGCTTCATAATCTCTGCCCTTTCACTGTCTACATCCCCTGTGACACCCACACATAGCTCTCAAAAGATCGAGAAAACAAGTCTTCAAAAGACAAAGAAACATGAAAATTACATAGTCAAAGTAGAGATTACCAAATGAAAGAACGGCAATCGTGAGAATAAATAACACAACCAATTGTATATTCTAGAGCTCCTATGCAAAATTAGACTTTACCCCTATACCAGAAGGAGTGCATGTACCAATTTTAGATTCCAATGCTCCAATGCAAAATTAGACTTTACCCCTATACCAGAAGGAATTCATGTACAACTAGGGATAATACTATTATTCTTAAGCTTACTCCTAAGTATCACAATTTAGAAGAAAATAGAAAGTATTAAATCAACATAACAAAAAAATGCCAAACCCAGTTATCCCTAATTTCACATCCTCGGTGAAGGAAAACGTACACTCTAGAATCTTTTATGCTTCAATACTCTAGAATCTTGCTGAAACAGCAACACAAAAAATCCAAAACCAACAGGGCACTCCATCAAAGGACAAATATCCCAAAACAATAAGATATTAGATATGTAGGTACAAAATGACTGTTTTTATCGTAAGGGTGTGTGGGAACTGAACCTCTTCCTGCCACGAGTTCCACAACAAACTACACAATCATAGGCTATCTCCCCTATAACTTCCACACAGAAAACTCAAAGGAACTGACAAAAGTAAATGTTGAGTATCAAACAAATAATAAAATGCGAAGATTCTTAGTAACGATGGCCGAATTAAAACCTAGCAACAGCTAAAAGTATAAGACACAGCCTGTAAGAGATGATTATGAATCATTGGAGCAAATTTAAATCCAACTTGCAAGATCATATACTCCATATGAAATAACACAATTTTGGCTTCTTCCTACTACAGATGAGTCCTTGGGCAACTGTAACAAAGAGGATATCTTTTTAGGAGTATCATCGTAAATCACAAATAACCACAAAAACAACTAATGAGTATAAGACGATAACAGAAACCTCTCCCAACAAAGTCATCCCCGGCAAACAGATAATCAGAACTAGCAGCACATATGACGTAACCAAGTTGTCCAAAATCCCTCATCTTAGGAAGGGCAAAGAGTTATTCCAGAATCTTGTATGCTACTCCAGAACAAATTCATATACTCAAAAGTTTTTTATATTCCAAATTGAAATGACTAGACTACAAAAGTCAGAAGCAAACTTCTAAGTAGCGATCACCAAATTGAAAACAAGAGACTTCTGTGGTACAACAAACCCATGTATAGCTTACCTTGTGAGTATCAGATGATACATAAACAGACAGATTACGCTGTGAGAAATAGTTGGCGACAAATAACATAATTTTCCAAACCAAGTCGCCAATTAGATAGGCTCACCAAACTGTCCCAGTCTCTCCAAAACCACCAACCCCAAGCCGAAACTTTCATAAGTGGAAATCATAAAGATGTAAATCAAGAACACTAGCAATAAAAACTCCACAGATGAAATGAAAATAATTCACAATCCAAGAAGAGTGTATAAAAGTAAACCTGAGGCTTGATACTACACAATAAGTTATTTTACTTCAAAACACCCTACACTGCAGAAAACGAATTTTGTTTCAATTCACATGTATGGAGATCAAAACATTTAGTAAATTCAACCAGGTATGATGACCATGTTCTGCAAAACGTCTAAAAACAGAAAACTCGCATCAGAACTCCCAACCAACTCAAAAATAGCAGCAGATCGTGCAAATAAGAACAACAAACTCTATGAAAGAAACCAGCAAGAAAAAAATCAAGAACCTATATGATAAGGGATAAGAGAATAAGAATACAAAACATCAAGATCGAACAAGAGGAAGATAGAACCAAGAAGGAATCATGTCTTGACAGTTTACCTCTCCTGCAACACTGAAGACGAACAAAATCAAGAATGAAAAACAGAAATATTTAAACGAAAATAATTTAGTTAACGAAAACATGCTCTCAGAATCTAAAAAGAAAGATCAAAACGAATTTCTTTTTACTAGACATCACCAAACAAAACTCGAGCGTCCATTCTTTGCTATGAAGAACGTTATTATGTCGACAAATCATGCTACAGAAAAACAGGTTCGCAATTCAATTCGTAATTGGTATGTCTTGCAATCAAAGCAAGAAAATAAAAGTAAAAGAACGACTCATTGAAGAAATTGATTTGTCCTTTGCACTCAGACTTCAGATCGCTGCAAAATGGATAAACGCGTATCTCGATTAACTATCAAATGATGAAGAATTATATCCAAAAAATTATATAAATAATTCTTGATAACCGATTTGCAAAAGGAGTCAGGAGAATTGTGAAATTCTTGATATCAACAATCTGAAAAGGAATGGCATATCAATATGCAAAACATTAGCAATGACCAAGAACAAGACCATATTTTCAAAAAAAGGTCCGTGACCACAATCTAAACCACGACATCAAGGCTTTTGATGTCTATGCCACCACATCACAATCTATTGAAGTTGCAGCAGCATTTGACTGTCATTCTAGACAATATCATGAGTTGCATCTAACCACTATTCTAAACAATATCAAAAGTCACTATTCCACGCAATATCAATCATCACATCTCGACATCAATTTAAAACATTAAACAAGACCCCAAAAAAAAAAAACTGCATAAAAATGGAAACTTTAGATAACATACCAGTACCCTTATCAATCCAAGGAGAGATAAGGAAAGTTGGAACACGAACACCCAACAATATCAAACCTAAAATAATAAGGGTTAGGTCCAATAATCCCATCAGGGTTAGGAACACCTTCAACAGGTGTAGGAACATGATCATAAAATCCACCATGTTCATAAAACCCATCAAGAAGCAAGCAATCGGAGCAACTGATATCAAGAACTGGGGCTAGAAAAAATTGGAATCAAGAAATCAAATTCATCACAAACGAGTAGAACACAAAACAAGAACAAACAATAGAACACGTTTACTCTGTGGTTTGAGAGAAAAGTATATATAGAAGGCAAGGTCGGGATAGACGGCTGAGATAACGCAGATGGTGGAAATTTAACGGTGATGATGCAAATAAAAGCCTAGAAAAACAAAGAAGAGTAACATAATTATCCAAACCATGTTTCCGAGCAGCAATTAATATGTACAAAGAAAGGCTCACAAATCTTTCCCAATCTCTGCATAATAGTATGAACTTCCGCACTGCCAGATTACTGGTTTAAAACCAAAATTTTATAAAAAAACAAAAAGCCGTATTCTAGTTAAGAAAAAATGAGCATTGATGGGTAAAGAAACCCTACGCCAAAATCTTTCAGTTGTAACCCTCACTCCACATCAACAGGCATATCTCACCTGTTACATAATCAAGAAAACTAGACAATTTAACTCCACAAAAGAAATGAAATGAAAATAATTCACAACCCCAGAAGAGTGTACCAAAACAAACCGAGGCTTGATACACTACACTGCAGAAAACAGGTCCAAATTTCAATTCAATGTGTGGCAATCAAGCCAGAAATTAAAATCAATATAATAATAAATTTCAATGAAGAAATGAAATTGACTATATTTAACCATGAGTTAAAAACTGATAATCATGTATCTAGTTTCACAAAACATCTCTACAACACCTTACAAACATCAGAAGTCCAGCCTACTGCAAGATATTTAAATAACTGACGCAAAAGAGGAATTGAAAGAACAGTGAATTAAAATCTAAATAATAGCTGCAGATCATTAAAATAATAAAAGAAAAACCCGTTAAAATCTAAATAATAGCCGCAGATCGAAACCAGCAAGAACCAAATCAAGAAACCAAAATCAACAACCAGAAAAGAATAAGAATACAAAACAAGAAGATCAAACCAGCGAAAGAAAGAACCAGAAGGAATTGAACCTGCAACAACAAAGATGAAACCAAAATCAAGAAAAATATGCTGACAAAATCAAAAAAGAAATATTTAAATGAATAGAATTTACTAGAACAAAAATATGCTTCGCCACACTGCAGAAAAATAGGTTCATAATTCAATTTGTATGTCTTGATCAAAGCACAGAAAAAAAAAATTAATAAACGAATAACTCATTGAAGAAAGAGGTTGATAATCTTACCGGCTAATCTTTCACAAAGGAATTGAGAAGTGTGGATGCTGCAATTAACGCCTAGGAAATATATGACCCATCATCATGACATTATTGTACATAGCAGAAAGGACTCATCTCCAATTTCTCTGCATCTGAGGGAGAACTAAAAAGGTGTAGTGTGGTGATTGAGAAAGAAGGAAAATGATACTTCACATCAAACCCATGTAACACCAAAATGATACATGTACAGAAGAAATATGTTGTGACATATAGATGCACAAAAAACCAAGAAAAAAGAAGACAGGCTCACCAAGTCGTCCCAATTTTTCCAGAACTGTGTAAGCTTTTGCACTGTCAGAATACAGATCGAAAACCGAAACGTAGAACAAAACATTTGTATGAAAAAAGTAGTATTAATGGTATGACAACCTCTAAAGCTCAACTTTTCAATTATAACCACTAACTCTTACCACACACCAATAGACTTATCTTACCTGAAACAGTGAAAATCATAATAGAGTAAAGAAACTAGAAAATAATCAAAATACAAAACATCAAAGATCAAACAAGAAGAAGATAGAACCAAAAGGAATTGTGTGTTTCACATATTACCTCCCCTGCAAAATCAAAAGGGAAATAACAATTACAAATAAATGCTCTTAGAATCGATAAGGAAATACTGAAACAAAAAAATAATTCTAGAGATCACCAAATCAAAACTCAAGGCTCGAAGCTTCAAAGAATGTTATCGTTTTGACAAACCACGCTGCAGAAAAATAACTTCACATTTCATTTCTATGTTTTGCGATCAAAGACCGGAAGTAACAATCATAATGACTCAATGAAGAAATTTGATTCATCTAGGGCTTTCCCTTTCTTATCCATTCAACAAGTCTCAACGTTCTAGATATCTAAACTTCAACTCGCTGCAAAATAGATAAACACGTTTATTAAATTATCCTTGAAAAAGATGTACATGCATTTCAGAACCTCTCTTATAAATCTCAGTTAAAAACACAAAAATCAGCATTGCCACATTACAATATCATATGAGAATTCCAGAATAAACGCATTAAAGGAGAAAATGACCGATTAAATCCAAAGGCATGTCCTTGATAATGTCCACAACAGCTTCCACATCCCATGGTACATTCATTGGCTTTGGCTTTCACTGTCTATATCCCCTTTTGACACCCACACAGAGCTCTCAGAAAATTGAGAAAACAAGTCTTCAAAAGATAAAGAAACGTGAAAATTACATAGTCAAAGTAGAGATTACCAAATGAAACAACGACAATCGTGAGAATATAGGACACAACCAATTGTAGATTCCAGAGCTCCTATGCAAAATTAGGCTTTACCCCTTTACCAGAAGGAGTGCATGTACCAATTGTAGATTCCAGTGCTCCAATGCAAAATTAGACTTTACCCCTATACCAAAAGGAATTCATGTACAACTAGAGATAATACTATTATTCTTAACCTTACTCCTAAGTATCACAATTTACAAGAAAATAGAAAAAAAAATATAACAAAGGAAGTGTTAAATCAACAAAACAAAAAGATGCCAAACCCAGTTATCCCTAATTCCACATCCTCGGTGAAGGAAAAGGTACACTCTAGAATCTTGCTGAAACAGCAACACAAAAAATCCAAAGCCAGCAGGGCACTCCATCAAAGGACAAATATCCCGAAACAATAAGATATTAGATATGTAAGTACAAAATGACTGTTTTTATCCTAAGGGTGTGTGAGAACTGAACCTCTTCCTGCCACGAGTTCCACAGCAAACTACACAATCATAGGCTATCTCCCCTGTAACTTCCACACAGAAAACTCAAAGGAACTGACAAAAGTATATGTTGAGTATCAAACAAATAATAAAATGTGAAGATTCTTAGTAAAGATGGCTGAATTAAAACCTAGCAACAGCTAAAAGTATAAGACACAGCCTGTAAGAGATTATGAATCACTGGAGCAAATTTCCATCCAACTTGCAAGATCATGTACTCCATATGAAATGACACAATTTTGGCTTCTTCCTACTACAGATGAGTCTTTGGGGCACTGTAACAAAGAGGATATCGTTTTAGGAGTATCATTGTAATTCACAAATAACCACAAAAACAACTAATGAGTAAAAGACGATAACAGAAACCAGAAAATAATCAAAATACAAAACATGAAAGATCAAACAAGAAGAAGATAGAACCAAAAGGAATTGTGTGTTTCACATATTACCTCCCCTGCAAAATCAAAAGGGAAATAACATTTACAAATAAATGCTCTAGAATCGATACAGAAATACTGAAACAAGAAGATAATTCTAGAGATCACCCAATCAAAACTCAAGGCTCGACGCTTCGAAGAATGTTATTGTTTTGACAAACCACGCTGCAGCAAAACAAGTTCACAATTCATTTCTATGTTTTGCGATCAAAGACCGGAAGTAACAATAATAATGACTCAATGAAGTAATTTGATTGATCTAGGGCTTTCCCTTTCTTATCCATTCAACACGTCTCAACGTTCTAGATATCTAAACTTCAACTGGCTGCAAAACAGATCAACGCATGTATTAAATTATCCTTGAAATAGATGTACATGCACTTCAGAACCTCTCTTAAAACTCAGTTAAAAACACAAAACTCAGCATTGCCACACTACAATATCATATGAGAATTCCAGAATAAACGCATTAAAGGAGAAATTAAATTGAGTAAATTCAACCAGGGGTGATGAATGATGACCATGTCTTGCAAAACGTCTAAAAACAGAAAACTCGCATCACAACTCCCAACCGACTCAAAAATAGCAGCAGATCATGCAAATAAGAACAACAAACTCAATGAAAGAAACCAGCAAGAACAAAGTCAAGAACCTATATGATAAAGGATAAGAGAATAAGAATACAAAACATCAAGATCAAACAAGAGGAAGATAGAACCAAGAAGGAATCATGTGTTCACAAATTACCTCTCGTGCAACACCGAAGACGAACAAAATCAAGAATGAAAACAGAAATATTTAAACGAAAATAATTTACTTAAAGAAAACATGCTCTCAGAATCTAAAAAGAAAGATTGAAACGAATTTTTTTTACTAGAGATAACCAAACAAAACTCGAGCATCCATTCTTTGCTATGAAGAACGTTATTATTTCGACAAATCATGCTGCAGAAAAACAGGTTCGCAATTCAATTCGTAATTCGTATGTCTTGCAATCAAAGCAAGAAAATAAAAATAAAAATAAAAGACCGACTCATCATAGAAACTTGATTTGTCTATCTGGATGCGTTCTCCGTTCTAATCCTTTGTACTCAGACTTCAGATTGCTGCAAAACGGATAAATGCCGTATCTCGATTATCAATCAAATGATGACGAATTATACCCAAAAAATTATATAAATAATTCTTGATAACCGATTTGTAAAAGAGGAGTCAAAAGAATTGTGAAATTCTTGATATCGACAATCTGAGAAGAAACATATCAGAGTACGCAAATCCATAACGATCTCCTTTAATAGAAAACCCTGAAATCGAGCCATCAAGAAGCAAGCAATCGTAGCAAAAATCGAAATCGTCACAAACGAGTAGAAATCGAAATCGTCACAAACAAGTAGAACACAAAACAAGTACAAACAAGAGAAGCAGATGTGACGAGCCACGTTTCCTCCTATGAACAGAAGAGAGGAGGTAAAAGGAAATAAAGTATAATTGTCCCCTAAAGCTAAGAAATATACTCCAAAATCGATATCTTAGACTCCTCAGGACTGGTTATTCCAATAAAGAAAAGATAAGATTTAACAAATAAACTTTGTAAACATACCGTACAATACATTACTTGAAATTGGTCATCTTCGTAACTAGACTACCTTCAACTAATGGTTGCGCAATTTGGATGTTTAGATCTCTCAAGACTGGTTATTTCAGTAACAAAATGACAGCATATAACAAATACGACTTTGAGTTATTTGGCATGTCAATGATTCAAATAAGGTGAAACCAAAAGCTCGACTTACCGGTTATTTCAGAAAATAGTTAATGGATTTTGATAAGACAAATGTGTTTCTAATTTATGGAATTAATTAATTAAGAACAGAAGAAAGGAAATTAAGAAATTAAGAACAGGAAAAACAAACAAGAGAGAAATAGAACCAAAAGAAATCGCGTGTTAAAAAAATCCTCCTACAACACAAGCAAAAAAACAAAAAAATAAAAAAAGAAATCACTGTAAATCTGGGTAAAAATTGAAAAGAAAATATTTCATTAGAGATAAACAAACCAAATCTCAAGGCATCATGCTTTGAAGAATTTTGTTTGACACTACAAGACTGCAGAAAAATAGATTCATAATTTTTTAAATGAAAATTAATTAAATATAAATAAATTTTAAGGGAAAAACTTTAAATGGAAACCGTGATGAAGAAAGAGGATCTCGGTGTTGTAGACATTAATATTCTTGGCAACAGTAAAAGAAAGTAAAGCACAGTTATCCCCCAATGCTAAGAAGTATACTCCAAAATCGATATCCCTTAACCTAATAATTTCGCAATTTGGAAATTTAGACCTCTTAGGACTGGATAAACCAATAAAGAAATGACAAGATTTAACAAATACAACTTTGAAAACATACCATGCAATACATTACTTGGAATTGGGTAACTAGACTACCTTCAACTAATGACTTTGCAATTTGAATATTTAGACCTTTCAAGACTGGTTATTAGAGTAATGAAAAGACAGTATATATAACAAATACAACTTTGAGTTATTTGACATGTCAATAATTTAAATAAAGTGGAACCAAGAGTTCAGCTTACCACTTATTTCAGAAAACAGTTAATCGAATTTGGTAAGACAAATATGTTCATAATTTATTGAATTAATTAATTAAGAACAGAAGAAAGGAAAACAACTTCATTAGAAAATCAAGAACATGAAAAAAAAACAAGAGAAAAATAAAACCAAAAGTATCGTATGATCCAAAAAAAATCCTCCTATAAACAAGCGTAACGAAATGACAGTTAAGTAACGAAATGACAACGTATAACAAATACAACTTTGAATATTTAGACCTGTCACGACTGGTTATGACAGTTAAGTAACGCAATGACAACGTATAACAAATACAACTTTGAGTTATTTGACATGTCAATAATTCAATTAAATTGGAACCAAGAACATGAAAAACAAACAAGTGGAACATAGAAATAGAAGGAATCATGTATTCAAAAAATTCCTCCTACAACACAAGCAAAAAATAAAAATAAAAAACAAGAAATCACTAAAAATCTAAATAAAAATTGAAAAGGAAAATATTTCATTAAAGATAAGCAAACCAAATCTCAAGGCAACATGTTTTGAAAAACTTTGTTAGACACTACAAGACTGCAGAAAAATGGGTTCATAATCTTTTTGAAGAAATTAATTAAATGAAAATTGTAACGAAAAAAGCTTTAAATGGAAACCGTGATGAAGAAAGAAGATTTCAGTGTTGAAGACATTCATATTCTTGACAACAGTAAAAGCAAGTACAACACAGTTATCACCAAAGCTAAGAATATACTCCAAAATCGATATCCCTTCACCTAATAGCTTCGCAATTTTGGTATTTAGACCTCTCAAAACTGGTTATTCCAATAAAGAAATGACAAGATTTGACAAATACAACTTTGAAAACTACCACACAATACATTACTTGGAATTGGTCATTTTTGTAACTAGACTGTCTTCAACTAATGGCTGCGATATTTGAGTATATAGACCTCGCAAGACTAGTCATTCCTGAAACATGACAGCATATAACAAAGACGACTTTGGGTTATTTGGCATGCCAATGATTCAAATAAAGTGAAATCAAGAGCTCGACTTACAAGTTATTTCAGAAAGTAGTTAATGGAATTGGTAAGACAAATATGTTACTAATTTATTGAATTAATTAAGAACAGAATAAAGGAAAACAACTTCATTAGAAAATCAAGAACATGACATAAAAACAAGAAAAAGATAGAACCAAAAAGAATTGCGTGTTCAAAAAAACCCTCTTGCAAAACAAGCAAAAAAATATAAAAAAACAAGAAACCATTGAAAATCCAGATAACAATTGAAAGGAAAATATTTCATTTGAGATAAGCAACTTACAAGTTATTTCAGAAAGTAGTTAATGGAATTGGTAAGACAAATATGTTACTAATTTATTGAATTAATTAATTAAGAACAGAATAAAGGAAAACAACTTCATTAGAAAATCAAGAACATGACATAAAAACAAGAAAAAGATAGAACCCAAAAAGAATCGCGTGTTCAAAAAAACCCTCCTGCAAAACAAGCAAAAAAATATAAAAAAAACAAGAAACCATTGAAAATCCAGATAACAATTGAAAGGAAAATATTTCATTTGAGATAAGCAACTTACAAGTTATTTCAGAAAGTAGTTAATGCAATTGGTAAGACAAATATGTTACTAATTTATTGAATTAATTAATTAAGAACAGAATAAAGGAAAACAACTTCATTAGAAAATCAAGAACATGACATAAAAACAAGAAAAAGATAGAACCAAAAAGAATCGCGTGTTCAAAAAAACCCTCCTGCAAAACAAGCAAAAAAATATAAAAAAACAAGAAACCATTGAAAATCCAGATAACAATTGAAAGGAAAATATTTCATTTGAGATAAGCAAACCAAATCTCAAGACATCCTGCTTTGAAGAACTTTGATAGACACTACAAGACTGAAGAAATATTGGTTCATAATCTTTTTGATGTAAATTAATTAAATTTAAAATAAATTGCAATGGAAATCTTGATAAAGAAATAGGATTTAATAAAGTAAAGCACAGTTGGCCCCAAAGCTAAGAAATATACTCTAAAATCAATATCCCTTCACCTAATAGCTTCGCAATTTGGACGTTTAAACCTCTAGAGACTGGTTATTCCAATAAAGAAATGACAAGATTAAACAAGTACAAATTTTAAAATATACCAGGTAATACATTACCTGGAATTGTTCATTTCCTAACTAGATTGCCTTCAACTAATAGCTGCACAATTTGAATATTTAGACCTCTCAAGAAAGTAGTAGAGATCACAAAATCAAAACTGAAGGCTCGATGCTATGAATGTCTTACAATCAAAGTCTGTAAATAAAAATAATAATGTCTCAATGAAGAAATTTGATTTATTTGGGGGCATTTCTTTTCTAATGCATGCATCGAGTATCAAAAAAGGCTCTCGATGTCCAAAACTTCAACTCTTTCTGTAAAACAGATGAACGCATGTCTCAAAATTATCTTTGAAAGAAATGTACAACTTCAGAATCATAAATACTGAAGCCCACATTAAACTTGTAATAAAAAACACAATAATCAATATTGCCACATTACAATATCAGGATACCCATTCCAGATTAATAAATTCAAGGAAAAAAATCACCCACTAAATCCAAAGGCTTTTAAATGTCCATAAAATGTCCGCAACAGCTTTCACATCCTATGGTACATTCGTAGACTCTCTTTTTTATAATCTCTGCCATGGCTTTCTACATCCTCCTCTTGACACCCACACAAGATGATTAAAAGACAAAGAAACATGAACAATCCAGTCAAAAGTAGCGAGCCAAATGAAAGTACAACGACTTTGACAATATGACACAGCCAATATCACCCACAATATGACACAGCCAATCTTGCTGAAACAGAAACACAAAATCCAACACCAACAGGACACTCCTGACAACTATCCCTAAACAACAAGATATTAGATATGTAAGGAAAAAAAAAATTACCGTTTTTATCTGAAGGGGTATGTGAACTGAACTTCTTCGTGCCACAGGTTTCATAGCAAACCACACAATCATAGGCCTGAACTGTAACTTCCACACAGTAACCTCAAAGGAACTGACAAAAGTATATGTTGAGTATCAAACAAATAATAAAATGCGAAGATTCTTAGTAACGATGGCCGAATTAAAACCTAGCAACACCAATAAGGAATAACATATTCATAGATTAACTATCCTGCAACACCAATAAGGAAATAACAAATTAACCAAAATATGCTTTTAGAATTGATTGATAGAGAATTATTGAAAACGAAAAGAATTTACTAGAGATTACCAAACATCAAGGCACACTCCGTGTAGAACATTATTAGTTTGACAAATCACGCTGCAGAAATCACGCTGCAGAACATTATATTCTTTTTTCTTCTGATCAAAGCCTTAAATTAAAAAATGAAGAACGACTATTATTAAAAAATTTGATTATTAAATCTGGAGCAGTTCTCCATCTTATCCATTAAGAATCACAAATGTCTTCCTTTTTAAGAGCATACCTTGATTATTCTTATATATCACAATTGACATTGACGTAAAAGAAAAATTAGAAGAGCAAACAAACAAAGTTCTAACAAGTCAATAATAGCCGCAGATATAACTAAAATAAGAAGAGCAAACTCCAAATAAAACCTCAATCGTGAAACCAAAATAACCAAGGAGAAAAGAGTGAGAATAGAAAATATCAACCAGTAAGATAGAACCAGAAGGAATTGTGTGTTTCACATATTACCTCCACTGCAAAATCAAAAGGGGAATAACAATTAGAAATAAATGCTCTCAGAATCCATAAGGAAATACTGAAACAAAAAGATAATACTAGAGATCACCCAATCAAATCTCAAGGCTCGATGCTTCGAAGAATGTTATCATTTTGACAAACCACGCTGCAGAAAAATAGGTTCACAATTCATTTGTATGTTTTGCGATCAAAGTCCGCAAATAACAATAATAATGACTCAGTGAAGAAATATGAATCGGTGAAAAAATTTGATTTATCTAGGTCTTTCCTTTCTTATCAATCCAATAAGTCTCAACGTTCTAGATATCTAAACTTCAACTCGCTGCAAAACAGATAAATGCATATCTTAAATTATCCTTGAAAAAGATGTCCATGCACTTCTGGACCTCTCTTACAACTCTCAGGAAAAAACACAAAAATCAACGTTGCCCCAGTACAATATCATACAATACCCCCCATTCTAGAATTCCAGAATAAACACATTCAAGGAGAAAAATGACCTATTAAATTTAAATCCAAAGGCATGTCCTTGATAATGTCTACAACAGCTTCCACATCTCATGGTACATTCATTGGCTCTCTCCATAGCAAAATGAAATCCTTGATAATCTCTGCCATGGCTTTCACTGTCTACATCCCCCTGTGACACTCACACATAGCTCTCAAAAGATCGAGAAAACAAGTCTTCAAAGGACAAAGAAACATGAAAATTACATAGTCAAAGTAGAGATCACCAAATGAAAGAACGACAATCGTGAGAATATAGGACACAACCAATTGTAGATTCCAGAGCTCCTATGCAAAATTAGGCTTTAACTCTATACCAGAAGGAGTGCATGTACCAATTGTACATTCCAGTGCTCCAATGCAAAAATAGACTTTACTCCTATACGATAAGGAATTCATGTACAACTAGAGATAATACTATTATAGTTACTCCTAAGTATCACAATTTACAAGAAAAATGAAAAAAAAATATCACAAAGGAAGTGTTAAATCAACAGAAAAAAAAATGCCAAACCAAGTTATCGCTAATTCCACATCCTCGGTGAGGGAAAAGGTACACTCTAGAATCTTGTATGCTTCAATACTCTAGAATCTTGCTGAAACAGCAACAAAAAAATCCAAAACTAGCAGGGCACTCCATCAAAGGACAAATATCCCAAAACAATAAGATATTAGATATGCAAGTACAAAATGGCTGTTTTTATCCTAAGGGTGTGTGAGAACTGAACCTCTTCCTGCCACGAGTTCCACAGCAAACTAACAATCATAGGCTATCTCCCCTGTAACTTCCACACAGAAAACTCAAAGGAACTGACAAAAGTTAAGCTGAGTATCAAACAAATAATGAAATGTGAAGATTCTTAGTAGAGATGGCCGAATTAAAACCTAGCAACAGCTAAAAGAAGACACAGCCTGCAAGAGATTATGAATCATTGGAGCAAATTTCCATCCAACTTGCAAGATCATGTACTCCATATGAAATGACACAATTTTGGCTTCTTCCTACTACAGATGAGTCCTTGGGCCACTGTAACAAAGAGGATATCTTTTTAGGAGTATCATCGTAAATCACAAATAACCACAAAAACAACAAATGAGTAAAAGACGATAACAGAAACCTCTCCCAGCAAAGTCGTTCCCAGCAAACAGATAATCAGAACAAGCAGCACATATGACGTAACCAAGTTGTCCAAAATCCCTCATCTTAGGAAGGGCAAAGAGTTATTCCAGAATCTTGTATGCTACTCCAGAACAAACTCATATACTCAAAAGTTAAGAGAATAACTAATTATATTCCAAATTGAAATGACTAGAGAACAAAAGTCAGAAGCAAACATCTGAGTAGCGATCACCAAATTGAAAACAAGAGACTTCTGTGGTACAACAAACCCATGTAACACTTACCTTGTGAGTATCAGATGATACATAAACAGAAAGATTACGCTGTGACAAATAGTTGGTGACAAATAACATAATTCTCCAAACCAAGTCGCCAATTAGATAGGCTCACCAAACTGTCCCAGTCTCTCCAAAACCCCCAAGCCGAAACTTTCACAAGTGGAAATCATAAAGGAGTAAATCAAGAACACTAGCAATAAAAACTCCACAGATGAAATGAAAATAATTCACAATCCAAGAAGAGTGTACAAAAGTAAACCTGAGGCTTGATACTACACAAAACGTTATTTTACTTCAAAACACCCTACACTGCAGAAAATGGGTTCGTGTTTCAATTCAGATATATAGAGATCAAAACATTCAAAGCCATAATAGGAAAATAACACAATTCGACAAAGACTAATACTATACTGATAGGAAATTCAACCAGGGTGATGAATGATGACCATGTCTTGCAAAACGTCTAAAAACAGAAAACCCGCATAAGAACTCCCAACGAACTCAAAAATAGCAGCAGATCATGCAAATAAGAACAACAAACTCAATGAAAGAAACCAGCAAGAACAAAATCAAGAACCTATATGATAAAGGATAAGAGAATAAGAATACAAAACATCAAGATCAAACAAGAGGAAGAAAGAACCAAGAAGGAATCGTGTGTTCACAGATTACCTCTCCTGCAACACCAAGACGAACAAAATCAAGAATGAAAACAGAAATATTTAAACGAAAATAATTTACTTAAAAGAAAACATGCTCTCAGAATCTAAAAAGAAAGATTGAAACGAATTTTTTTTTACTAGAGATCACCTAACAAAACTCGAGCATCCATTCTTTGCTATGAAGAACGTTATTATTTCGACAAATCATGCTGCAGAAAAACAGGTTCGCAATTCAATTCGTAATTCGTATGTCTTGCAATCAAAGTAAGGAAATAAAAATAAAAATAAAAGAACGACTCATTGAAGAAACTTGATTTGTCTATCTGGATGCGTTCTCCGTTCTAATCCTTTGAACTCAGACTTCAGATCGCTGCAAAACGGATAAACACGTATCTCGATTATCAATCAAATGATGAAGAATTATATAAATAGTTCTTGATAACCGATTTGTAAAAGAGGAGTCAAGATAATTGTGAAATTCTTGATATCAACAATCTGAGAAGAAACATATCAGTATGCAAATCCATAAGAATCTCCTTTAATAGAAAACCCTGAAATCGAGCCATTAAGAACTAGGGCTAGAAGAAATCGAAATCATCACAAACGAGTAGAACACAAAACAAGAACAAACAATAGAACACGTTTACTATGATTTGAGAGAAAAGTATATATAGAAGGCAAGGTCGGGATAGACGGCTGTGATAACGCGGATGGTGGAAATTTAACGGTGATGATGCAAATAAAAAGAAACAGTTAGACGCCTTTTTTCTAAATATAAGGCGGTGGAAACGTGATAAGATTTTTTTTTTTATGAAAGAATAAAAATAAATTATTTTTTTTATGAAAGAATAGAAATAAATTATTTTTTTTATGAAAGAATAGAAATATATCTGTCAATAAAACATAATTATGTTTTATATCTATATATCTTTTGTCAAAAAATGGTAATTATGATTCTTCAAAATAAAAATTTTATAATTTTGCTATCTACACCGTCATTTTTGCTACTCACACCTCTTAATTTTTTTATTAAAAACAAAATATCTAAAATGTGCTTGCTTATTTATAACATTTTTAACCCTATATTCATTACCATTCATAACCTTATAACTCAAATATCACAACTCATCCATAACTTACCCATAATCTCATAATCATTCAAAACTCACATTACTTACACTTCATAAGTTTCCTCTTTATATTGTGGTTAAAGTCACCCAACAAGGTATTTTATTGATTTGCGTTTGAGTTCTTTTTTTTTTTTCAAAATCTGAGGATTTTACGTGAACTCAATTCACGTATATTGTAAATATTTCAAAATATGGGGATTTTACGTGAACTGAGTTCACGTAAGTTGTAAATATTTCAAAGTCTGGGGATTATAGGTGAACTCCGTTCGCGTACGCGTATTCAATGGAGTTTAAGAATTCACAGGCAATACATGAACTAAATTAACGAACTCCTACGTGAACTCAATTCACGTCCACTTACTTAAACTCAGTGAGATAATAGCATCATTTGAAAAGAACATCATTCAAAAGGTGCATCGACATAGTAACAGATTGTACGCCGATTTCCACAATGTTGTGTCTAAAAATGCAATAGATCACATTGCAGCAGCGTGAAGTAATAGGTATTGATAAGGATGAGTGTCGTTGCACTATTAGGACAACACATGGTCTACCTTGTGCATGTCAAATAGCCAGGTATATATAGTATGATCCCACATTCCATTCCGTTAGACGTTATTCATGTTTGGTGGAGTAAATTGATTTTTCATGATGATGGGTCGGGTAAACCTTCAGAGTTATATGTGAAACATGAAATAGATGTCTTAGTGAAAAGGTTTGATGAACTTGATGTACCTGGCAAAATTGCACTTAAAGGTAAATTACGAAAGATCGCGTATCCGTCCACTACGTTGATGTGTCCACCTGTTGATAAAGTTAAAACAAATGGTGCACCCAAAAAAGGCAAAAGTAAGGTATAAAAAAGAGATAAATCAATCAAGCGTAATCCATCTTGGTGGAAGTATGTGGATGCAAGTGTTCGATGTAGTGGCACAAATGCATGTAGCACTATAACATCTAGTAAAGTACATTAACCTCGATAATCAATTAAAAAGCTCACACCTCGACCATCAATCAACAAGGTTCAACAACCTAGAGTTTTTCCCTTCAACGATTGGTTGTCGGTTGAAATTCATAAATTCATAGATGACATTATTGACGTCGGCGATGATGGTAGTTGTGGATATCGTGCATTTGTAGGTTTACTTGGAATTGGTGAAAACTTTTGGGCATTCATTCGTCAACAGTGTGTGGTAGAGTTTCAAGAGTTCGTGTTTCATTACGAGAGAATATTTGGTGGAGAAATTTTTGTTCAAAAACTTATACAAAGTGTATATGTTGAACAAGTTGCAACTATAGATAATTGGATGACACTTCAAGAAATTGGACATGTGATTGCTTCGAAGTTTAACTTAGTTTTCGTCTCATTATCACTTAACTAATTGCAAACATTTTTTCCACTTAGAAGTCCACAACCAACATTTATGTCCGATCATTGTATGATTGTTATTGCATTTGTTAAGAACTATCATTTCGTGGAGGTATTAATTGTGATATTTAATTTGATTATATCAATTTTTTTTTATAGTTTAATAAATTATTAATTATAGCAAGTAATTCGTGGAAACAATATGGCATTGAAAAAGCACGACAATGAAAGTTTATTTACAATGTTCGCATGCAAAATTGGTTGCAGATATTTCCACGCACTAGATATGAATGTATTGTAAACTGAATCTATGTATTTTGCTTTTTTTTTTTTTTTTTTTTAGTTTCACAGCTGTCACGTGTTCCTTTAGGACCACAAGATCACACATATATGTATATATTAGTATATTAATATATTAGTATTCATGCCGAGAAGAAATTTGTTTAATAATAATATTTGAAAAGTGTATCAAATAGTTAAAATTAGAAGTAGTGTGTCAATTATTTCGATCCAACTCTTCAATAATACTATGCTTTGTGTACTATGCTACATATTATTATGTACCATGAAAAAAGGATACATTATAGTATACTTTGCTTTGTGTTTCGACTCACAGATTAAACATGAATTTATCCAACAAAATCTCATGCCAAAAATTCGTATTGGCATTGCAAAATTACTCATTTTAAAAAGTAAAACATATTTCTCTACTTTCTAACAATATATAATTAAGTGATATTTTAAAGAAAATTATTTTCTTTATCGTCAAATTTAAAAGACTTTTGAAAATAGAAAGTTTAGTATTTTAAATTATCAATAAATAGATGAATGAATAAATAAATAATTTATATAATGTATGATTGAAAGGTATTGTTATTTTTGAGTTTCGAAAAACCGTTTAAAATCACAATTTATGCCACCGAAGATATTACTGGGTTGAGTTGCGGACTAGGTCGCTCTCTTTAAGACGTTTCGCGGCACTGCCCAAGTTGTGCAACGCAGACTATCAACCACGAAGTCCCCAGGATAAAACAGCTCAGATTCACTGTATCGGAGTTCCACTACACCGTAGAAAACCGTTCTAGAATTACACCCTCAATATGGCAGTTAAAGCCACTCTGAATATGACGTTAAAGTCACTCGCAATATGGTACTATGACCACTCATAAATCAAAAGAACTATGGCACAAAACCCGCTCTAAAAACGAATGGACTACGACATAACAACCGCTCTAAAACCAAAGGGACTGCGGCATAATAACCGCTCTAAAACCCGAAGGGACTGCGGCATAATAACCGCTTTAAAAACCGAAGGGACTGCGGCATAATAACCGCTCTAAAAATCGAAGGGACTGCGGCATAATAACCGCTCTAACAACCGAAGGGACATAAAGAAATGGGAGAAGTGGCTCGAAAAATAGGCGAACAGAATAAAAGAGAGAGAAAAGAGAAAGTTGGGAAAAGCATCCAACTTTGGTGTGCTTTTCACAGTAGATTGAAACTCATTATATAGTGATGGAAACAAACTCACAATTGATTTCTAATCAATGTGGGACTTTAGCATACTCAAAATAGGAGAGTTTTCCAATGTGGGAGTTCAAAAAAATTTATTTCCAATGTGAGACTTGAATTTTAAAAAACATGTTTCTTTCCACTTGAATTTACAAAAAAAAAATTCTTTCCAATGTGGGACTTCAACAATTTTTTTAAATTCACACAATATGTTCCAACAATCCCCCACTTGAATTTAAAAGAATGTTTCTGAAATAGCGTCAAACGCTTCTATAAGATCGTGCATAAACAAAGGTGTCTCTTGACTTGAACCTTTGCATAGTAAGTAAGATTCAGATTCAACAAGAGTGACTCATAGTCTTGAACTCTATCTCTAACATCAAACCCGCACACAACCTTTTCATAGGGTGTATTCTCAAAGTTCGTGCATTAATGGCCCTGCACGTGTATCGCGGTATAATAAACGCTATAGGAATTCTTCCTCAAAATTCCATAGGAAGCGGTCCCACTTCCACATTCACATAGGTAAGTCTATCAAGAGTACTCCTGTAGCTAGGTACTCCACTTCACATAGAGTATAGATCTCATTAAGAGTTTCTATTACCTCATCCTATCATCGCTTCAGGAATCATGCTTCTCTCATTTATAATAGTATGTTCATCTCATATCACTTCACAACTTGTTATTACCCATTGAACCTAATTCTTGGGATCTCCATTCTTTTAGGTCGGGTTACCATCATGAGTGACTCTATAGGCATTAGTCCCATCCTTTTGGATGTATTTATGACTTTCTCTCTAGCTAATCCTTTCGTCAAAGGATCTGCCAAATTTTCATCAGTGCGTACATGATCCACTATAACAACTCATTTAGAAAGTAACTCTCTAACAGCGTTGTGCTTACGACGAATTTGCCGTCTCTTACCGTTGTAATAACGGTTCTCAATTTTTGCAATAGCCGCGGTACTATCGCAGTGGATCAACACAGCTGGTAAATTTTTTTCCCATAAAGGGACCTCAGCTAGCAAGCATCTCAACCAGCTCGTTTTTTCACTAGTATTAGCTAGTGCTATTAGGAAATCTTTGATAATGTAATCTGAGGCTCATGGTACTTTTAAGGTATCTCATGACTCTTTCGATAGCGTGCCAATGCTCCATACTAGGTCTACTAGTAAACTTGCACAACAGTCCCACGACGTAGGCAATATCGGGTCTAGTACAGTCAGTGGCATACCTGAGGCTGCCAATGATGCTCGCATATTCAGTTTGTCTAACACTTTTACCAGTGTTCTTGAAAAGTTTCACACTTGAATCAAATGGTGTGCAAGCAGGTTTACAGTCAAAGTAATTATATTTCTTTAGGATCTTTTCAACATAGTGAGATTGATCCAAAGAAATTCCCTTTTCTGACCTAGTAATCTTTATTCCAAGGATTACACCCGCTTCTCCGAGGTCTTTCATATCAAAGTTGTTACTCAACAGTGATTTCACATTGTTGACGGCATGAATGTTTGAACCAAATATGAGTAAGTCGTCTACATAGAGACATATGATAGTGCAAATGCCATTTTCAAATTTGTAATAAATACATTTGTCATTTTCATTCACTTTAAACTCATTCGACAAAATCAAGTTGTCAAATTTTTCATGCCATTGCTTAGGAGCTTGTTTAAGACCATATAGAGACTTATCTAACTTACAGACCTTGTCTTCTTGCCCATGTATTACAAAACCTTCAGGTTGTTCCATATAGATTTCTTCTTCCAGGTCACCATTTAAAAAAAACTGTTTTAACATCCATCTGGTGTATCACCAGGTTATGAATAGCCGCAAGTGATATGAGCACCCTAATGGATGTTATTCTAGTGACTGGTGAAAAAGTGTCGATGAAATCTATATTTTCTCTTTGTCTAAAACCTTTGGCTACAAGGCGTGCCTTGTATTTATCAACAGATCCATTGGGTTTTAGTTTCTTTTTCAAAATCAATTTACAACCTGTTGATTTGCAACCATGAAGCAGGTCTACTAAATGTCAGGTCTTGTTAGACTCTAGAGAATCCATTTCATCGTTTATAGCTTCTTGCCATAAATCTGCATCCAATGATGACAAAGCTTCCTTGAGATTTGCAGGATCCACTTCTAAATTATAGGCCATATATTCAGATCCATAATCTTTAACAACTCTCACTCTCTTACTCCTTCGAGTTTCTGTTTCGTCTTCTTTGTTGCTTTTAGTGCTTCTTATCACAGGAGCTTGACTAGGTTCGCTGCCCCCACTATTTCTCAATTTGAAAGGGAATTTATTTTCATAGAAGTCAACATCATTCGACTCTATGATCATTTTTGCATTTAGGTCATAAAACCTATACGCTTTGTTCTTTATTGCATACCTAATGAATACACATTCACAGGCTCTACTGGCGAGTTTAATTCGCTTGGGATCGGGGATTCTGACACAAGCTAGACAACCCCAAATTTGAAAATAAGACAAGTTCAATTGTCTTTTCTTCACTATCTCATAAGGAGATGTTTTGTTTTTAGATTTAGGAACTCTATTCAAAACATAGCAAATAAGCAATATATTTTTCACACACCAATGAGATGCAGCACTAGAGTTAAGCATACTAGCAACAACTAGTTCAATAAGAGTTCTATTCTTTCTTACAACATTACCATTCAATTCAAGCAATTATGGTGCAATTGTTCCAAGTATAACTCTAGACAATTTATAAAATTCATTAAACAAACTAGAGTCATACTTAGAACCTCTTAATTTTTCTACTAAATTGATTTTCAATTTCACTTACAAAGATCCTTAACATGTCAAGCGTTTCCCTTTTATTTTTCAATTGATATACAAAAGTATAGTCAGAGCAATCATCAATAAAAGTAATGAAATAACGTTTTTCATTTCTTGTTAACGTCCCATCAAGTTCACATATATCAAAGTGTAATAAATCTAAAGACTCTGATTCTCTAACTACAAATTTATGTGAACTCTTTTTTATTTTTTTTTATTTTTTTATTTTTTTTATTTTAGCTTAACTACAAAAATCACATTTTTCAAAATCATTCATAGATAACTTTGGAATTAAACCTAAGTTACTTAAGTTTGAAATCAAATGTGTTCACATCACATAGTCTAGCATGTCAAAAATTAAAATCATATAACATGTAAGTAGGAGACATTTTATTGATTTCAACATTCAAACAAAAAGAGACATATTAAATTTCAACATTTAAATTAAATATGCCATGAGTGACGTACCTTAATAGATGATCTCATGAGTTATCTTCAGCCTCCACGGATATGTCATCGGTCATATGATACTCTGAGTAGCAGCTTACAACATACATATTCAGAGCATCTCTAGCAGTATTGCTGGAACTGTAGTAGTTATACAGATCATCAGTAAGTCTATTAAGAATATGATTCTTATCATTATTCTCCCATGGGTTAATTCTCCAGCTTTCTTATCCTTTTCTATTTGCCTCAAACTAAAATAGTTTATTGAAATCAGAGGCAACAAAACAAAATCCAGTAATCTCTTTGGTTGACATGGCAGAACGAAACGTCTTAAAATTGTTATTTTTGAGTTTCGAAAAACTGTTTAAAATCACAATTTATGCCACCGAAGATATTAATGGGTTGAGTCCAGACTAGGTCGCTCTCTTTAAGACGTTTCGCGGCACTACCCAAGTTGTGCAAGGTAGACTATCAACCACGAAGTCCCCAGGATAAAACAGCCCAGATTCACTGTATTGGAGTTCCACTGCACCGTAGAAAACTGTTCTAGAATTACACCGTCAATATGACAGTTAAAGACACTCTCAATATGACGATAAAGTCACTCGCAATATGGTACTATGACCACTCATAAATCAAAAGAACTACGGCACAAAAACTGCTCTAAAAACGAAAGGACTACGGCACAAAACCCGCTCTAAAAACGAATGGACTACGACATAACAACCGCTCTAAAACCGAAGGCTCTGCGGCATAATAACCGCTTTAAAAACCGAAGGGACTGCGGCATAATAACCGCTCTAAAAACCAAAGGGACTGCGGTATAATAACCGCTCTAAAAACCAAAGGGACTACGGCATAATAACCGCTCTAAAAACTGAAGGGACTGCGACATAATAGCCGCTCTAAAAACCGAAGGGACAGAAAGAAATGGGAGAAGTGGCTCGAAAAATAGGCGAGCAGAATAAAAGAGAGAGAAAAGAGAAAGTTGGGAAAAGCATCCAACTTTGGTGTGCTTTTCACAGTAGATTGAAACTTATTATATAGTGATGGAAGCAAACTGACAATTGATTTCTAATCAATGTGGGACTTTAGCATACTCAAAATAGGAGAGTTCTCCAATGTGGGAGTTCAAAAAAATTTCTTTCCAACGTGGGACTTGAATTTTAAAAAACGTGTTTCTTTCCACTTGAATTTACAAAAACAAATTCTTTCCAATGTGAGACTTCAACAATTTTTTTAAATTCACACAATATGTTCCAACAGGTATTTTAATGAAAAGTTTTTATTTGTTATTCTCACCATAATTTTATTATCTAATTAAAATTTTAAAAGATTTCTAGATATGAATAGTTTAAAAATTTAAATTAACAATAAATAAATAAATAAAAGGTATTTTGAAGAAAAAAAAATATTTATCATGTGATTTCTCCTAAATTTTCTTATATAATTTAAAATATTTTTTATAAGTTGAATATATTACCCATTGTATTATTAAAAAAAAAGTATATTATCCATTAGGCCACATGATCTACTTGTTATTAATTTAAATCATAAGTTAACAAACTCTTTTTTAGGCATATAAGTTATCAAACTTAAATAATACGAGCATGTTTGGTTTTTAATTTGCAATTATAAATATAATTTTATAATAGAAAAGTGAGTTGATATTATATTTGTGTTCTCTTTAAAATTAATTATATAAATTTAATTTTGCTCCAAATTCATGTTTAGCTAAAAGTGACTTAATGGATACTTTTGAATTGTTTATTTCATGTGTTAGAATTGTTTATTTCATGTTTAGAAGAATAAAAATACTTTCTATCCACTTTGTCATTAAATGCTAAATACACTAACCGCAAAATTCATATTATATTATAGTAAAATATATACTATGTTTAGTAAATACACTTTTAAAAGTATATTTGGTTATATAATTCAAACAAATTTCATTTTATAATATTATGTTTGTAAAAAAAATATTCAAACATAAATTACATTAGAGAAAATTTAATTTTAACTAAAAGTACATTTGTAAAATTATTTAAAACCACTTTTAAATAAAATATATTTTATTTAATTATATCTATATATTTTATCTATCTATTTTAAATATTTATATCTATATCTATATAACATATAATTGAAAGGTATTTTAGAGGAAAATTATGAAACGTAACATGCTCACCATAATTTTCTCTAATTAAAATCTAAACCTTTTTTTTTGTTGTAAATTTAAACTATTTTTTAAGTATGATAAGTTTTGATATGCCCGTCATGTTGTAGTGTAGTGATAGTATTATTAGGGCATGAGTGTGGGTTTGTTGCTTCAAAAGTTCGAACCCATGACACCTTTTTTCTTTTATTTAACTGTGTAAGTGGTGTTTATTAAGTCAACAATAAAATAAATAAATAAATAAATAAAAACTTTAGAATTTTAATTTATCACACTACGTTAAAAATGACATTTTATAGCGTGCCTTTTATAGCGTTTATTAAATACAAGCGTTGTTGTATAATATTTTAAAAATAACGGAGGATACAACAACGCTTTTTTGACAAGCGCTGTGACAAAAGCGTTGTTGTAGGGTCATATAGGGTCACATAGTGCTTGCACATAATGTTTACAACGCTTTTACAATGCTTTTGATAAAAGAGCTGTAAATTGAAGCGCTCTCACATAATGTTTACAGCGCTTTTGGAGCGCTTTGTACACAAGCGATGTAAAATATAGCGCTCTCACCTTATGTTACATAGCTTTTAAAGCGCTTTTTGTAAAAGCGCTGTAAATTACATTCGCTTTCACATAATTAAATGACCTATTAGAGCGCTTTTTATATAAGCGCTGTAAAAGACTTGCGCTTTCACATAATTAAAGGACCTATTAGAGCGCTTTTTATACAAGCACTGTAAAATCATTCACTTTAAATAAAAATCATTCACTTTAAATAAATAAAAACAAATTTAAAACAAAATTAATACGTTGTCCTAACCCTACGAACCCTCGTCTCCTCTACTCTGCGAACCCTCATCTCCTCTACTGTGCGCCCATCTATTGCTCCTCCTTTAAAACAAATTGGATACGTTGTCTAAGGTACTGTATTTATTAATTTGTTGTTGTCACTAAAACTGATAAATTGTTACTTAATAAATCATATAAAATCTATTCTTTTTTGAAATTTGTTGATCTGTTCTGTTTTGAAATCAGACTTGGACCTTGGTTTCCATTTTCCAATATTAGATATGTGTACTATAGATTGGTATAATGTTATTAGTAGCTTATTATTTGTGTAACTGCATTTATATAGGTCATATAAAATGGACCAAAAATGGATGTCTGCCAGTCGATTGTCAATACAGTATAAAAATGGAGTGAAGGTGTTTGCTGAGTTTGCAGTGAAGAATACAAAAGATCCAAATAGAGTCGTTTGTCCTTGTTTAAAATGTTGTTTTGGAAAACGCGTTAGAGCAGATGAATTGGAAGGACATTTAGTATGGCATGGAATTGATCAAAGTTATACATGTTGGATAAGACATGGTGAGAAAAAAAAGGATACATTAATTTTGAGAATGGTTCGACATATGCTTCAACTGATTTCGACACAGATACATATGAGCGGGACCGAGTTGAGGAGATTGCAAAAGCAGTTGAAGAAGATCTTCAGGATTGTCCTAAAATGTTTGAGAGTATGTTGAGTGATGCAGAGAAACCCTTATATAATGGTTGTACTAAATTCACAAGACTGTCGGCGATATTAAAGTTGTACAACTTAAAAGCGAGTAATGGATGGTCTGATAAAAGCTTCACATAATTATTAACACTCTTCAAAGATATGTGCCAGATGATAATGAACTTTCCAGTCGAACCTACGAGGCTAAACGAATTTTGTGCTCTATTGGCATGAGTTACGAAAGGATTCATGCGTGTCCTAACGATTGCATTTTATTTCGAAACGAATATGAATTACTAAAGGCGTGTCCGAAATGCAATGTCTCTTGATATAAAGAATCTACTCCAGCAAAAGTCGGTGATATTTTCCTATAATACGAAGAAGATTCAAAACACTTGACATGGCATGCAAATGAAAGAATCAGAGATGGAAAGTTTCGACACCCTGCAGATTCTCCACAATGGGCATTAATTGATCACGAGTATCCTAAATTCGGGAGAGAGTCATGAAATCTACGACTTTCACTTTCTACTGATGGAATGAATCCACATGGTCTTCAAAGCATCTCACACAGCACGTGGCCTGTGATTTTGTTGATTTATAACCTACCTCCATGGTTATGTATGAAGCGTAAGTTTATGATGTTGTCTTTGTTAATTTCTGGACCCAAACAACCGGGGAATGATATCGACGTATACTTGACTCCTTTAATTGAAGATTTAAAAATTATGCGAGAGGCAGGTATCGAAGTTTATGATGGGTTCTAGAAAGAATGTTTCAATTTAAGGGTTATGTTGTTCGGCACAATTAATGATTTTCCAGCATATGGTAATTTATCAGGATATAGCATTAAAGGTCAGTGTGCATGTCTTATATGTGAAGAGAGTACAAATTGGATGCGGTTGAAACATTGTAAGAATAATGTATTTCTTGGACATCCTAGATTTTTACCTTATAGTCATCAGTATCGTGGGTGGAGAAATGCATTCAATGGAAAATCAGAGGAAGATAAAGCTCCTTTAGCACCGATTGGATATCAAATACTTGAAAAAGTACAAGGTTTGACCAATAAATTTGGCAAACCTTTTGCGGGAGAGTTGGTCAAAACTGGGTGGAAGAAAAAGTCAATTTTCTTTGAATTGCCATATTGGAAGTCATTGTATATAAGACATTTCCTCGATGTGATGCATATTGAAAAAAATGTATTTGATAGTGTTATTGGTACATTACTCAATGTTCCAGGAAAGTCTAAGGATGGCATCAATACAAGATTGGACTTGGTCAATATGGGAATAAGAAATGAATTGGGTCCCGTAAAGAAAGGAAATCGCACATATCTAACTCCAGCCGCTCATACTCTATCTAGAAAGGAAAAAAATTGTTTTTTTGTAAATTTCTACACGAAGTTAAAGTTCCAGAAGGATACTCTTCAAACATTAAAAATTTAGTTTGTATGAAAGACCTCAAGTTGAAAGGTTTGAAGACCCATGATTGTCATATTCTAATTGAGCATTTGCTACCAATAGGTATACATTCCATTTTACCTGAAAAAGTTCGACGAGCCATAACTAAATTATGTTTCTTCTTCATGGAAATTTGTAGTAAAGTGATCGATCCTCAGAAATTACCGACATTGCAGAGGGAAATTGTTGTTACATTGTGTGAGCTTGAAATGTATTTCCCACCCTCGTTTTTTGATATAATGGTTCACCTTACTGTTCATCTTGTTAAGGAGACACAACTTTGTGGGCCAGCTTATATGAGATGGATGTATCCGATAGAAGGATATATGAAAATATTAAAAGGGTACGTAAAAAGTAGAAGTCGACCAGAAGGTTGTATTGCTGAACGGTACATTGTCGAAGAAGCTGCTGAATTTTGTACTAAATATATGTCCAATGTTGAATCCATAGGGCTTCCCATGTCTCGTCATTCTGGAAGAATATCAGGAGAAGGGACAATTGGAAAGAGAGTAATGACTATATCAAGGACATAATGGGAGCAGGCATAATTGTTTGTTCTGCACAAAGATGATGAGGTTCAACTGTATGTTACAATACACATGGATCAATTATCTAGTTTGAACATGAATAGGAATCAATTGGATAACTCAAGAGCACAATCAAAGTTTTGTAACATGGTTAAAAAATCACATTAACTCAAAGTTTAATATAGACCCCGAAACAATTTCACAGAGATTGAGGTGGCTAGCAAATGGTCCGAGTTTACATGTTTTTTCTTACATCGGTTATGTAATTAACGGCTACACATTTTATACCAAAGAACAAGATGATCAAACCACTATGCAAAATAGCGGAGTCACTCTCGTAGCTGAAGCGATGCATATCTAAAGTGCAAAAGACAAAAACTCAACATATGCAAATCTATCATATTTTGGGGTTATCGAGCGCATATGGGAGTTAGACTACACAATGTTTTGTGTTCCCATATTTGGTTGCAAGTGGGTCGATAATAATAATGGCGTTCAGATTGATGAGTCAGGGTTCTTGCTTGTCAATTTTAATAGGATGGGATACAAAGATGAGCCTTTTATTTTAGCGTCGCAAGCTCAACAATGTTTTATGTCACTGGTCCTGCTAATGATAAATGGTCCATTGTCCTATCGACCAATAAAATAAGTGGTGATAACAATAATGATGAAGATGTTGGTAATGATCTTTTCTTTGCAACATCACAACCACATGAAATTGATTCAACTGATGATGGTTTATATCTTAGAGATGATCATGATGAAGGAATTTGGATTAATCCATCATTTCGTATCGTTAACGGACAAACAAATGTGAATCCCACCAGGAAAAGAAGAATGGCATCTTAATGTGTTTAATTGTTTTATATAAGCCATGTAATTTGAACTGAGTTCGTGTAATTTAATTGTTTGATCTGTCAGAATTGAGCATTTTAGTATTTAGCTTGAATTGTATTTGATTTTCTGCTTATACTTATTTTCTGCTTATATTTAGCTTGATCTTAGTGTTTTATACTAAGTTCATGTAATTTAAGTGTTTGACTTGCTAGAACTGATTTTCTGCTTATATTGAACTTGAAAAAGCTTTGTTTGAGTACTGAGAATTTTTCTTGAACTTGAACTGATCATCCCAATATGAGGTGATCATGTAATTTAGCATTGATATATATATATAGGTATTTAACTAATTATTTGGAAGAAAAAAAAATCCAAATATAGGTATTTTAGTTATTATTTAGCATTTTATAGAAACTGAACTTATATTGTAATTTAACATATTTAACTTGAACTGAACTGAACATAAACTTGTAATTTTACAGCGCTTTTGTCAATAAGCGCTATAAAAAGCCTTTAAAAAAAATAAGGAGGTCACATAGCGCTTGCACATAATAAAACAAAGAGGTCTTTTAAAGCGCTTTTTTTGACAAGCGCTGTAAAAGGCTTTTAATAAAATAAAATAAGGAGGTCTTTTAAAGCGCTTGTTACATAAACGCTGTAAAAGGGTCACATAGCGCTTGTTACGTAATAAAACAAAGAGGTCTTTTAAAGAGCTTTTTGGAAAAACGCTGTAAAAGGTTTTTTAAAAAATAAATTAAGGAGGTCGTTTACAGCGCTTTTGGGCAAGCGCTTTAAAAGGCTTCTAAAAAAGCGTTGTAATAGGCTTTTATATATAACAGTAAACCGCTTTAGTTTCCTCTACATTACGTAAACTTTCCTACGAACTTTTGGTATGCGAAACCTCCTCCTCTTCATTGTCCTTCTCATTGCGAACCCTACTGTCCCTACGAACCATATTACGAACCATCTCCATCTTTGTTACTATCCCTACGAACATTACGTAAACTTCTCATTGAAATACGTAACCCTAATTACGTATTTCTGCGAACCCTACTCTGTCCTACGAACCATTCGTATTTCTGCACTCTTCTCGCTGTTCCTTCTTAAACGAAGTCGTAACCCTACGTATTTCTTCGCACTCTTCAGGTATTGTATTTATTAATTTTTTGTTGTCACTAAAATGCATGTTGAATTAATTAATTAATTAATGTTACTTGAAAATTAATAATTTTATAAAAAGTAGCAAATTAAATGGATAAAATGATATATTCATTGAAAATTAAACTTAAATAGGTAAAATAATGATAGTTTTATTGAAAATTAAAATAATTCTATCAAACAATTAACTACAAATTCAATAATATAGCGGTAAACACTAAATCAACGTAAATGGCAATGGAAAATAAAAAAAAATATCACGGTTTAATTTAAATATTTTTGCAACTTAGTCACAGAACACACCACTAATACTCCAAAAATTTCAATAATTCTCAATAATTTTTATTTATTTATTTATTTTGTTTACAAAAGACTGCATTATACTTTAAAATTGATCTAGCATGACTTTTATCAAAAAATTTATATTTATATTTACATCTAAAATCCCCAAAATTACTTTAGTAAATCCGTCTAGAATACCCTTAATAATAAACTTTTACAATTTGATTGAATGTATGAAATTAGTTAAAATTTATTAAAAAAAAATGTTTGTATGAAATTTTTTTGAAAAAAATAATAATTATTAATGTGAAAAGATTGTGAAAACCAAATTATACAAGTCCAAATTATACAAGTCCAAACGATAATTGTCGTTTGTGTGTTAATCGGGTTAAGATGAATTCCGACTAGACTTGACATGACATATGTTAATAGATATGTTAATTAATATAGATATTGTGGTTTATGTTGTTGTAAGTTTGAATTCTATAATGGATGTATTTTATGAGTTTAATTATTTTTATGAGTTGAATTGTGGTTGTTGGGTTATCGAGATATATCTTTGAGTCTAATATGTGAAGGTGACATGCTATATGTGTTTCTTTTCTTGTTACATGAATTAATCTAACCAAATGACATACATCATGTAGATTTGTATGTGTAGATTCTCATTGTATCACGTAGATTGATACATGTATATGAACTAAAATTTATTTTACCAATTTTTTAATTATTAAAATTGCACTTTTTTTTTATTAAGCTCAACTTTTAAAATTAGAATAGGGCCTTCAAATTTTTTAAGACGACCCTAAACCAAATACATCAATTTTTGTAGTCCAAATTATAGTTTTGATGTCTATTATAAA
>JBBPBQ010020322.1:38968215-38986864 GCA_037974755.1 Cicer yamashitae | reverse complement strand
ACAACTACTATAATTATAAAAAAAAAAAAAAAAAAATTCCAACCAAAATTCCAACTAATTTTAAATTATTAAAAGTGTCAACCAAAATTTGATTTACTACCTCTCTCCAATACATTTTTGTAAATTTACCATTTAAAATTTTTATATACAATACAATATTATACTTTTTATTTATCAATTAAAATTTTAAAAATCTGATCACCCTAATGTTTTGGTTCCAGATCCGTCATGAAGAAAAAAATTGGAATGTTCCCAAAAATCCACCTTGAGGTAAATCACAAGTTAAATTCTCTTGAAGAAAAAAATTTATATATGTTAAAACATACAAAATTTTTTAATTTATTTTGTTCCTAGAAGAAATGATAAAAAAACTTGTACACTACTACACAAAGTTTCAGGTTTGAATTCAAGATATGGTATTTAGTCTAATAATATTAACATTTATCAGTTGAACTATTACTTACGAATTATATAACATAATTTTAACACATGTTATTTTGTTTATATTATCTTGTTTATCATATTTAAATTCTTTTTTTTTATTAGATATTCTCTTGTTTATTATATTTAAATTCTTCTTTTATGAGATATTCTATTGTTTATCATAAGAAAAAAGTACATATTAAAACATGTGATAAATTCTTCTGAAGAAAAATTTTATATGAACAAAATAACATATGTTATAATAAGTCAATTATTTTTTGGATTTTTTTTAAATTTTTTTTTGGTCTTATATATTAATTTTATTTATTAACAAAGAAAATATGAGACTCATGAAGTGAAGAATCATCTATATTTTATGAAATAATAAAAATATCAAATAATTATTTTCATTTCTAGAAATGCATCATCTTTAATTAGAATTGCATCTTTTCTCCAATTTTTATTTTTATTTTTATTTTTATAAACGGTAAAATTACAAAATCAACTTAAGAGACAAAACAAGAGAAATATATCATTCTACCATCATCATCTAGGAGAAGTAATAGACTTGGAGGGAAGTAGGTAGGTGAACAATACTAAAATCTCCACTGAGATTAAGGTTAGCCAGTCTATCAGCAGGGCCGACCATGGGCACATACCCAAATTGTTTTTATTTTTTAAGAGTATTATAGGACTCCAAAAAATACTACTAAATGATAAAAGTTCACTTTGCACTATAGGGTCCAAAAACCAAAAAGATCCATAATCATAACAATAAAAATGGCCCAAATTTTTTGACAAAAAAAATTAACAAAAAAAGTAGAATTAGAGTTTCAATGTTATTGATGTTATTTACAAGTTTTTATTTTTTTATATTTTTTTTATGTTATTTACAATTTAAATAAAAAGTGATTCTTTGTAGATTTTTATTACCAGGGGCCCAATTTTTAAGCTTAGAGCATGGCCTCCAAAATGTTTAGGACAACCCTGTCTATCAACATATCGATTGGCCTCACGATAGACATGATTTACCACACAACTTTATTATCTACGATCGTCAAGAGATGGCTTCTTAAAGAAGCAGTGCAAGATAGAGATTACTCGTTTTCCTTGATCGAATCATGTTGAATATAACAAGAGAGTCTTGAAGTAGCAATATCAATTATAAGAAAGGAGGGTTTGAATTGTGCTCCCTTTTTAAAATTTTAATTCATGAACTTAATTTAAATTAACTCAAGATCAATCTTGGTTTCAAACACGAAGTCCAGAACGTTCTGGATAAGTTGGAGAAAATAAAGAAAATTAGTTCTAGGTGATATGTGATCAATGAGTGAAAAATAAATAAGGATAAAGATAAGAAGATCACATAGTGATATATCCTGGTTCATCCAAGGTGGGCTACGTTTAATCCTCACAATCTGTGAGATTTTCCACTAATGTGGTTAGCACCAGAATGTTCTTGCTTTCACACTATCTTTCTTGATCACTCTAGATCAGTTTTAGAATTCACCTTTCAACTTTGAAATGATTTTTATAGTTACCTTTCAGTTCAAAAATATTTTTACAATTACCTTTTAATAACTAAAAGAATTTTTACAGCATACTCAAACTATCTTAAAAGATAGACTTGAGTTACAAATGATGTGTATGATAAAAGAGTTTAGGTATAGTCGTTACTAAACCTCTACTAATTGTTGGTTCAGATTGAAGTCTATTAAACACATGAGCTATTTGGTCCAGAATGTTATTTGATAAAACTAGAACGTTCTTCTTCTGAGTTTTATGGAGAACGTGAATGAGTGATTGAATGGGCTGTGAAATGTCAGCCTTTTGGCTCAGAAGCATGCAGAGCTTTCTGCAAAAGGATGCAACAACAGTGTACTCATGTTCTTGTTGTCCTTGCTCACAACTCATCAATCTGGAGGCTGTTTTGCTCATTTGGGTCTTCAACTCAAGTTTTGGATTTGAATATTGATTTGACCAGTCTTGACATTCTTTAAATTGAGGTTTGGACAGTGGAGAATGGTTTGTCTTAACTTTGTCTTTAATAGGGAATAACCAGAATGCTCTTCTGATCAATCTCTAGTTCATTTTAGCATGTAAGACATGATGTTCTTGATTTCTTTCATGGAGAGATAGTTGATTTGTGTATGAATATGTTTGGTCACCTATCTTTGAATAAATCACACAAAAACACAAGTTAAAGAGCAACATAATAATCAATAGTCATATCAGTTCGACAAAATGACAAGAATCAACTTTGAAGAATAAATCATTTCAAGATTGAGTCAATTAAAGAACAATTGACAAAAGAGTTTTTTTTTAGAAGAGCAACATGTAGTAAATCAGTTGGGATTTCGCACATGGTCTTCCCAACATTTAATGAGCAATTAAAATTCAAGATTTGAAGGCCTACTTGCAAAAACAAACATGCAAATTGATCTCCAGATTGATCAGAAGAACATTCTGGTTTATAAAAGATCATTTTGGGTTTTCAAAAGATGATTCTGATTTATTAAAAGACCATTCTAGTTTATCAAAGGACCATTCTGATTTATCAAATGATCATTATGGTTTATCAAGATCATTTTGGTTTTTTCAAGATCATTCTGGTTAATTTGTTTTATGGATATGAGTAAAATGAATCATTCCCTATAGTCCAGACCTTAAGAAAAACACATGTCAAGACTACTCAAAACAATACTCAAGCCCAAAAGTCCAGCTAAAGGCCTAAAGAAGCAAACAATATCAAGATCAATATCTAGATTGATGAACTACGAGTAAGGACAACTAGGACAATAGGGACATTGCTGCTTCACCTTTTTGTAGAAAGCACATCATGCTTATGAGACAAAGGACTGACACTAGACAACTACTCAATCACTCATCCACGTTTTCCATACAACACAAAACTAAGAACGTTCTGGTTTTACAAAAAGAACATTCTGATTATTCTCTTTTAAAGACAGAATTAAAATATATAATTTTCCACAGTCCAAACCACAAGTTAAAGAGTATCAAGATTGCTCAAATCAATGGTGAAGCTCATAACTCGAGCTAAATGCCTAAAGGAGGAAAACAACCACTAGATTGATGACAAGATTGATCTCCAAATTGATGAGTTGTTAGCAAGGACGTAAGTACATTGTACTTAAAATATTCTGCAGAAAACTCTGCATAAATCTGATTTGAAACAGCACCAACTGACATTTCACAGTCTATTCACTCACTCATTCACGTTTTCCATCAGACTCAAAAGCAAGAACATTCTTCGTTTGTCAAGAACGTTATGGACAACAATATAAACATGTGTTTAATTGCTTTAAAATAGATCTGACACTTGAGAAGTGTGTTCAACGACTATATTCAGTTTAAACTGAATATTCAAAGCCTTTTATCATCTATAGATTGAAGATCAATTGGAAGATGAAGACAAGAGTTCAATTTACAAATCTACCAACACTTGTTCAAGTAGTAACAAGTCAAAAACTCTTCAAGCAAGCTCCAACTCTCTTCACTATATTTGTGGATCATCATTTACTGAGTTTGTCTTTATTTATCTCAAACAAGTGTTGAGAAGTTTCAAGATCTCAAACAATTTTATCATACACATCATTTTGTAACTCAAGTCTATCTTTTATGTTTGATTGAGTGTGTTTATAAAAATCATTTCTAGATTGAAAGACGACTGTAAAAATCCTTTCTAGATTGAAAGATGACTGTAAAAATCATTTCTAGGGTGAAAGGTGACTGTAAATTTTTTAATTAATCAAGGTGTAATCAAGAGAAAAGGTGTTAAGGAGAACATTCTGGTTCTGAAGTACATAGTGAAAATCTCACAGTTGTGAAACTAGACTAGTCCGAGTTGGGTGAACCAGTATACTTTTTGTGTGTGATCTTTATAGCCCTTATCTTTAATTATTTGTACACACAAATCACACTTCATTATAAACTAATTTGTTTTATTTATTTCTAACATATTCAAAACATTCTGGACATTCTGTTTCAACCAAAATTGATCTTGAGTTAATTTAAATTAAGCACTAGAATCAAAATTTTAAAAGGGTCACAATTCAAACTCCCATTTCTTGTGATTGACATTGCTACTTCACTGTTGCGTTGTGATAAGAAACGTCAATATTAAACTTGAAAGAATCAACATCAGGAGGAAGAAATATTAAGATAAAGATGCTAATGAATGAAAGAAAAATGTCTATTAAATGAATGCAAAAATTGCTTAGGATCAAGTGGTGTTCCTTAGAAAACTAATTAGTTCCTATCCATCTACAATATATTTACCATGATTCTAAACACCAGAGGCCAATGATCTCTGCTCGAACCAACATCAGTTAATTTAAGATTAAAAATGATCCATTGAAGAAGCCCAATAATTTTTTTTTTTGAAAAGGCTAAAGAATTTGATTGATATAAAACAAATACAATGATGCAAGGTGAGGTGTTAAAAATCTTTTCTTTACTAGTGCATTTAAAGAGTCTCACATCTTTTTATAATTTTAAGTAACACATATTTAAAAAAATAAAAGTAAAAGATGTAATCACAAAGTACACACATCTAAAGTTTTTTACTCAAATTCTCAAATGCATGAAAAGATTTCAATTTTCAAGTTTCCCAAAACACCTATCAAAACACAAGAATGATTTCTTAACAAAAATAAAATTGGAATATTGGTAGAAAAATAAAATTGGAATGATGAATGGTCCATTTGTTATAAATTTTTTGTAAAAACATTTTTTTTTTATAAAAATTATAACTTTCTAAAAAAGTTTTTATTTGTCTATTATTTAGTAACTTTTATAAAAATTGCCACTAAATATAAATACTTTTCCAAATTACCAAGTACATTTATTATTTTTTCCAAACATATCCCTAATTAATACTACTTATTTTATCTTGCTACAAAAAAAAATTAAAAATACTACAAATGTTATCTTATGAAATGTTAAACTAGACACATTCCAACATAAATGTTATTTTGGAAATATCTACACATAAAATTTACTATCAACCTTTTTTAATATACATGTAAAAAAAATGAGTACTTATTTGATTGAGGTAGTAGATAAAATATTTCTGTAAATGGCCTAATGCGGGTAACTGAAACAATTGGTTGCCTTTGCGATTGCCCCATTGTATTAGAGTATAAGTCACTAATAGTATGTCCTAAATGTGCAAAGATTGCAATTTTAAGACTGTCCTAAATGTGCAAAAATACTCGAAGTGATGAAGCTTCATATATGCCTTGAAGGAGGAGGTTAAGAGATTTTTGCAAATTATATTAACATGTTTAGAAAATTTCTATATTTTTTAGCAAAGTGTTGACAATGGCAAGTTACATGTGCTAGACAATTTAGACCATTAGCTTTTTTTTCTTTCTAGTACATATATATAGATCATTAGTTTGAGATCGCGTGGTTTAAATCACATATTAAAATATTAATGTTAAATAATTTTGATAATTAATCAAAATCTAGTGGTTGAAAACAGTCACTATGTCACAGTTCCTGTAGGTGATTTGATTCTTGATAACTTTGATACAAATATTTTTGGGAATTGTGTTCCTAGTCCTTCTTCATGTTAGCTTTTCTGAGTGATACTGTATAAGAGGAGACAGAGGAGCAATGGTTGACAAGGGTACCAATGGGAGCAGAAGCACCCATAATTGATTTATGCTATAACTTTTTCCAAGAAAAACTTGTAAACTAAAAGTAACTTGAATATATATATAAATAAAATGATACAGAACTAATATTTTGGAAACATACGTATATAAATAAAATGGTACAAAATTAATGTTTTGGAAACACACGTTGAGCACAAGATGGATCATGTGCAAACTTCATAAAAGAAGTATGACCAGCACACAATTCAGGACCTTCTCCCTTCATCCCCATTCTCCCCTCTTCTTCCCCCAAGATGAACAACTTGTGAGCACCACAAAGAGGTCTAACCTACTGTTGTTTCTTAAGAGGCTGGGAAGATTGTTGAGCATCTCCTGTAGATTGATTTGTACTAGCTTTGGCCTCGGCGAGAAATTTCGGATCAGGCTTGTGTTTATCTGCAGGTTCTCTCATTGCCAAATATATGTAAAATGCAATGACTATGTTAACAGATATGACAGCTAGAAATCCGCTCACTAGTGTCAAAGAGTGAGGGGACAAATTGGATGTTCCTGTTACCGAAAAGGAAACACATTAGGGTAGTTTCAAAACTTTCATTGTGTATTTATGTTGGACCATAATCCGATAATTATGAGATTCGTTATCTCCAGGTAGATAAGAGAAGCAATCAATAAATACGACAATGAGGAGCACAAAGTTTGAAGATCATTTACATGCCAGTCCACAAAGACAAGATGATATATATTAAAAGGATTAATAATTTGTCTACAGACTTAGCAGCATTTTGAAGTACTAACTTAATGCAGTAAAGTGACAAACTACTATTTTCAAATGTGAGTAATGATTGACATAAATTACTTCAGCACCTCAATATTTGAGGTTAGACAACTATGGCATATCCAAGTCCATATTCATTGTTATCTGTCATGTGAAAATAACAGCAACACACATGAAAAGAAAAAAAAAATCACATTTTAATATTTTTGGCATTTGACATAAACAACATATTCTGGTTATAATGTGGTGTGAATGGCATAATTAGTCAACTCAATACCACATGTAAGGATGCATGAAAACAGATCCATTGTTTCTTGATTGATTCTATGTCAATAAATAAGAAAGAAAAAATACACATAAAAGAGAGCAGCACCATTTTGAATTTGACATGCCACAATCATTTCCAAATAAGTAAATAAAACATAATGCTAAATATTAACTCCAATGTGCAAAGTCAACTACATATTATAAATTATTGCTTGAGACCACAGGTAAGGGATTTGTGAGATTGGTGTAACTCATCGGGGCTTGATACATTTTTTCATGATGGTTTAAAAAATAATATGATACCATCTCCTCAACAAGGAGGCAGAAAAACAAGCAACAAAGTTTTCTTTCATAAATACTAGTATTCTACACCCATGAAGGTTCACTAGGTCTGCCAATCAAGTTAATATCAAGAAAATACTAGGCACACAAATTAGAGTAGAAGTCATCGACTACTTTAGGACGCACACAAACCCACAAAAAGCATAAGTATTCCAGAATCTTACCAGGAAGCAGATTATTGTTGAAGGCATATAATATTGCAATAGGGATTGCCCACATGAACAGTGATGCAATTGAAAACTTCTGAATTACTCTCATCTTTACCTCCAAACCCTAAAAATAATGGAAAATTAAATAACACAGAAACTGTAAAAATAGACATAAAGTAGTTTAAGTTTACAATTATAACCGGATTAATTATGATAGTATCATTTGTACTCTACAATAGCCATATTAGTATTATGCATTTTTACAGATATTTATGTTGGTTAATTACTGTTGTAGCAGAATATGGCAAGTCAACATATTCTGTTGAGTTATTTATATTGCAGTAGGTCCAGTTAGCTGGAGCCTCCTAGGCTTGATCCCTATATAAGTACACAATGTACTTATGTTAATTCAATTGAACATTTTCAGAGTTTACATAGATCAAAGAGCCCTCTCTTTGGTTTATCAATCTTTCACATTTTTCGTTCATTGTTTCAATTCTAACATGTTATCTATCAAGAGCCTTCTATTGCAACGTCGTCAATCGCATTTCACAGAAAATAGTGGTTTGTTCAAATTCCGCTATACAATAGTGTTGTAGCACCGCTATTGACAACATTATAATAAATAGCGTCTTGTAGAATAATAGCATTTTGTTCAAATTCTGCTAAAGTATAAGACTATAGTGTCACTATAATAGAATTAAGGTTGAGTAATCTGGTGTGTGACTTTCTTTCTCCAACTATCCAATCATTCTGAGTGCCACTGTCTTCTATAGCCCCGGTGAACTTCAGGCACACAATATCCTTCAAGCTAGACAACAAAACTAATGGGCTTAATTGCAGTTGTGGTCCCATATTTTCACTAATTCCCGGAATTGGTCCCCTTAAACCCTAAAAACAGTTAATGATAATTGCAGATAGGCAAAAAAAACATATATAATCATATTGAAATAATCCCTCAAAGCTAATCTAACAGATCCTAATAATGAAATTCTATAAATTTCTCGATTCAAATATATACAAGCATAAATCAAAAATTGATAACAACAGTTACTAGCATTGTGATATTAGCATGAGTTTGCAGCATCTTAATTTGATCCATCAACAAGAAATGATGAAATTTGAACTTAAAATCTTCATTTCAAATGAACTGCGGAAGATTAACAAGCTCACCAAATTGGGGGTTGGGTGCTTCAACGTCGGCAGTGCTTTGGGAAACAATAGTCGAAAGGATGCGGATGACCGGCTTTGTGTGAAGACGAAGGCGTGGCAATTATAGCGATGGCAGCGTGGAAGAAAGTGAGAGTGGAGAGAGAAGAGAGACAACAGCGGAAGGTGGAAGGTCGGTGGTGTTGTGTGATGGCAAAGTCAGAATGGTTTTGGAGTTTTGGGTGAAAGGGTAGATGGAAGTGAGTCTAAAATTTTAATAATTTTAATTTAGAAATTTTAAAACAAAGATGATTAATATTATTATATAAATTATTTGTGTATTATAAAAATAACTAAGTGTTATTAAATAATTTAATATTAAAAATCTTAATTTTGATTGAATCGTTAAAATATTTGTAATAATTTTTAATTCTTCAAAAATAATTTTATTATCGATATTGTCATAATTATCTTATTTTAAATAAATTGTAATAATTTCAATTTATTGTCAAATAATAGTTTAAACTCTTCAAGATAATAATTAAATTGTGTTTTACATGACAACATATTGATCATGTTATATGTTTTAAAGTTGAAGAACGTGGCAACCCCATGTAACTAAATTACACTTTGCCATTGCACCAATTTAAAAAGATTGTAAAACTAGTTCAAAGCATATATATGTCTTCTTTTAGTAAAGTTTTGTTAAAATATTATTTAACAAAGACAATATTTTATACAATTGAATTAAAATAAGAATACAAAAATTATTATTATAATAGAATTAAAATGAGACAAATGAATAAAAAAATATTATTGATTAGCATATGCTTGCATTTCCGAGACTTGAATTTATTGAATTTATTATATATTAAAGTGACAAAACCTACAAAATTAGAATTAAATTTGAAAAAGTTTCCATCCAATTATTTCATATATGACAATTATTTTGTTTGTTGTTTAATTTGAATACTTTTAATTTTTAAACTCTAGATATATATATACTTTTTTTAAATAACATTTACATTAATTTTTTAATTCTTTTGCATTCTAGAGTGCAGATATAAAATCAAATCTCAAACATGAAATACTAATGAATTCAGATAATGCATTGAGACTTAATTTTGCAATACTAATATATGTTAATTGGTTTACTTTGCCGATTCCCTCTTTGTAGAACCCAATATCAAAGACACTAATTTTAAAAGTACCAGTCTAGTTTACAATCTGTTCTAATTTTTTCTATAAATCATTAAACTAGTCTGGTTTACAATCTGTTCTATTTTTTCTATAAATCATTAAACTTTAGGGAGTAATATTTTTATACACCTCAAAAATATAGCAATAGAGTGGATAAATGAAGAGAGAAAATGGAGAGAGGATCGGAAAAACTGATGATTTACATTTACATGACGTCCAGAAAAATTACTTAACAGTTTAGCTCCTCTTAGAGGACAAAGTCAAAACTCAAAACTGAATAAAGAAAATATGAAAATTCAGTAATTGGATAGCGTATTATTATTATCTGTGAAAATATGATGAATAACAAAGTATATCTCCAATTATTACAACTTGCCAAAAATAGATTCACAAGACATTAGAGTTCTTATTATACAAATATAACCTTGGCACTAAAAATTCCAGAAACAATTTTAAAACGAATAAAATATCTTTCATAATAGATCAACATTTTTCTCCTAGTACTCTTCAAATAATGGGGCAAAAAGTTGCTCAATACCAATTGATTATACAGTCAAAAGAATAAAACATGGGGACGAGAAAAAATAATTGAAGCTCTGCTCCTAAAATCTACTGTCAATTGAGCAACACATTCACCTTAATTGAGGAGTCTGTTAAGATAATATCCTTTCCATTTTCAGCCTTAGGATGATCAAAACAATTTAATCTTACTCTGATGTGTAGTGGTTTCATGAAAATAAGATCTCTTAGATCACCTTTAGATTGCAACAGAAATGCATTCCATGAATCTCTTTTTCTTTTACCAGATCTCTTAGAGCTCAAAAAATCAATAATCCTTGCTGCGTATTTTTCCTGGTTGCCATCATTTGAATTTGGGACTCTTCTAAGTTTACAATATAGTACGGCGAAAATAACAACCTGCATTAATGAAGAATGGAGTATTTAATATTGAGATAAACACACTTTGGCATAGCTCATTGACGATGAACAACACCAACAACATCAGAGTTTATTGTCGTCCAGAAATTAAATGGCAATGTTACAAATAATTTTAACTTCCATATTTGGTAAGGTTTCCACTAATGTTTTGTGACAGTTAACAGATCATGAAGTTTGTAACCGTTATGTCTTATGGGAGAATTGGATGTTCATGTTCCAATGAATAACAGACAATTCGACCCTCCGTCACTATATGCAAGACCCTTTTGAAAAAAAACTGTCACGTTATATAAGACCATCTTAAATTACAAGAAGCATTATTTAGTTTTTCACAAAAATATCTACTAAAATGTAGAATTAAAAGACCAACTACTACTCTCTCTTAATAATTATTAAGAATAGTTTTGAAAAGAGAATGTACATTATTAGCAAATTTCATGTGAAAATTACTTCTCTTAATTATTTTGCATTCATCAAAGGAGTCTTATATAGAGAGACAGAGGTAGTAAGAAATAATGAATTCAATGGGATAATGGTTAGATGATAGGTTAAAATGAGAGTTCAGTCACATTGGGTGGATAGAGTAAAAGGAAGAGTTTAGAAAGGAGCAATAGCAAGGTGGACACAAACTCTGACACGTAGACATCGGTAATAATTTGAGAAAATGGAAGTTATTGAATGTCACAGCATATGTCAGTGTCTGATACCTACACATGTCAAACACCGGACACGCCGTCAATCTAAAGTGTTGGTGTTATATTGTGGGGAAGCAGCCTGGTAAGCAAGTTAGGGTGACTTCTCACACTAGTGTACTGCCAATAATGAGGAAAAACAAGCAATCTAGAAGAGAGGAAGAACCCAAAGGATTAAACTAGGTTGCTGGACCCCAAAAGGCATACGAGATAAGCGGGGCAACGAACAGAAGCAATTAGAATTTAGAACCCCAAAATTACATGACTAAATCAGGTAACTATAGCCTATATCTTTCATATGAACTTTCCTAATCAATATATACATTAGAAATCAGAAAAGTATATACAAGGCAAGAGGGAATGTTTACACAGGAAATAAGGGAAGGGAACATTACCAAAAAGGGAAATCATATGTAACATATCTCAACAGTTTTTAACATTACATTTCTAAGTTCTTTTGCACGAGCCCTTTGGGAGCTAGAAATAGGAGCTGCGTATAGGCCCAACTATCCTCTGCTGATACTCATCTTTTTTATTCAAAGAATAAGTGTGGCAAGAATTGAAGTCTAGTGTTTTGACCACTTGGTCATGGAGGCTGTGATAAAATTCCATAACCAGCTCTTCCAAAAGCTTAAGACACATACAAGTGGTTCTTAAATCACATCTCAAAATTATACATTTTACCACACGCGAAGATAATTTTAGATGAAGCAATACAGAATTGAACAATGGTTTAACTGACGAAAATAGTCAAATTCTTGCGAAGAAGTGGTTTAATAGGAATTTTAAGAAAACTGAGGCATGGGTGGAGCAGGAACACTTTGTAAAAGAACAAAACAGAGCCCATCAAAAGCATACCTCACTTGTTCCAGGGCTAGTGAAGACTCTACTACTAATGCAAACTTTCTCATCTTCATCCACAACTATATTTTTATCCAGGTTATTGTCTTCAGTCATTTCAGGTTCAGGCTTTGGAGCGGCAAGATCATCCAATTCATCGTACCACTGTTGTGCAACACCAACCTGCACCAAGAACGGGAGTGAGTGCAAATGCATGACCAGACTACTTAACTAAAGAAAGTTTCCATTTGCAAAAAGACCTTATCTAAGGATCCTGGATCATTCACTCCAGAGATTTCAGTAGCTGCACCTCTTGCTTGACGCCATATACAGGATTCTTGTAATGGCTCTACAAGCTCAATATCCGTAGGAACATCCACACTCAGCTGTATGTCAATCTTGCCTGTAACAAATAGGACATAAGTTCTAGATCAAAAAAGATAACTGAGAAGAAATAGTTTGCAGTGAAGCACACTGTTATTGATTATTAAGTACAAAATTTAGAATCTAAAAGATTTAACAGCTCATATGAACACGTCCAGTGAGTCGTACACACACAGAGCAAGTCAGAATATTGAAATTCAGAAATACCGAATTTTAGAATGTAACAAACTAACCTGGTAGCAAACCAAAATGTTGCAGATGATCAATTGCTGTATCTGAAAGTCCATTTCCACTGTAAGACCGGTAATATGATTGAAAAGTTAGTATGTTTCTTGGGAAACATATTCAACATATAATGCATACAAACAAAAAAGAAGAGTTTGGGAATAAAAGAACACAGAAAGTTTCTAGAGAAATAACTTACCCAGCATAAAATACCTCAAGAGGAGAATTCAACCAATAAGGAAATCCAAGTAACCCTAAATTAGATAATTGGAAGTCCAAACTGACCCCAGATTCAATATTGACCTTCAGAATTCTCTGACGAACTAGTGAGACACAAAAAAGTAGGAGTGAACAATTTCTAAAACTGCATCTACCCAAGAGAACATTAAAGAACAAGGAGAAAAGGATTACCCTTATCACAAATGAACATGTGATTCTGCAAGGTTGTTAATGAAGATAAACGATCAGAATGGGGGAGGTCATCCAGCACACAGATATTATTAGTTTCATGTTGAAACTGGTCACAGGGAATCTTATCTAAGATGGATAAATTTTGTCCCATTAACTGTCCGCAGATCTCAAGAATCCTAGGAGAACCTGCGTTTAAATAATTAATGTTACATAAATCGATTAACTATAGCAAGATACAAGCTTTTTTAATGTGACCATACAACTAATACAAATCAAACCTTCAAAGACTTTGTCTATTTTCCCAGAACCGAAATCCATGGTCCATAAAGTTTGAAACCTGGAAGTAAAGATGATATGTATTAATGGAAGACGATCACAACTTGAACCATGTACATTGAGCATCACGATCTACTATAGCTTTGTCGTGAATCCTCTTAAGTAGTGAAAGGGGGATAAGGTGTGAATGCTATTTACACAAACAATGTTAAAAGCGCTGAATCACCTGCGATCTATAATGTAGAGAGTGTCATCATCTGATTTCAACAGATGCCATGGAAAATATAACCCTTTAGAATCAAATACTTCAGATTTTTCCTCTTCAATGGTCTCCGCACTGCTTTCTAAACCAAGCTTACCCATGATCCAGTTCCATATGCGACCACCTCCCTTGTTAAGGGTGCTTGTTGGATAAAAAGTTTCCACTGAACGTGCTCCCATGTCCGCTCTCCTAATAGCATGGTTCTTACAAAAAGCAAAAGAATAAAATAAAATAAATAATAAGGGATAACTCTATCATCAAGAGACAAAGGTATATAAGTTTGCTAAATAAATACACAAAGAAAGTGGAGTCTCAAATCAAATATATAATCAAACATTTTTTACAGAAGGCAAACAAGAGAAGAGAAAAACAACATAATGGATGTAGTATAATGACTAAAAACTCATTTGGGCCTTAGATTAGTTACAACTTTTTTGTTTTCTTTTTGTTCACATTACAAAGTTATTACTTTTTGCAGTTCTTTCTTGTATTTCTCGATTCGTGAACTTTTAGTCCTTCACAAATTGTGAATCAAACATTACCATTTTTCTTAATAGGCAAATGTTAAAGTTAGTAATTAGTTAGGGGGAGGAAGAATTTGTTGGCGCAGGGATTAAACCCTGGACCTCTTTCATGAAACTCTTTCAACATCCAAACTTAAACATTATCATTAGCACAGCATATCTCGAAACAGTCAGGGAAAAAGAAATACGGAGAATGATTCACTAAGATTGCAATGTATCGATATATGCAAATTATAACCAAAAAGATTAAATTGTATGGTACATACCAATTATGAAGGAAGAAATTGGAGAAGTTTCATATGTTTGAGGTGGGTATATAAACTCGAGTATTAAATTATGAAATTGGAGATACAAGCAAACATTGAAAGGGACTTCGATATTTGATATTTAAATTGATGTTAGATTAAATTCCCATCAAACATGACAAAGTTGGCTAGAAATTTGATGAACTATTGTATAAATCCAAATGCATACCTCTGAATCCAAAAAATATAAGCAATCCTTAGTAGCATGGTAATAAGAACCAGCTGGACGCCTTAATTTAGCAGAGTCAAAATCACCATCTTCAAATCCTGGGGAAGAGCCAATCTGAAAAGAGACACGAAAGTATAAATGTGAAGTGTTAACAGTTTAGACAAAGAGAGAGATGCTAGAAACCGACTTTCATTGATTGAATGTAATGAAACAGATAATTGCTTTTCATACAGATTGAATAATGACTGTTATTAACTGTTTCCTTCTATCCAACCTATGCAAAGTTAACTAACTTAACCAGTATTAGTTAAGCCTTCAATTTTTACATCTATAATAACTATCATCCATCATTTCATGTATCTTTTCTCTAAATACACATACATTTAGAGAGAGAGAGAGGAGATGTTCATGGCTTCATGCGGGTATAATACAAGGGACATAAATACAGAGAGCATAAACATAGATGTTGAAAGCCATGTCTGTCTTACAGTTGCTAGACAGAATGGAAAAATAATCTAAGAACTTATAAAGGATCTAGAATAATTAATTAGTATATAATAACTTATAAAGGATCTCAAATAATTAATTAGTAATTTAATATACGTACACAGTCCATAATCTTCCCATTGCCATTGCATACAATAATCCTATGATGATTGCAATCAGAAATGAAGAGGCGGTTAGTACTTTCATCTGCAGAGACGCAACCTGTAAAATAAGAAAAATTATATAGAAATGTCAAATTAGTTAAAAAGAACCAGAAACATGAAATATAAGTTATTATTTCTTAAATATTATAATAATGATTATAAATCTTGTGATTTAATTTCTCAATGCGCTAGCTGAAATGATATTTGACGTCGAAGAGACTATTAACTTGAATATCCACATTAGGAAAGGATGAATGGCCAACGCAATAAAACTTGAATAGAATTAAGAGAGGGTTAGAGGAAAATTAGGTGTCTATAAAGTATTAAACAGTCTATACATACATAAATTTATATCTATGTAGTCGATGCAGATAGCGAGTAGCAGTATGACCAGAGTTTAGGGAAACATTACAAGAAGACTACAGATATTTATATTGAGGGTAGTATTAACAGCTAACGCTATAATTCCTAAATTATAGCAATAATCATCAGTGACACTAACAGCTAACGCTACATAAAAAACTGTATTGATACTAGCTGATGGTGAAATAATCAAAGTAAAACTTTGAGGGATATAAGATAATGCTTAAAGCAGAGAAAACAAGAAACAGGGAATACCAAAAATGATGCAACAAAGCTGACATCTACACCACAAAGAAACATTAACACAAACATAACCCTATCCCATAAAATAAGTTTAAAGGCAAAGGGTACTGTTGAAGATGGAGCACTTGGCTCTGACCAAAGGCATCAAATAGTTGCAGAGAAAAACAATATATAGAGTGGCAATGTAGTCTAGTATCTCATGGTTGCTGTTATTTTCAAATTTCAATGCTATTGTTGAATCATACCAACTCAAATTAGACCAAGTTTGTTTACTTTTATTAGAGCAACATATGTAACTTTGATTAGACCAACTCTGCCAAAAACAAACTTTAATCGAAGTTTCAAGTTATTACAATAGAGGGAGGGGGGACCCATTTTTTAAATAGAATTTAAGCATAATGCATATCGTATTAAATTTCATGTTTGCTTTCCCAAAACCAGTATGCTTCACAAAACAGAAACAACTCTTGTTCCTTGCTTACATTCACTTCAATCCACATCAACTGGTCGAATAGAGATAGAAACTTAACATTGACATGTATACATTTCTAATTGGGAGGTGGAAGAAATACAGAAAAGTTGTTAATTGACCTGGGTAATATAGAAGTAAATTCTGTAGAGGAGAACAAATATATTGATCCTTGGTGATATCATCCTGCTTCCAAGATGTAGATCTCAAGACGTTGAGGTACTTAGAATCATCACTTGGTTGCATCTGTAACCCCTGAATAGCTACATTTGATGCCAAAGTCAGAAAACGTGTAAATCCCCGCATAAAACAAGAAAAACAGACAAGTAACACATTCTCTACAATGTTGAAATGTGCCATTACCTTGGTATAGAATTTCAAGACTGACATCCTTCTCATGACAAATTATTGGGTTCTTAAAATCTTTAAATAATATGTAGCATGCACCTTTCTTTATCTATACATATCAAAAAAAAAAAATTGTAAATAAATTGTAGACAATAAAACTAAATATATATTTGTAAACAGATAACCAAAGAAATAAGACAGTTAGTCAGTAAAAGAAAACTGTTAAGGACCAAACCAACTTTCCAAGTAGAAACTTCAGTTATTTAAATTTTAAACAAAGGTTTATGAATGCTTTTACATCTAACATGCGCTTCATATAAGGACCTTTTGGACTAGGAGCATGAACATTACACAATCAAACTCTACCTTGAGTTAATCATCTTTTTATTTAGAAGAATGGGGATGACAAGGATCGAACTTATTGCCAACTCATCATAGAGGCTCTAACGCCATGTTAGAGGCCAACTCTCTTTAACAACGCTTACGGGCCTTGCTGGAAATATATTTACAATTAATGTTCATTAAAAATCCATTTAGCTAAAGATTCATTGTATTTTTTCAAGTTACTCTCCTAATTGTTTTTGGTTACTAAGATTCATTTTATGGTAGAGTAGATTCAATGCACTTTCTGTAATTGGTAGAACACTAAGTATCCCTCTTGTAAAATGTATCTAGAATTTATTAGCCTCATAATCTTGCTGAATATAAATTGACAATATGCTGAGTTATCTAATCACTGAAGCATTTTCAGAATCATTTCATCCTATACTTCTCAAACACCTCAAGTTACTTCTGAATCTTCCGGTAAACTTGGTTAACAATTTTTCTGTAATAACTTATCTTAACTGATGTGTCATTCTCTCTCTTTATGCATCATGGAGTTGTATTCTAACTACCCTGCTATTGCAGAGGTGTTTACTGATCATCAATATCAGTGACTTGTTCTTTTCTATTTTATTTTGTTCTTCTGCTTCTGTTATATATTGTAGGGACAGAGAAATTTTAACAAACTATTAAACATAGAACAGTCGTCACGATGTATATATATATATATATACTAGTCTCTACATGCAACAAATATTAATTTATTTCAAAAGCTATGACAAAAAGTACTAGGTGGGGTTGGATATTGTTGAAGTTGTGGGATTTTAGAGAAAAGGAAGAGAGAAAATAATTAGGGTTTGAATATTATTGATAATAGCTTAATGCTGATTTTTTTTACAAAAGACTCAATACTAATCTCTATTTATAGAGAAACATAGACTAAATCCTAAATTAGGAACAAATCATAATAATAATGAGAGATATTCTAAGATATCTTTATGATTATAAATTGATCCTAGGAAATAACTCAAGATACTCTAATATAATATAAAAGATATTATAAGATATTTTCTAATATTCTAACACTCCCCCTCAAGCTAAAGCTTACTAAGCTTTAGCTTGCTACAAGAAAACAATGTTTGCTCCATAAAAAAAGATGGAAAGGCAACTCAGGGATGCATGTGAAGTCGGAGAGAATTGCTATAAATATAGCCTAGCCAGATAGTCTGATTGATCATCAGCCTGAGAGAAATTCATGGCAGGCAATTGAACAAAGCA
>JBBPBQ010020322.1:38948125-38968205 GCA_037974755.1 Cicer yamashitae | reverse complement strand
GCTCCGATCTTCTAAAAAACTGCATTTGGAAGCTTCAAACCAATAATAATGGAGACTCAAAATATTTAAACTTGAATCTGCTTCAAAGAGAGAGAGGCGTGCTTCAAGGAGAGAAAGGCAAGGCCAGTGCATCTGGGACAAATTGCCAAGATAAAGTAAGTCATGAAAATAAAAGACACCGTTAGAATAACCACCAACGGAAGAAGTCATCACTAATATAATTCATACGTGGAAAAAGGGACACCACCAGAATGATCGTCGGTGGGAATATAAGCCACTATTATAATTTATTAATAATAACTAAATTGCATGACAAACACTGAAGAGAAGCAACGCGACTCTAACGAAATGAAGTCATGATCGATCAACGGAATAAGAAAATGCGTCCAAAACAGGAGAGATAACGGCTGTTTGAACAATGACACATATTTTCGTTTATCAAAATTGGAGATCACCAATTAAACACCGGTCAGAAATTCACAAAGGCAATCGGCACTTTCGATCACACCGGTCGGAATAGATGCTGCTCCCCCTTGAATGAAGTTCAGCTCTAAAATATATACAGAATTCCCCCTAGATCAAAGAATTTGTCTGAAGAACTCAATGAATTCCCAAAGAATATCTCACTGGTCAATAATACAGCCACATGACAATCATCACAACCTCAGTTAAACACCCTCTTTAGAAGAGCCACTTGAGCTGCACAAAGCTGCAATCTTAGCAATAAGCCTGTATCATAAACAACATGAAGTATTTCCACCTCATTACTAAACAACACAACATCATAAACATGCCTTGGGTACTCATGAACTCCCCAACCATGAAGTCTACAGAGATGCTCCATGGTAACATTGTCATTATAGTAATGAGGGATGACATTGAAAGGCTTGGGTGGTTTTTCCCATAGTGGCCGCAGAAAGTAAGAGATCTTCTGATAAAGGTACAAGCAGATCGTTGGGGCTGGAATGTTTTGGATGTTTGAAGGACACCTCAAGTATTTCCTCAGCATCAAAAGGATGTTTCTGCACCATGGTTTCCTTAAAAACAGTCTCTGCCAAATTGTAGGGCAAACTGCTGAATTTGGAAGTAATAAAACCGGAGAATCCTGATTACTCAAAGGAATTGAACTTTCCCCAAATAAATTCAATAAAACAAACAAAAGCCCCAATTTCAGAAAACCCTAACCCTAGAATTTTCCAAATTGAACAAAAATGAACAAACGACGCCTAATTGATGGACAATCACAACGATTCTAACCAAGATCTAACAACCCTAAACAAATTCTTCGAACAAAAGAGCCAAAATCATACGCGTTGAATTTTCCCAAAATCGAAGACAAAAAATCGATATGAATAAAAAACCAATAACCCAAATCGAACAAGAACAAAATCTATGATCCCTATTGGTAACAAAGATCGAGAAGATCGGCGACGGAAATCCTAAAAACCGATAACGTGAATCGATAAGGACAAAATTGGGGTCGATAGAAAGAAAGAATCAAGATCTACCGAAGGGTGAAATCAAAGGAAAAAGAAAAGGGGATCGAGATCTGAAAACGCAACAGAAAAAGAAAAACTTTTTTGATTTTTTTTTTTTTTTTTTGAGGGCAGAGGGTTGTTTGCCGGAAACAGTGGCGGTGACGGAAAACGAGTGAAACATGTCGGAATGTTGGAAAAGAAAAACTATGATTATATTCCCTAACTGTTGGGAACTCGGCAGCGGAATAAAGACGGGATTGTTCAAGGAGGATCAAAATAAGCTCTAGATACCATGTTGAAGTTGTGGGATTTTAGAGAAAAGGAAGAGAGAAAATAATTAGGGTTTGAATATTATTGATAATAGCTTAATGCTGATTTTTTTTACAAAAGACTCAATACTAATCTCTATTTATAGAGAAACATAGACTAAATCCTAAATTAGGAACAAATCATAATAATAATGAGAGATATTCTAAGATATCTTTATGATTATAAATTGATCCTAGGAAATAACTCAAGATACTCTAATATAATATAAAAGATATTATAAGATATTTTCTAATATTCTAACAGATACATGGATCAAATCAAATGTCATATCATTCAAAAGCTAAACAATGGATTTTTACACACCTGAGGAAATTCCCGCTGAGACAACAAAATAGGGAATGTGATATTTTCTGTCATCAGTAGCTGGACTAGGTTCGCGCGATCAGAAGAATTAATTAGTTTAAAGCCCATAATAATAATATGAGGGAACCTGCAACCAAATTACTATTTTATTACTATGAAAAGTTCATCCCTACTTGTATCAAGTTTAGGAGGAAAGGAAATAATAACCTTCCTATACCTCTCCTGAATTGCCTTCCATTTTTGAAACATAATGCCACATTCGAAATTGCTTGCAGCAAGAACCAAAAAAATTCCATGAATTCCAAAAAATTGTTTACTTTTGGCAGATCTGTTTAACCAATAATGATGAGTGCCTGAAATTTCAAATAAAGAAGGAATTACTTAATAGAGAAAAAGTACAGAGGATGGGCCGTTCAATTCATTAAACCCCAAATGTGGTTAACCAATATGTCTTATAATTGAACCCATGTGTATTGTTGTAACACAAAATGTTGCATACAATTCAAAACAGAGAACTGTAACTGCGCAAATAATTGTATCATTCAACTGAAAAAGTATTGTTAGATCGCAGGAAATAGCGGTTTGTTCAAATTCAGCTCCGCTACAACAATATAGCGCCACTATTTGACAACACTAAGTAATAAATCACGTGTCACATAACAATTGCAGTTGGTTCAATTTTCGGTATGCCGTAGCTGCTACTGACAACACTTTGAAAAAGTATAAAATTTGCTAGTTCTTTATGTCACTTCAACAACAACAACAACCAAGCCTTATCCCACTAACTAAGTAGGATCGGCTACATAGACCAAACAAGAATAAACTCCAGACAGAATCCTCATTTCAAATAACACGTTGGGACATGCTTTGGATTTAAAAATATAATGTTATCTTCAACATCATATAACCAAAAACTCAAATAGATTACCAAAACAAGTACCTTCAAGTTCATCCAGCGAAGATTTTATGAAAGACAAAAGATCAACTTCAGGAGCATGATCATGTGTTACATCAGCCAATGTTGAGAACCTGAATATGGCTGTCAATCAGAAGTCAGGAAACCTAACAAAGCAAGAAAATCATGAACAGAAAGGATTCTAAATTCTAAGTTTAATAACCTCAAGTAAATTTTTAATCCCTATAATATAATTTTTTTCAGCTTAGTCCCTACATATATTCCTGTCTGTTATCATCCCTGAAACACAAGAAATTTAATTTTGGTCCTCGTTGTTTTGATTTTAATCCAAGATAGTTCCAATTCCAATGACTAAGATGAAGAACAATATGGTCAACATATTATATACATTAATTCCAACATGAAAAAGTAATAGAAACTAAAACTAAAATAAACTTTTTCTAATTTTCAGGGATTTAAACCGGAAACAAGTTTTTACACAGACAACAGAAAAAATCAGTATATATTTGAATGACTAAAAAGCTATTTAAGCCTTTAAAACTCATTAACAATGACCTATTACCCCTTGCTCCATCTCATATTATTTGTCATTTTAGATTACTAAGGAAACATTAATTATTTTTTTCTATTAAATACCCTTATTTATTTTATCTCAGTTGTCCCAGAATGTGTAGCCCAGTAGTATGGATTGAGACACTGAAGAAGTATAAAGAAGGGGGTCTAGAGTCCAATCTCTAGTGCTAACAAATTCCCTCTCTCTCTCTCTGACTCTCTCTAACAAACTAGCCACTAATATTTTGTCTATCAAAAAAATTATTGAATCTCAATTCTCAACCCACCTAACTACTATTAATAAACGTACTTTAGTAAATAAAACTCATTTGATCAGAGAAATTAGTACTTTTGCAATGTTGTTCAGCCACAGAAGCATCAAAAGAACTAAACAATCACCACCACAGCAAATACAGGGAAAAGTCGAAACTTCAAAAAGCAATTACCTATGTTGATGAAACCCTTTCAATAAACTCCCATTAACGACTGTTTTGGGTAATGTCACTGAGATTAAAGCTTTCCTGGATTGCTGATAACAATCACCTATAAAAAAAAATTATTAAAAAAATGAAACTGAAATTAAAATTGAAATGGTTCATAAAATTAAATTAAATGCTCTGAAAAAGTTATATGAGCGGTTTGCAGCATTGAGAAGAGACCTGAGTAGCAGAGAAGTGGTGGTAGAAACCTTGAAAATTCTTTTACACGCCGATACTTCATGCTAAGAGACAGAGCCATCGGAGCTTGACTAAAAAGTTCGGCAATGCCACCAAAATAAAATATATTATTTATTATTTAAAAATCAAATATACAAACCACATTGTATCAATGTTGTCAAATAGCCTCTATAGCTAGGGCGAACTATAAAAATAAAACCTTGTCATCATTATATTTTTTTCTTGCAAAAACATTAATAATTTATTCATTATAATCAAGACTCTTAAAAAATCAATTTCAAGTCATGATTTCAAGGCTACATTGCAAAAACCACATGAAAATCAATCTCAAATGTGAGAAAAAAATCAAGTCACACTTTTTGAAAAAAAAAAAAAATTCTTCTCCTCCTTCACAAAATAGGCACGGTGTTTAAAACAAATCAACATAAAAGAAGAACAAAAATAATTCAATGAAACAACACAGCAAAATAACAAAACTAAAATGTTCAAAATAAGAATCAAAACAACCAGTGAAACAACATAAAAGAAGAATAAATAAGAGAAAAAAGTTGGTAAGGAAGAATAGAAACGAACCAGAACTAAACGATAGAGAAAGAAGGAAGGACCGTGGGTGGTTGCCGGAAAACGGTGGCGGAAGGTGGAAGGTCGGTGGTGTTGGGTAATGGCAAAGTCAGGATGGTTTTGGAGTTTTGGGTGAAAGGGTAGATGGAAGTGATACTAAACCTATTTATATGCTTTTTAGTTTTAATAGAATTATATGGTTTTTATTTCGACTCAATTTTAAAAAAACGTGTTTTATTTTTAAAATTTACTTTTAAAATAAAAAATCTGAAATTGCAACTATTTTAAACACGTTTTGAGTGTCCATTGTACCTTAAACACGCTTCTGAATCTTATATACGTTTTGAGAAGTTCAGCAAAAGAATGTATTTAATGTTCATTGTCACTATTATAATGCACCTTAAAGCTATGACATTTCATATATATATATATATAACTCATGAACTACTATTATTATGTGATAGTCTTTTATATGCATAATTTATGAACCATCATTAAGTGAAATTTCTAATAGTTTGTATCACTTAATATAATTTTTATGATGAAATTGTTACCGTTCTTTCACTTACCTATTTGTGTTCTATAAATATGACTTACCATATTTTGTAAACACACACTTGAGAAGAGAATGATACAAGAAGTTACTCCTATATATTTATATTGTTCTCTTTTAGTTTATTTCATAACATGTTATCAACACGATTCTCTATCATATGATTGATGACATAATCAACTCGGAGGTTCTATTACGATAATGTTTTTTCTTATTATTATCTACTTCTTCTCATGATTATATTCTTTTTTTAAAAATTTATTCAATTTATTTCATGTTAATCTTTTATTTTTGCATATAAATTTGTTGAGAAATCTTATTGTGTATAATTGTCATTTTTTTGTTTATTCTTGTTAAATTCTAGAAGAATTTAACATTAAAATCATCCCCGAAGGATTGCTCAAATGATAATTTTTCTTGATCATTGTTTATGAAGATCATATGTGATATTGTTTCTGAAGAACTATAAATTTAAAATTAATGCATCTCTAAAGGATTTATCAAATAATGAATCATTCTTGATAATTGTTGATGAATATCATTGTGATATAGTTCCTGAAGAACTAACATTCAAGCATTATTGTAGAACTAATAATTTAATATCAAACATTATTGTATGATTGTAAAATGTGTGATTTTCAATGTTCATTGTTTATGAAGATCTGTGCTTGAATTCTTGAAGAATACACATTTAGATTGCAATTGAAATATATAACATCTCTTTGATCTTAATATTAATTTAAAAGAAATGAAATAAGAGAAAATGCATATATTTTTAGCACTCAAATATGCTCTTGAAGTAACAAAATTGAGAAAGACTTGTAGAGAGAAAAACACAAGAAAATGGGGGTTGAATTTTGTTTTGTTTCAAAAAAACTAACTTAAAAATTGTGATGCTAAAAACAGGAATGAATAAAACAATAAGAAAAGAGATAAAGCAAGAAACACAAGCCAATTTATCCATGTTCACCACCAACATGATAGCTACGTCCAATCCCTTCACACATAAGAATTTAATCCACTATTCCCCAATGGAATCACACGTTCACTGAATACCTTCTAGTCAATTGACTGTGTTCGTCTTTTCAATCTTTTAGCTTAGTACAATCAAGCTGTTGAGGACGACAATCGCTATTGGGCCAAGTTATAAAGTATTTAGATTGGGTTTGGAACTAATTCTCACACACGGATGTTTACACAGATTTTTGCTCTTAGAAGATTTCTTAGGTTTCTCAGCACTTAGAGCTAATACAAGAAATTTTCAAGTGTTTGTAATGACAAAAGTACTTCTCTTATTTTTCGTTGTTGTTTATTCTTGAACCGCTCATAAATTCTTTTATAGAGAGTCAATTACTCCATTTAAGTTTCTGATCGTTGTGGTGATTGCATGAAATCAACATGTGAATTAATAACTCATATAAATTCTTCAGAGATTTTGAATTAGCATTAAATCCTTGTCCAAATCCATCTTCATGATTGATTCAACGTATCTTCAATTTAAGAAGATAGATTGCAGAGGATGTCACTATTAGAGGATGTCATGCACTTCTTCAGTTAGAGGATAAGTCTATTATGATGAGTAAAGTTGTTTGAGCGTAGAATTTTTATAAATTTATTAGAGCGTTGATTTTATCATAGTGTTGAGTTTATCAAACATTGTGTTTATCAGAGTGTTGACTTTAACAAACCGTCAAAATGGATGCCAAGATAATCAAACACAGAATCATCGAAGTGAACTTGTATCAAAAGATTCAGCAAAGGTGCATTGAAAGTGAGCTTTTCAGAATCAATTATACTTCAACAAATGTAATAGAGTATTGTCGTAACTACTTTGTTTAGCTTGTTTATATATCAGAAGATACAATGTAAATACATTTAATTCTTGTGACAAGAGTCTGCACACTTAAATAAATTATTAGCACAATAAATGGTTCCCACAAAATAATTTTTGTTATCATCAAAATAATTAAGGGTCGTTGTTCTTCAAATCAAATCAGTTCTAATAATCTCCCCTTTTTTACGATGATAAGTATCTATTTTTGTGAACAACTTTTCTTTAAAGTAAAGTGATACAAACATAGTAGAATAGTAAAATAGCAAAGCTCCCCCCAAATAAGATTAGTTTTAACAAAAAAAAGTGGAGTACGACTTTCGACAAGTTGTAAAACATATTATCCCTTTTTTCATAAAAAAAAAGAGTGGTACAGAGACATAAAACACACCAAAAAGATATAAGAGAGAAAACTTATAAAAAAATTCATTAAAGAGTGCATATTACATGAAAGAGTGAAAACAGTAAAAAAAAACATAAATTAAGGGTGATGATTGGTTAATCTAGCTAAGATCAGTCCTAAGGTATTCTGAATAGATTCCTGATTCTTGGTTGTTTGTTCCATGAACGCCTCAATTTTAGCTTTAAAGCGATCAAAGTCTTCCTTCTTGACAAACTGAAATGGGTCAAACGCCCATGCAAAGGGAATGATAGAAGAACCTTCATAGGCAGACACTGTAGAACCTGGCACAACAGTAGCAGGAACATATAAGGAAGGTAACTCGACACGTGGAATGATAAAAGGAAACTACAATGGTGCCAAGGGAGCAACCACTGGTGAATCTAGATGAGCATAACCCACATGAAAGTTATCTATACTAGATGGACCTTCTAAAGTAGTAGTTAGTTGCTTTCTGGTCTGGTTTCCATGAGCTTTCTGAAAATGCAAGACCCAAAGGTAGAGGATCTCAATAGTATGTATGAAAGCGCTAGAGTTCTAAACGAACAAATGCATTACATGCTCTATGTTTTCCTTAATTCAGGTTGTGAGAAAAGAAAAGACATTGTTCCATTGACTAGAGATTTCATCAGGGTCCAAGCTTTGAGCATAAAAGTTCATAATCTTTGTAATCTTAGCAGTGAGAGAGGTAATGAATGAATCAAGGTTTTGGAAGCAAAAGGGAATAGAGGGAATAAAAGGTGTTAGGTCAGAGGTATGGAGTATAAGGTTCAGGTTGAGGCTGGGTGAAGTCCGAAGCAGGCAAGTCATCTGAAGATGTTTCAAAGATTAAATTTGTTACAACTTGAGTTGCTACCTCGGTGACTATGTGGATATGATCCATATTTATGAGTGAGGATCAGATGCATGTGTGGAATGGATGGGTGAGGTTGGACTGGTTATTTGGGTAGGTGTTTGTGGAGGATTAGAATGGGAAGGTGATGAAGAGGAGGTAGGAAATTCAATGTTGAGTGGGTAGGGGTTTGATCTATTCCTAAGAGCTGCAAGATTTTCAACTAGGGTTGCCTAAAACATCTCATCTGAAGTGTTTATATCTGAATCAGAATTAGAAGACACAATAAAGATTTGATGGGTGGATATGTTTTAAGGTGAAAAGGGGATATGAGTAGGGGTTGTGTGGATAGAGAGGGGTTTAAATGGTGTTGCAGTAGTTTCAGGTTTAGGTGTTTCATTATCACTACCACTACCAATATTACTAAGAGAATGAATAAGCTCAACAGATGAATTTACCTTCTATCTCTTCCTCTAGTTGAGGCTACTTAATCCTCATTGGCGTTTTCATCATCTTTTTCTTCCCCTAACACAAAAGATACTATGACTGCCCTTTTCCTTTTCTTCTCAAAATTCCTGAGATGCCGTTGGTAGAGGAAAATATACTAGAGGAATCTTTTGTTGTCTTCCTCGTAGATTGGAGCGAACAAATCTCCAACCAAGACAAGAGTGTCTTGAGATCCATTGGACTAACCTAAGATCCGCTAAACTTTATTGCTTGATTTTATGCATTCTGTTGCAACAATAAGTCTCATTTTGATGACATTCTGAATGTTGAACACTGGTGCATAAGAGGATACCAAGTGTTCTTCCTAAACAATACCTAATACTTCCTCTAGTGCCTTAATGAGAAGGGTTCTCATAAGCAAAGTTGTAATAAGTTTAGAGTAGAGGATAGTCTTGATTTTGCCTGACCTGAAGTTGACAACGCATCACCTCATGTGCTCAACTACCAGATGTGGCAAATTGGTCTTAATCTTCTAGGTGATTTTCCACATCAATCCCATGTGGTATTTGAAGATGCAAACACGAGAAGGTGGGGTTGAATTGTGTTTGACAAAGTTGATAACTTATTGATAATTTACTAAAAAAACTGGTTCAGTTTTGGTGACTTACTTAGAGTAGAAGCAATGAGATTCAGATGAAGCAAACAATGAAAGTATAACAAATTTGACACATAGATTTATCTATTGGAACTAAGTTGGTTTTACATTTAGAGTTTTGATGTTAACAAAAGTATTTTACGAGAACAATATATTTGACTTCAAAGAGTATGAAAGAAGATTCATGTTTTTGAAGAAAATCTAAAATAAGATTTGATTCAAATTTATAATTGAAGAAAATCTTAAATAAGATTTGATTCAAAATTATAATTGATAAAAATCTAAAATAAGATTTGATTCGAATTTATAATTGAACAAAATCTTTGACCAAGTTGAAAAGAAAATATGGTCAAGATTTAATCAAGATTTGAAGAATATTTGAAAAATATTTTAATGAAGATTTGAAGAATATTTGATCAACATTTAATGAAAATTTGAAGAATATTTGATCAACATTTAATGAAGATTTGATCAACATTTAATGAAGATTTGAAGAATATTTGATTTGAAGAATTTACAAAGTCAATCTACACAAAATAGGAATAGAATCAATCGGAAGAATTTACAAACTTAATCTACACAAAATAGGAACATAATCAATTAGAAGAATTTACAAACTCAATCTGAACAAGATACAATTCAGAATTAAATAAGGACTAAATTGAAGCCCAAATTTTCACTATAAATAGACACTCAAGGTTGAAGGAGAAAAGCATCGAAAAGCAGAAAAGAGTAACTCAAGCTCAAAGTTCTCAATTCATCTTAGAGTTCAAAGAGAGAAACACTTGTTCAGGATAGAAATATTTTTTGAGTGTTCTTTTCTTATAGTGTGAGAGTTATTATTATTATCAGCTTTGTTAGAAGCAACTACTCAAGTTTCAATCTCTTGTATCCAACCCGATAGTGGTTCAGTTCCTTCTTCAATCTGGGGTTGTCAGGTTGTTAGGAGAAGACTTGGCTTGTAGGGTCAAGGTGGTTAGTTCCTCAAAAGTATGGGGTTGTCAGGCTGTTTGGGAAGACTAGCTTGGAGGGCCAGGTGCTTTGTAATTCAAGATATTTGAATTAGTGGATTAAAGCCTTCTGAATGAGGGGACTGGATGTAGCCAAGTTAATGGTGAACCAGGATAAAGCTATGTGTCAAAACAGTTATGCTTTCGTTGTTTGCTGCTTCTGAATCCGACTGCTTTTACTCCAAGTAAGTCACCAAAACCAAACTAGTTTTGTTTTAATTATTTATAAATTATCAAAAAGTTATCAACTTGGGCTAACACAATTCAACCCCCTTCTCGTGTTTGCACCTTCATTATCCTGGTTCACCAATAACTTGGCTACATCCAGTCTCATCATTCATAATGCTTTAATCCATTAATTCAAATACCTTGAATTACAAAGCACCTAACCCTCTAAGTTAGTCTTCCCAAACAGCCTAAGAACCCCAGACTTTTGTGGAACTAACCACCTTGACCCTACAAACCAAGTCTTCTCCTAACAACCTGACAACCCAGATTAAAGAAGGAACTAACCACTATCGGGTTGGATATAAAAGATTGGAACTTTAAGTGTTTGCTTCTAACAAAGCTGATAATAATAATAACTCTCACACGCTAAGAAAAAACACTTAGAAAATATTTCTGACTTGAACAAGTGTTTCTCTCTTTGAACTCTAAGGCGGATTTGAAATTTTGAGCTTATGAGTTCTGCAACTCTTTTATGATTTTCGATGATTTGAATATCTATTTATAGTTAAAATTAGGGCTTCAATTTAGTCCTTGTTTAATTCTAAATTGTATCTTAATTCATAGTTTGGTCAACAATGATCTTATTCAAAAATAGTTCTGAACAAGATGCTTTTTGATAATATGTTCTTTTGCCAATTATTTATTTCTGAATCCAATCTGAGCAGTTCTTCTAGATTGATTATGTTTGTATTTTGTTCAGACTGAGATTGTAAATTCTTCATATTGATTTTGTTCGTATTTTGTTTAGATTGAGTTTGTAAATTCTTCAAATTGATTTTGTTCGTATTTTGTTTAGATTGAGTTTGTAAATCTCCAGATTGATACTGTTCATATTTTGTTGTAGACAAATCTTGATCAAATCTTCTTCAAATCTTGACCATATCTTCTTTTCAACTTGTTCAATGATTTTCTTCAATTATAAATCTGAACCAAATCTTATTTTAGATTTTCTTCAATTATAAATCTAAATCAAGTCTTATTTTAGATTTTATTCAATTATAAAACTGAATCAAATCTTATTTGAGATTTTCTTCAATTATAAATTTGAATCAAATCTTATTTTAGATTTTCTGCAATTATACATCTGAATCAAATCTTATTTTAGATTTTCTTCAAAAACACAAATCTTCTTTCATACCCTGTGAAGTCAAATATATTATTCTCATAAAATACTTTTGTTATCATCAAAACTCTAAGTTTAAAATCAACTTGGTTTCAACATTAGCTTTTTGAACTTGCTTGTTTCCTTCATAGGTCGGAATAAGATTGTCATAGATGTTCTTTGTTGTCTCAAAGTTCAGGATCTTGTGAAATAAAAAAAAACTCCTCAGCTTATCCTTCCAGTACTTGAATAATTCTCCATCAAATAGAGGTAGTCTATTGATGTTTCCTCTTGACGTTTCTTCATCAAATCCAGACATATTGAATTACTTGGATCTTTTCTTAAACACGTGTAAGTGCTCATCTTGAGCCTGAACTCTGATGTCAATTGAAGGTGCGCAAAAACGAGAAAAGGGTGTTGAATTGTGTTTGACTAATTTAGAAACTCTTTTTTTAATTCTAATTCTGATTCTGGTTTGGTGACTTAATTGTTTAGACTAATAAGAGTCAGCAATAAACAGATAGAGCAGAAGTAAAAATAACACACGAGATTTTATTCTGGTTCACCACCAACTTGGTAGCTACGTCTAGTCCTTTCACACACAAGGATTTCTCCACTAATTCAAAATCTTTAATTACAATAGCATCTGATCCTATAAGTCAGTCTTCTCAAAACAACCTAAACCTACAAACTTTTTTAGGCAAACCACACCTTGACCCTACAAGTCAAGTCTTCTTTTAGGGGTGTACATGGGCGCGGGTCGACCCGCTAACCCGATCACCCAACCCAACCCGATTTTTACCCATATCCAGCCACTTTTGGGTCCAACCCAACCCAACCCGTTGAAACCCGCTTATATTTGGTTCGGGTAATGGGTTCAACAATTTAAAACCGTCGACCCGACCCGGTAACTAGTTATAATTTTTTTTTTAAAATTTTGTTTGGCATCCCAATAGGGTTTCATTACTCTTCTTCAGATTTTCAGTAGTTGTCATCCACCTTTTTCTTTTGTTCCATATATGCGTCCACCTTCTTCTATTATTACTTTGTTTCATGCATATTTTACTTATTTATTATTTCTTCTTCTTTATCTCCCCACTTTTATTATTGATATTTTTTTTTGCAGATTCCCAATTGTTCCTTCATAATTTGAGGAACTTGTTAAGTGCTTGGACTTGAAGTTGACATTGCTTAGAATTGATGAATTTTCATATTTTATTGATTTACTATTGTTGAATTTATTTATGTATTTGAAGATTGTTGGATTTATTTTTTGTGTGTGAGAGGTTGTTGGCTTTTTTTAAAGAATTGAATCATGTGATTGAAATTTTATAGTTTTTGAGACATTCAAGTATTAAATATATTTTCATTCAATAAATTTTCCCGTAAAATAAAAAACAAATTATTTTTATATAACCCGCCAACCCAACCCGTTCTTGATCGGTTCGGTTCGGGTTAAATGAAAAAAATACGGGTTTAGAACTTAACCCAACCAAAAGATAATCGATCGGGTGGGGTATCGGATTTTGTCAAAACCAGCCCAACCCAACCCACGTACACCCCTATCTTCTCTACACAACCTCAAACCTACATATTGTTAGAGGCAAACTACCCACTTGACCTTACAAATCAAGTCTTCTCAACACAACCTGAGATCCACATATTGCTTGAGGCACACTAAAGCCACTATTAAGCTAGGTTACAATGAGTTGGAAAATGGTTTGGTTTTTCTTCTACTAAGCAGATTTGTTACAATGAAGCACTAAGCACCGAATAATATAAAGTTTAACGAGTGGCTTTGCTGAATCTCAATAGGATCAATTAAATTTATTGGACAGAATTTGGTTTCATTCTCTAATTAAATTATAATTCTGCGACGCTTTTTCGTTAATTGTAATATTTTGATGATTGTGATGCTTAATCCAGTCAATGAAACCGAATTCGCATAGGGTTGATTGTACGCTTGTTTGATCAATTCTATAGTCAAATAATAATAGAATCATAAATTAGAAATTATAGAATCTGTGATAGGTCCGAAGCTCGAATGAGTGGATTAATCGTTTTGCTCATCTGTCCAAACTATTTCTAATTTCGATAAATCATTATCAAAACCCCCAATTTCGAATTTCAACTCGGTTAATATCGTTACATCAGGAGTCCTTGCGAAACGACTCGGGTTATTACCCTTTTCTGCACTTATTTTAAATTGTATTTGAACCGTGTGCGACAGCGGATCAAATTGGCGCCGTTGCCGGGGACTCTCTGATAATAATATTAACCAGTTTTAGAGTATTACTAACTATTCTAACAATTGTTTCGTTGTGCTTTGTTGTTCTACAGGTCAGATAGGTTTGTGCTAGCTCGTAGGCACGTTGCTAGTCCAAAAAAATCGGTTTTCAGGCGACTGTGGCAGATTGCTCCGAATTTTCGCCAGAAAATCCGAAAAAAATCAAGGATTAGGACACCCGTATAAGGGACTTTTTACGGGATTTGACGCTCAAATTCCCAAATTCCTTCATCTGGACCACTTTTTTAATTTTTTGAATTTTCGATATTTTCAAAAAAATCCAAAAAAATTTGCGTGATCTTTATTTGATTTTTAGAGATTTTTGGTGGTATTTTTATATTTTTTAGATTTTATTTGATAGTGTTTTTGATTTTTCATTTCAATTTTAGCAATAGGGACATTGTTGGAATTTTCAGAATTGTGATTTTGCATTGTATTGTTATGATGATGCATGACTAGGGCTAGTTCTGTAAATCTGCACCCCCTTGACCCTGAAATAGATAGGACCTTCCATTTACGGCGTAGACTTAATAGAGCTGCTGCTAGTGCTAACGTGTCAGATAGAGAGTCAGATAGTGATAGTGATAGTGAAAAAAGTGACATTTTGCTACACAATATGGCTGATATGAATAATAGAACTTTGAGACAACTTGATGCACCTGATGTTACCTATAATGCTTTGTGTATTGAATATCCTGAAGTTACTGTACCATTTGAACTTAAATCTGGTTTAATACACTTGCTTCCAAAGTTTAATGGTCTTGCAGGTGAGGATCCCCACAAACACTTGAAGGAGTTCCATGTGGTGTGCTCTACCATGAAACCTCAAGGAGTCACAGAAGATCATATCAAGCTGAGAGCCTTCCCATTCTCACTTCAAGATGCTGCTAAGGATTGGTTATACTACCTTCAGCCAGGTTCTGTTACAAGTTGGAATGAATTGAAGAAATTGTTTTTAGAAAAATTCTTCCCTGCTTCAAGAGCTGCTTCAATTAGAAAAGAAATATGTGGCATTAGACAGATTGACAGGGAATCATTACATGAGTATTGGGAGAGATTCAAGAAATTGGTGTCTAGCTGTCCTTACCACCAGATTTCTGATCAATTGCTTATCCAGTATTTTTACGAAGGCTTGCTACCTATGGATAGAAGTATTTTGGATGCTGCTAGTGGGGGAGCACTTGTTGATAAGACCCCAGAAGCGGCAAAAGCTTTGATTGAGAACATGTCCATTAATTCCCAACAGTTTACAACTAGAAGCAATTCAGCAGTTTTGACAAAGGGGGTGAATGAGATTCAAGCTTCTTCCCACAAGAATCTAGAAAGCAGACTTGATGAGCTTACATCTTTAGTGAAGAAATTGGCAGTAGGTAAAGCCCAAGCAGTGGTATGTGGTATTTGCACTTCTCTGGAACACCCTACAGATTCATGTCCTACTTTGCAAGACGATCCAGTTGCTGATGCTCCTCAAGCATATGCAGCAAACATATTCAACCCTCAAGCCAATTATGATTTGTCATCTAACAAGTACAATCCCGGTTGGAGAAACCATCCCAACCTGAGATGGGGGAATTCATCTGCACAACAGCAACAACAACAGCAACCTAGGCAGCAAAACAGTCCACATCAGCAAAACATTCCACATCAGCAGCAAAGCAATACACCTTCATTAGAGGACCTTGTCAAGCAAATGGCTGTCCAAAATCTTCAATTTCAACAAAGAACAGATTCCACAATACAAAACTTGGAGACAAAGATTGGCCAACTGGCTACTTCATTAAATCAGATGCAGACTCAGGGATCAAACCAACTACCTGCCCAGTCAGTAGTAAATCCAAATGCCCCTAATGTCAGTGCAATTACATTGAGATCTGGGAAAGCTGTTGAAACACCAAAGGTACCTGAAACTGTTGTGAAAAATAACAAGGTTACTGAAGAAATTTTGATACCTGAAATTGTTGATGATGAGCAAAATATACCACTTCCTTTTCCTCAAAGGGCAGTGAAGACTAAGAAAATGGACGAGGCAGATAGGGACAGGGAGATCTTGGATACATTTAGGAAGTTGGAAGTGAACATTCCCCTCCTTGAAGCAATTAAACAGATTCCGAGATATGCCAAATTTCTAAAAGAGTTGTGCACACACAAGAGAAGGTTAAAAGGTAATGAAAGAGTAAACATGGGGCGTAATGTTTCAGCCCTCATTCAGCCCATGCCCCAGAAATGCAAAGATCCAGGAACTTTTTCCATTCCATGTACCATAGGCAGTAGTCAATTTGAAAATGCCATGCTAGATTTAGGAGCTTCTATTAATGTTAGGCCCACATCTATTTTTAACTCTCTTGCTCTCGGACCTTTACAGAGTACAGGTGTTACCATTCAACTGGCGAATAGAAGCAATGCTCGCCCTGCTGGACTTGTGGAGGATGTACTTGTTCGAGTAAATGAATTAATATTTCCTGCAGATTTTTACATTCTGGACATGGAGGGAGAGAATAATTCCAACAGGGCGCCTATCATTTTAGGCAGACCATTTTTTGAAAACTGCTCGAACAAAAATTGATGTGCATGCTGGAACTCTATCCATGGAATTTGGTGATAGCATTGTAAAATTTAACATCTTTGATGCTATGAAACACCCCATGGAAGAGCATTCTGTTTTTCAAATTGAATTACTTGCTGATTTGGTTGATGACACTTACCCTGATATGTTTACTGCTGATTTTCCTTCACTGTCTGATTTTGATGATACTTATATTTGTGAATTTTGCATAGATAATCAGTTGTGCTCTGTGTGTGCTGAGATTGAAGCTACTTTACAGGTTGATCATTATGCTGATGTTGATACTTCTACTAACATAATTGATTTTGCAGATCTAGCTTCAGCCACTAGTATCATACCCTCCATTGAGCAGCCACCGACTATAGAGCTTAAACCACTTCCTGAAAATTTGAAATATGCATATTTAGATGGAAGTGGCAAATTACCTGTGATTATTTCAACCAAACTTGAAGATGAATAGGAAGAGAAGCTGTTGCAGATTTTGAGAAAACACAAGAAGGCAATCGGATGGACCTTGGCTGATATTCCTGGTATTAGCCCGTCCATGTGCATGCATAGGATACTATTAGAGGATGGAGCAAAATCAGTGAGGCAGCCCCAAAGGCGACTTAACCCATTAATTCTGGATGTTGTGAAAAAGGAAGTGACCAAGCTCCTGCAAGCAGGCATTATATACCCCATCTCTGATAGTCAATGGGTGAGTCTAGTGCAGGTAGTCCCTAAGAAAACTGGACTCACAGTGGTTAAAAATGAAAAAAATGAACTTATCCCCACACGAGTGCAGAACAGCTGGAGGGTATGCATCGATTACAGGAGACTAAACCAGGCAACCAGAAAGGATCATTTTCCTTTACCATTCATTGATCAGATGCTTGAACGGTTAGCTGGTAAGTCACATTATTGTTTCCTTGATGGTTTTTCTGGTTATTTTCAGATCCATATTGCACCGGAGGACCAAGAAAAGACCACGTTCACTTGCCCTTTCGACAAATTTGCCTATAGGAGGATGCCTTTTGGCCTATGCAATGCTCCTGGAACTTTCCAACGCTGCATGATTAGTTTTTTTGCTGATTTGATAGAAAGTTGTATAGAAGTTTTCATGGATGATTTTACTGTGTATGGTTCCTCATTTGATGTATGCTTGAACAATTTAGATAGAGTTTTGCATAGATGTATTGAAACTAACCTTGTGCTGAATTATGAAAAATGTCATTTTATGGTTGAACAGGGCATAGTTTTGGGACATGTGATCTCTAAGAACGGGATGGCAGTCGATCCTGCTAAAATTGATGTGATTTCTAATTTGCCTTACCCATCTTGAATCCGCGAGATTCGTTCTTTTCTTGGCCATGCAGGTTTTTACAGGCGTTTTATCAAGGATTTCAGCAAGATAGCTCTTCCGCTGTCAAATCTGCTGCAAAAAGATGTTAGTTTTACCTTTGATGAAAAATGCAGGAAGGCTTTTGATTACTTGAAGGCAGCACTGACCTCTACTCCCATCATTCAGCCACCCAATTGGACCCTCCCTTTTGAAATTATGTGTGATGCATCTAACTATGCAGTGGGAGCAGTCCTTGCACAAAGGGTTGGCAGGGCTGCCCATGTTATTTATTATGCTTCTAGGACTTTAGATTCTGCACAGGCTAATTACACTACCACTGAAAAGGAACTATTGACTATTGTTTTTGCTCTTGATAAGTTTAGATCATATTTGCTAGGTTCGAAGGTAGTTGTTTTTACTGACCATGCAGCTTTGAAGTTCTTGCTGAAGAAACCAGAAGCAAAACCAAGATTGATCCGGTGGATGTTGTTACTCCAAGAATTCGATTTAGAGATTAAAGATAAGAGTGGAGCTGAAAATCTGGTGGCAGACCATTTGAGCAGAATAGAACTGGATGAGGACCCCATTCCCATTCAAGATGACTTCCCTGATGAGCAACTGCTACAGTTGCGTGAGGTAATTCCTTGGTTTACTGATTTAGTTAATTATCTAGTTGTTGGAGTCTTTCCCGCAAATGCATCCAGAACACAAATACACAAACTTAAAAGTGATGCCAAATACTATGTGTGGGATGATCCATATTTGTGGAAATTCTGTAGTGACCAGGTGATTAGGCAATGTGTTCCCCAAAATGAGGCTAAATCCATTCTTCATTTCTGTCATGCCTCTCAAGCTGGGGGACATTTTGGTCCTCAACGGACAGCCAGAAAATTCTTAGACTCGGGTTTCTTTTGGCCCACTTTGTTTAAAGATGCTTTTGAGACTTACAAAACTTGTGAACAGTGTCAAATAGCAGGAACAACAATCACTCGTAGAAGTGAGATGCCTCAACAGCCTATGCTTTTCTGTGAAGTATTTGATGTGTGGGGCATTGACTTTATGGGCCCTTTTCCTGTATCTTTTGGTTTTGTCTACATTTTACTTGCTGTTGATTATGTTTCGAAGTGGGTGGAAGCAATACCCACTAGGACTAATGATTCTAAAGTTGTTGCAGGTTTTATCAGATCAAATATTTTTTGCAGGTTTGGAATACCCCGGGCCATCATAAGTGATCAAGGCACTCATTTTTGCAACCGCACCATGGACGCTTTGCTTCAGAAGTATGGGGTTGTGCACAAAGTCTCTACCCCTTATCATCCCCAGACTAATGGGCAAGCTGAAATCTCAAACAGGGAAATCAAACAGATCTTAGAAAAGATGGTGCAGCCAAACAGGAAGGACTGGAGCCGTCGGCTGGAAGATGCTCTTTGTGCTCACAAAACATCTTACAAAACACCAATAGGAATGTCCCCTTATCGACTTGTGTTTGGTAAGGCATGCGACCTCCCAGTGGAAATAGAGCACCGTGCTTATTGGGCTGTCAAGAGCTGCAACCTTGAAATGGAAAAAGCAGGTTTGGAGAGAAAGCTTCAATTGCAGCAACTTGAAGAGCTTAGACTAGAAGCCTATGAGAACTCCCGGATCTATAAAGAGAAAACTAAGTCTTATCATGATAAGATGATCTCTAGGAAGGAATTTTCCATTGGCCAAAAAGTTTTACTGTTTAATTCCCGTCTGAAAATGATGGCAAGTAAACTTCGTTCCAAGTGGATTGGTCCTTTTGTTGTTACTAACACTTTTCCTCATGGTGCAGTGGAAATAAAAAGTGAAAACACCAACAAAGTGTTCAAAGTAAATGGACAACGCCTCAAGCTATTCCATGAGAGCTCTGTGCTTGAAGATACTACCATAGAAGAACTCTCCTTGGAAAAGCCCACCTACACTGAAGATTGAACAGGGAGCTCCTTTTCCTTACTCTTAATTCATACTTGTTACTTTCATTGAGGACAATGTGTAATTTAAGTGGGGGGGGGG